>CM077089.1:7731246-8293062 GCA_039513925.1 Platanthera zijinensis
TAGTGCCTGTAACAAGTCCCCATATTCATCTATCAACTGATGAATATCACCTTCAGACTCAGACCCATCCACATCACTTGATGTAGATGTAGCTGACTCTATACCAGTACTACAATCTGAATTTCTAGAAATACATTGTACCTTACTAGGACCAGGCTGATCCTGGCACTTGTCTTCTTCTGACCCAGCCATCAGTCCCATGCACTGATGGTCTTCTTGTTCATAGATAGAGTTCAACACTTACATAAACTCATCTTCTTCATCTGCTGCATATAGACCAATGTATGCCTCAGCTTCAGATTCAGACTCTGAAGATGATTGGTCTGTCAAGCTCTTATCCTTCTTAGCAACAAAGGATTTCTCCTTCTTGCTCTTTTGTTGAGTCTTCCTTTTATCAGCAGACTCCTTTCTTTTGTTTGGACACTCAGCCACAACATGTCCATGCCTATTATAGTAGTAACAAACTATCTTTGATGTTGTAGATTTGCTAGGCTTAGACCTGCTCCTGTCCTTCCTAGATGACTTCCTCTTTTGATAATAGTCATCCACAGGCTGAGATGTGGAGGGCCTAGACTTCCATTGCTTCTTCTTCAGGAATCTCTGAAACTGTCTTGTGAAGGCAGCAAAGTCTTTATCTGAGTCACTGCTGTCAGAACTTTGGTTGTCTGAATTATCTGAAGTAATTTCAGCAACTATCTCAGGAGGTGAGGGAGACATCCTCCTATTCTTCCTAGTGGCTTCCACATTAAGTGCCACAGACTTTTCTCTATGCTCCCCTTTTGCACTTTTCTCTTCCTCTTTCCTAGCCATCAGCTGCATCTCATATAACAGTAATTTTCCAAACAGAGTTGGAGGAGAGATATCTGCAAGTTTGGCCACTTCCCTAATGGCACAAATCTTAGTGTCCCAATCCTTTGTCAAGGATTTTAGAAATTTATCATTTAGTTCATATGTACTGAAGATCCTTCCATAGGACATCAGCTCATTTACTATTCTATAGAACTTCTTATAACAATCAGTTATACCATCTGACTTTCCTTGTCTGAAACTCTCATATTCCTGGTTCAGCATAGATTTTCTATCTTGTCTGACTTCTTCAGAACCCTCCATGTAGACTATCAAGGTGTCCCACATTTCCTTGGAGGTCTTGTAGTGAATCAAATTTTGAAAGGTTGAATCATTTATGACACTTACTATGATATTATGGGCTCTTTTATCCATAGTTGTCAGGATGATCTCTTCCTTAGTCATCTCCAAAAAATCTTTTAGAGTTCTTTGATTTGTATCTAGAACTGACACCTTCATTGGAATATAAGGACCTTCCATTACTGTAATGTAGATCCTTGGATCAGAAGCCTCCATGAAAAGCCTGACCATTTCTTTCCATATTCCAAATATCTCTTTCCTGCATATGGGTAATTTCATAGAACCTAGTTCCTTATGATTTTCTCCTGAACCCATTTTCTTGATCTTGAATCTTCCTTCTTGATCTTACTCAGACTGTTAAGTCCTTCTTTGAGTAACCTCCCTCTGATACCACTTGATAGAATTAATTTCAAGATAACCCAAACACCTAGAGGGGGGAGGGGGTGAATAGGTTCTTTTCTTTTTTTTACTTAAGGCAGAATATTTTTTCAGATCTTAAAATAGAATCTAACTATTCTACAGCAATCACAGCATAGAAATCACAATCACACACACATCACAGATTGCACACAGGTTTTTAGTGGTTCCCCAAGGTCTGGGTACATCCACTTCCCCCCTTCACCTATCTAGCAGTGTGCTAGATTCAACCTAACTTCTTCCTTCTTCTCAGATCCACAGATCTTATAGCTCAGAACCCTGAAAGGATCCAACAACTGAGAGTGTAACCACACTCCTATAGCTCAGGCTAACAACCCTACCTCAGCCTTGCCATAAGACCTACAACTCAGAGAAAAATTTCTCCTACACTCAGACTCAAAAGCCCTACCACTAAGAGATCTATATCTCCTACACTCAGCATTTATAATATAGGCTTACAACTCAGATCTATGAAAAGATCCTACAAAATTTGATAAGTGTTTAGATGGACTCTTACCCTAGTTGAGAGAGAAGGGATAAGAGGTTTCTTGATCAGCTTCTTGATAAAACTGATGGCTGAAATAAACATGTTCTTAGCTTTCTTCAAAACTTCTTGAATCTGAACTCAGTAGGGTTGATCTCCTTTGAAGTTGACTGGCTAACAGCTTCCTTCTTAGATTCCAGAATAGATCTGAATCCTTCTTAGCAGATTAGTTCAAGATCTGCTTCTTAAGAGACTTGTAAATGCCTCCTCCTTTACTTCAATAGTTGGAGATATCTCTCTCTCTCTCTCCAGAACTTCAGAAGTTTCTTCAGAATTCTTGCTTGAATTATCCTTAGATCTTCTCACGAAAATCTTATTTTTTGTGACATGCACTTCCTTGATCAATGATCAATCCTTCAATAGTTGTTTGTGTGGTTGTTATTGTTGTTCACGTTGTTGTTTTTTTGATTTGACAAAATCCATCTATATATAGACTTCATCCATGGTAACCGGCTGATCCGGTTTCTAACCAACTTCTAACAAGTCTGACAGCTTCTGCAAACTTGTTGGAATACACAGCTGTCAAGTCTCCAGTCAGTTCTTGAACCTTTGTCTTTGTCAACAAAGCGTCGAGACTGATTGTCATTATGTGATGACACAAGTAGATTAAGTGTCGACACAAACTTTGGTGATGTTGACACAACTCCTTTGGTGTCGACACAGTTTCTTGACACTGCATCTGTAGAATGTGTTGACACTGCTTTTTTGTGTCGACATAGACACTTCTTCACTTCACAGCAATCAACATTGTTGAAACTCTGCTGAGTGTCAACACAAGTCCTGTGTGTCGGCACAGTTGATGTAGTCTAAGAATTTGTGTGTCGACACTGCCTCCAGGTGTCGACACAGTTGATGTCGACCAATACTTCTGTGTGTCGACACTGCCTCTCGGTGTAGACACAGTCGATGTCGAATAATATTTCTGTGTGTCGAAACTGCCTCCCGGTGTCAACACAGTTGATGTCGACTAATAAATTCTGTGTGTCGACACAGTTGCTTCAGGTGTCGACACAACTTTTCCAAGTGTCGACACAGGCTTTCTTAAGTGTCGACATATGGACTTAGAAACTTTTTCCTTCATTTTAGCATATCCTTGACCTGCACATATAAACTCAAAATAACATCAAATACACCTTGATGTATATCATTGAGCTAAGTGAGAATTCTTTAAATCAGGTACATATTTTCCAATGTACCCAACAGGATGTTTGGTGTTGAGCCATGGCCACCACCATTTTATCCCCGGCTTGGGCCGGTGTGTTGGACCCCAAGGCTGCACCGGTGGTCCCTGAGTTATTTGGATCTGGTTGTTTGGATGAGAGCTATTTTTTGTCACCAATCCAGATCCATGGTTTTGCCACTACTAATGATTCACAAGTTAGGACTGTTAGTTCCTTTCCCTTTTAAAATTACTATTTTGGCATATGTTTGCCTTGTTGCTGCTGCAAGTTTTTAGCAGGGTATGTTGCTAATTTCTCGCACTTAGTGCACTTTGATTATTCCTTGGGCAGTGTCTTACGTTTGTTGTCTCGTTTATTTCCCTTTTGCTGAGTTTGATAGCATTCTATTGTAGGGTTTGGTAAACCCCTTTGTTTTACTGCTTATGATCTACTGCTCCTTTACTGCTTGTTTTTCTCTTGCTGAGGTGTTCTTTCTTAGAATGCCTCAGGTTCAGGGTTATAGCCGATTAAGCGGCAAGTTTTCTTTTGGAGCTTACTAGTGATCTACTGTTTTGCAAAGGGTTCTTTCCCTCATCCTTGTGAGATAGTTCTTTTCTTTTTTCCTTATGTATAGAAATGCATACTCACCAGTGGGTTCGTGTCAGGTTGTTGATGCCCACTGGTGGTTTTCTTTGGTGATGCTAAGTATGTGACTTAAACTTCTATTTTTGCCTTTATGAAGGTTGTCTACTTGCTCTCTGGGATTGTTTTATGCTAGGGTGCATGTTAGATATTTTTAACTTATAAAACCCCTACCGATATTACTTCATACATGTCATATTTCTAAAAACTAAAGGACTATCTTCTAATCTAACGTAAAGCCTATTTTCATACTATACCAAATTAGAGTCTTGCATACCGTGAGTTGTCCTTCGGGGACGCTTATACTCATGTAGGATGTCAAATCACTTAAATTAAAGTATTTTTCTACAGCGTATAAAGATATTTTACTCGTGAACTAGTTGATTCACTGTGCCGAGGGATACAACCATCTAACTTAATTGGATTTCATTCATAATAATCTGTGATTTTCTTAAATTGTAGAGTTGGGAGTTTTGTCTGAGCGTCTGCAGTTATCCCCTGCATGGCGTGGCATCACGACACGTATTTTATCTTACTCTGATATAATTTTATTGATGAGAAAATGCAGGTTGTGACATAGATAGGCGAGGCGGAATAGTGGACATACCCAATACGGGGAACCACTGTAGATTTTTGTGTTTGTGTGCTTGTTTATTTTTGAGTAATTTTTTAATCCGCGAAAAGACACAAACATCACTTATTCACCTCCCTCTAGGTGAGTTAGATAGACGCTAGATACTTTCAGTGAGTCTCCAACATAGCCATGAATGCCTCGCCTCCTAGATTTACCACACACAAACTTTGTATGACAAAGATTAGAGAGCGAGACACTCTGCTTAGGCCCTCAAATTTGACCTCAGCTTGACCTTCGCTTCTTAGGGTCACCACCTTCCACAAGAAGTCAATATTGGCTCGTTTCTTCGTAAGACATTCAATCTCCAAAATCACATCAAACTCCGCTAGCGATAAAATTGTCCTCCAACCCGAAGTCAAGATAACTTATTCTCAACAAAATGCGCCCCTTTCTCCGGGTGGTTATGAAAGACCCATTCGACAATCACATGCTCAACTCCAAATCTACATCAACAAGTTCAACACCAATTATCCAGATAAATCTATCTGCAAGAAAAGAGTATGACGCCCACGTATCAAATAATACTCTAGCAAGACCATGGAACACTAGAATGAAGTCTAAACGCACATGCAACAAACATAGTGGTCACAAACTTCAAATAGAAATTAAAAATGAAACTACTGAGAGTAACTTAAAACTTTTTGTACATGTCACCACGTCGGGTTGACAAATATCCTCTTGTTTCCAAAAGTTGTATGTTCTAGGTTGCGTCTGAGGAAATTATAAAGCGCTTGACTTTGCTGCCCTCCCATTATTAGAAAATCTGGGGCTCGATCACACCCACGACTCCTGTTTCTGCTCTGGCTCGATTCACCCCTCAGTACAGTTTTGAGTTGTGGCAAACCTCACTAAAATTGAAACATGTTATCGATCCCCTTGGACGGAACTCATTAAAGCCCACGCTTTTCGGAGCTATGAGTGGATGCCTCAGGTTATCTCTCGACCCTTCGTAAAAGAGGTTATCCTTCTCCTAATCGCTAGCCATAGTCATTCCTGCACAATGACCCAAACAAGTAAACTCCTGCAAGTACTCGTCCACCGTCACATCACGATGCACTAATCTCAAAAACTGCATTTGAAGAGCTAATCTTGTCGATGATGGGATTTAACGTTTCAAGAAGGCACTTGTGAACTCTCCCATAGAAGGGGTACACCCAAAGAAATGTCTGTCATTTTCACCCACCCACCAAATCTTTTCGTAACCTTCCAACAAGAAGGTCACAAATGGGGCTTTTCTATCCCTAACAGTCTCTGACACTTCTAGGAGATCTTTGATCCTAGCCAATCAATCCTCTGCACCCATCGGTATGCCAACTCCCTTGAATATAGGAGGATGGAAACTCAGAAAGTACTTCAGATGACAATATCGTTGACCAACTACATGCTCAAATATCAGCTCTGCATGCCCTAGGGATCCACTCAGTGTGACATGCATCGCCACCGGTGGAATTCTTGCCACCTAAGCTGTCATAATTGTTTTTGCTAGCACATGATAAAAATCTTTCGGGGACACATTTACGTTCAGGAGGCCTAGGGGCCGCACTACGACTTGTCGTACGGTCCTCTTGCATCCTTGATGTTCCCGCATTATTGATGTTCCCGCATTATTGCTACCACCATATCAAAGACAACACATGCAACAAAGCATTTTAGATCCTATAAATAGGCACCAAACACATGGACACTCTTGATCCCAAGAATCACTCCTATGCGGATAACTCTTTTACACAATCTAATTACACCAAAACGTTCACTACATGTTTAGAACCTGAGAATGAAATCTCCCTAGCTTCTGACTGGATTTGATCAGAGGCGATCAGGCGAGCAAAACAAAGTTCATTAAACAAAAAAAAAATATTTGTGAATTTTTTTACGCCCCCGAACGGAGCCCGGCTATTTAGGCATCAGTACACGCGAAGGCGGAAGGAAACCAAAGGCGACAACGGGGATGAACCAGCCAGTTCAGCCCCCATATGGGGAGGGGCCGGCCGGCCCCTCTCATCCCCGGGTATAAATAACTGGGGGTGGCTCTCTTGGTGGACAGGCAAGATTATTTCCAAGGTACTCTCTCTTCTCTCCCACTCAACCCTAATTCTCTAGTTCTTTTCCTTTAGATCTCTCTCTCCCTCTTCCTCTTACTATCATTTGGTATCAGAGGCTCTTTTCTCCACCATGGTGACTACTTGAACGCAATGAAATTGCCCGCTTGGAAACCCTAAAAAAATTTGATGGGGTTGACGGATTCAGTGGCCTCCATCGAGGAAAACGTGAAAACATCCATGCAAAGGATAGAAGAATAGATGGACACCCGAATGGAGGAGATCATGACATTGTTGGAACAAAATCTGAAGGGTAAGGCCGTGTTCGAAGAGGATCCGGGCAGATCTTCCGTTCCACGGTCCGATCCGCACAAGAGCGGCGGAAACGGGGAGCAAATGGTGGCGGAAGGCTCGGCCAGGGATCGGGATCGGGGCGCAGGACTCGCAGCAGGCGTCGGATCTAGCCAGGGCAGCGGATTTGGAGCAGGCAGGTTCGACATTGGCAGGTTCGGCGTAGGGGATGACGGCGGCTTGGACCCAGACGATGGGTTTAGCGCAGGGGGATCCCGCGCAGGTGGTGCTAGCGGTGAGTCACGGACGGGGCAGCTTCCTTGGAGGCGGGTCAGCGAAGAATGGGGGGGACCCGGGAGGACATCGGGGTGGCCGATTCCCCCATATAGAGGGGTGGGGGAGGGCCTGCTGCCTCACCCGGACGGAAGGGGGCAACCCGTGGGGTTTGGGGGAGGCGTGTAGTGGGGTAGTCAAGGTGTTCCAGCGGTGGGGCCATTTCGTCAAGGGTTCCCGGGCATGACTTTTGAGCTCGGGGAACCAAGAAGGCCGACAGAGTATGGACAGGAGGCGGGGTGGCGTGGACAGGCCAGCCCGCGGCCGTACATGCCGCCAAAGTTGATGCAGATGAATTTTCCCATGTTTAATGTGGGTGACGCCCTGGAGTGGCTGCAAAAGTCAGAACTATTTTTCAGTTTTCAGGAGATTCCCGAAGGGCAGTGGGTGCAGTTAGCATCATTCCACCTAGAGGATTATGCTTTCCAGTGGGTGTAGTGGTTCCTGAGGGGCAAGGACTACGTGCCCTAGACCAAATTTATGGATGGATTCACCCCTCGTTTTGGGCCATTGGAGTACGAAGACTTTGAGGCACTCTTACAGAAGCTGCACTAGAAGGGTACAATGATAGAGTACCGAACAGAGTTTGAGAAGTTGGCTAACCGAGTACAGTGGGAAGAAAAGACATTACTCAGTTGTTTTGTGTCGGGCCTCAAGGATTATTTGCGGGATGAGATCCAGTCCTACATGCCCCGCATCTTGAACCAGGCGATCAGTTTAGCTCGGATACAGGAGGAACGCTATTACAGAAAACGCTCCCGCAGCACAACACGTACTAATACCACCATGGCGATGGTGAGAAGGGAATCCCAGATTCCAAGCAAGCCGGTTGTCACTCGACTGACTTGGATGGAGCTTCAGGCGCGGAAGGAAGAAGGGTTGTGCTTCAAATGTGATGAGAATTTCGCTCTGGGGCACAAAGGTCAAAAGGTCCAGGTGTTCATACTACATGAGGATGTCGAGGAGGAGGTGGACATGGTCCCCGAGCCAGACTTGACAGAGGAGTCGGCAGTGACTGAGTTTGGAGTATCGATACAGGCTATGGAGGGCTGCAACGCCCCCCTCACCATGCACATGACGGGTAAGGTACAACGGGAACATGTGATGATTCTGATAGATAGTGGGAGTACCCACAACTTCATCCATCCCGAGGTGGCACGCCAAGTGGGACACGTGATCGATCGAGGTGCTTCCTTTCAGGTTATGGTGGCCGATGGGAGTATGCTGCAGTGTGAGGGGGTGATGAAGTAGGTGGAGATCAACATACAAGGCTACACGGGTCATACATATGTTTATCTTCTTCCCATTTGCGGTTCAGACATGTTGCTTGGGGTATATTGGTTGCGACAGCTACGACGAGTCACCTTTGATTGGGACCACATGACTATGGAGTTCTTACAGCATGGGAAGCAGTTATGTATGTGGGGTCTAAAATCATCTCCAGTGAAGGAGGTCTCTGTTTGAAGCCTATAGTGTATTGGGGAAGAAGGCAACATGATGACAGTGCTTTGGGGGTGAAGTCGGCCGATACTGGGCCATCTGAGGTACCCGTCCAGATGGAGTCTCTCCTATATCAGTATACTGACATATTCCAGTAGCCCCACACTCTTCCACCACTGCGCTTTCGGGATCATCAGATCATCCTCAAGGCGGGGGCAGAGCCTACCAACATCCGGCCATATCGATATCCGCACATGCAAAAGGCTGAGATCGAGCACAGTGTTCAGGAGATTCTAGATATGGGGATCATCCGCCCCAGTACGAGCTCATTTTCTGCCCCGATCATTTTGGTCAAGAAGAAGGATGGTTCGTGGCGGTTCTGCGTAGAATACCGCGCGCTGAACAGTGCCACTATAAAGGACAAATTTCCTATTCCTTTGATTGAAGAATTGTTGGACGAACTACACGGCGCACAGCGGCTCACCAAGCTGGACTTGCGGTTCGGTTACTATCAGATCATTATGTGAGAGGGAGACACCCATAAAACAGCTTTCCGGACACACGACGGCCACTATGAGTTCCTGATAATGGCCAATGGGCTAACCGGTGGGCCTTCCACTTTTCAGGCCAACATGAACGAGATTTTTCGTCCGCTCCTTCGTTGTTTTGTGCTGATCTTCTTCGATGACATTCTCATATATAGTCCCAGTTGGGAGGAGCACTTAGCTCATGTTGAAGAAGTCTTCTCCATCCTTCGCCAGAACCAGCTCTACGCCAAACGGTCCAAGTATTCCTTCGGTCAGGAGGAGGTGGAATACTTGGGAGATTTAGTCTCGGCTCAGGGCGTCAAGGTCGACCCCCAAAAGATTGAGAGTATGATGTCCTGGTCGCGACCCTAGCTATACGGGCACTACGGGGCTTCTTAGGCCTCACCGGATTCTACCGTCGCTTTGTGAAGGACTATTGCAAGATTGCCCGACCTCTTACCTAGTTGTTGTAGAAGGACGCCTTCCTCTGGTAGGATGAGGCCTTCCAAGCATGCAAGAAGGCCATGACGACTATGTCGGTCCTAGAACTTCCCGATTTCACCAAGGAGTTTGTAGTGGAGACTGATGCTTCAGGAGTGGGGCTTGGTGCTGTATTGATGCAGGAGGGGCAGCCCATATCCTTCTACAGCAAGGCGTTGGCTCTTCGGACGCTGGGGTTGTCCACCTACAAGAAGGAGATGTTGGCGGTCATTCATGTAGTGGCCCAATGGCAGCCATATTAGTTGGGAAGACATTTCAAGATCCGAACAGACCATCATATTCTAAAACATTTCTTGGAACAACGGGTCTCTTCTCCTCTCCAACAGAAGTGGGTGACCAAACTTCTAGGGTATGATTATGAGATCGTCAACCGGCACAGGAAGGACAATCGGGTTGTTGATGCTTTGTCCCGCTTACCTGAGGGTGCTCTCGCTCAGATTTCTACACCACTGCTTGACTCCTTTGACGAGATACAGGACGAGGTACAACGTGATTCCGAGTTGAAAACTATTGTGGAGGCTCTTCAGCAGGCATGTGAGACAGCTCTGGGATACCATCTTTAGAATGACAGGTTGTTCTATTAGGGCCGCGTGGTCATTCCTTCGAAGTCGGGCTGGAGGGCAGTTATGATGCATGAGTTCCACTCCTCTCCGATGGGTGGTCATGTCGGTGCTATCCACACTCTCCAGCGGGCACACACCAATGTTTTCTGGAAGGGGATGCGCTGTGACATCCAGTTGTTTGTTCAGCAATGTGAGACTTGCCAGCGCCAGAAGTATGAAACCACATCCCCAGTCGGTTTACTCACACCATTGGAGATTCCTCACCAGATTTGGGATACTGTTTCCATGGACTTCATTGATGGGCTGCCCAAGTCTCAGGGCAAGTCAGTCATCCTGGCGGTGGTCGATAAGTTGTCCAAGTACGGGCATTTCATAGCGCTGAGCCATCCTTACATCGGTGAATCTGTCGCCACTCTTTTTGCCCGCGAGATTGTCTGGTTTCATGGCATACCACGGGCAATAATCTCGGATCGTGACCCGACGTTCGTAGGCAAATTTTGGAAGGAGCTCTTTCTCTTACAAGGAACCTCTTTACGTTTCAGCACAGCTCACCACCCGCAGACAGATGGGCAGACAGAAATACTCAATCGAGGCGTGGAAACATACCTCCATCGCTATGTTATGGACGAGCCGCGCACTTGGACGAGTTGGTGGCATTGGGCCGAGTATTGCTACAACACTTCCTATAACTCTGCCAGCAAGATGACTCCGTTCGAGGTCGTGTACGGTCGTCCTCCTCCTTCCTTGAGAAGTTATGAGGTCGGTAGTACGACGTTGCCCTCCGTTGACCGTGCACTTTGTGATCGTGATCGCACACTCGCCCCTTTATACGAGAATCTCCGGATAGCACAAGACCACATGAAGGCGCAGGCTGACAAGCATCGAAAAGAGCGGGAGTTCCAGGTGGGGGATGAAGTATTTCACAAGCTCCGTCCCTACAAGCAGTTGTCCGTGGTCCAGCGGTCAAACCAGAAGTTGGCACCTCGTTACTATGGTCCCTTCCGGATTGTCCAGCGGGTGGGCCCTGTTGCTTACACGTTGGCGTTGCCCATAGGATCAAGGATACATCCGACCTTTCATGTCTCCTTGTTGAAGCAGAATATCGGTGATATTGTTCTAGCCAGTCCTCTCCTGCCTAAGGCCACAAGCACAGGCGAGCTACGTCCGATACCTGAGGAGATTCTGATGATCAAGTGGAAGCACCGCGGCGCTGAGTACCGTCCTGAGCTACTAGTCAAGTGGAAAAATATGACCGCGGCGCACAACACATGGGTGGACTTGTTGGAGTTCCAGGAGCTTTACCCCGATTACCACCTTGGGGACAAGCTGGTTCTTGATGGAGAAGAGAATGTTATGCCCCCGGACAGAGCCCGACTATTTTGGCGTCAGTACACGCTAAGGCAGAAGGAACCCGAAGGCGTTAACGGGGCTGAATCAACCAATTCAGCTCCCTCTCTCTCTATCTGAAGATCGGCAGTATGGGGGCCGAACCAGACCGCTTCAGCCCCCATATGGGGAGGGGCCGACCGGCCCCTCTCATCCCAGGGTATAAATAACCTAGGATGGCTCTCTTGGTGGACATGCAAGATTATTTCCAAGGCACTCTCTCTTCTCTCCCACTCAACTCTAATTCTCTAGTTCTTTTCCTTTAGATCTCTCTCTCCCCCTTCCTCTTCCTATCAAATTCCATCTTGAACATTCAATTGTGGTCACAGCTGACATTTTCACGATAGCAAGGTGCTTCCCTTTATTTGAATACCCATCTACGACTTTGATTGTTATTACTTCTGTAGGAGCTATGATGTCATTCCTTGCGGCCCTAAACCACCCTCTTATATCAAATAGTAACATCTCATGCAACAATCATATAATATGGGTCCGGGAGGGACCCTACAACATAAATTCACCACTAAATAAGCATTATAAAGTGATATAAGAAACAACCCTAGCAATATACGATGAAAACGCAGCTGAAACACTAAGCTAAACACCCGAAGATTGTCCACATCTAAGAACGAGAATTTGGTCTTATGGTATTATAAAACCTTCGTCGAAACAACATTCATCAAAGGAGAACACACATAACCTCGACATGCAAGCTAGAACAAGAGCTAATGAAGACATTAAAGAGGGAGAGACACTTCATGAGGGGAGAGACACTTCATGAGATCATTGTCCTACAACCAATGCAAAAGAAGTGGTACACAAGGATCAGCCAGAGCTGGCCACAATTATGTAACAACACCCCTCCTCCTGATCGCCCTCCTCTCTCCCTGTCTCTCTCTCTCTCTCTCCAAAACATGCAGTGATCGATATAAAGTTTTTGTCCACCAACTCTCGACCTAAAAGCGCCCAAGAAGGATGTAGATTAATTTGCTAAAAACCCTTAATCCAAAGGTCAAAAGTGACAAGAATTCTCATCGCGGGCACCTCTCATACACAGTCAATGAATGGCTTCAGATCCTCCTTTCGATTCAGCAATCGACTCCGATCGACTCCATACTATATGACAAATAAAGGTGGGGGTGTTGTATGTGGCATACTTATAGTAATCTTACGTTAACAAAATAATTACCAATAAAAAACAAGATATGTATATATATGCCGACGAACGCCGGGATTCAATCGGACGGCCAGGAACAATTCTTCGCATCTTCACACACATATCTCTTCGCACATGATTTGTATCATATATATATATATATATATATATATATATATATATATATATATATATATATATATATATATATACATACATATTTATATTATAATGAGACAATTCGGAAAAACATTTATCATTTCAATTTTACTTCTTCATTAAATTTTTAGAATTAGTATATATAAATAATTTTCCCTTCAGAACCTAATAGAGTGCATGAATAGTACATTTTATTGTTTATACTTTTGACTAATCTCGCTAATAATATTATTTTGCAGGAAACCAGCTTCTTGAAACTGATGCTGATTGCCAAACACGTTCTACATTGTCATTTTTACTACAATGTTATCCGTTTGGCACGATAATTGCAGTCATAAGTGTATGAGTTAAAACGTCATTCGTTAAGGATCACCTAACAAACATCATCTGTTCGAACATAAAAGTAAATGAAGTTCCTTAGATGGGCGATAACGAATGACAATTTAACCCTCATGTTCATGACAGGGCTCAATTATCCAACACTCTCATTATTGAAATTTATGTATTTCATGTTGTGTAACGATATATTTTATATTTATTTTTTATGATTCCGGTATTTTAAGACTCCGTTTGGTACAGTTTGGTACAGTGATGGTGTTGAATTTTCTCAAGTTGATCAACAAGATAGCCCAAACACCAAATTAATATCTTCGGCACTACCCAGATCACAACTTGAACCGCGGAAAGAAGGAAACAACGTAGATAACCAAACACACAGACAGAAGCAAGCAGATCAAAATATTATTGAACTTCTTTACAAGGCGAGGCATACATGGCGAGACATGATTTCGCCAGTATGAAAAAGCAGAAAAGAAAACAAACCGAGCGGATAGAGCACTGAGATCGCCGAAGCCGATGAGACCGCCGAAACCGCCGAGCTCGCCCAGATCACACCCAGCCAAGCTGCTGAAGCCGAACAAACAACAAGGAGTCCGCGAAGACCGCGAGGTCGCGCGGACAACCCGTTATTCGCCTAACTGCTGCTGAACAGAGGAACAAGCCACCTATCCGCCAAGACCGCGAGGTCGCGCGGACACAGAAGAAACTTGAGATAAAACTGATGCTGACAACCGCCAATGCAGCCCGCTAACTCCAGCGGTCAGAACCAAACTCCTGGTTTGACACTGCTAGCCGCGCCACCTGCACACAGAAACCGGTTAAGCAAACAGCCCGCGCGGATACAAAAACGAGTCCGCAGCCTATACTCAAGCCCAACTTACTGTTCACTCTTCTACTAAATGAGGTGCCGGGGGGGTCCTATTTATAGGCCGGGTGAGGAGTGTGGTCACCACCCTATGAGATAGAGACACCGCCCCTTGGTCGCAGCTAGCAACATCAACTCGCCGAGTCCGCCCACCCATGGTCAACCAACTCGCAAGGTCCAGGACCACAGGCACAAAGCCCGGTCACAGCGGACACAGCGGAAACCAGGCCAGTCTGCCAGCACTTAGGCCAGACCGCCAACCGAATCAGCTCACCGCAACTCCAGATCAACCACAGATCCAGCGGACTCCAAACCTCAGTCCGCACAGACCGCGGAACCACCTCCAGAGCTCGGCCCACTACCGGACTCAACCAGTCCGCGAAGTTCGCTCCTGACCACGGCAAGCAACAAGCAATGCCGAACAGCAACCCGCCGGACTAAGCCCAGTCCGCGCGGTCAGTCCGCCCAGGTCGCCCGGACTACCGATCACCCCTACTTCCACTTCACCTATTTCAACACTCCCCCTTGAAGTGAGAAGTGGTGATCAACCCAAGCAGACCTCGAAGCCGCTGAAAAGGCCCCTTCGACAGCGACTTGGTGAAGATGTCAGCAAGGTTATCTTCACTCCGAACATGACCAACCATAAGAGATCCTTCCAGCACCTTCTCCCTTATGAAGTGGTGATCGATCTCAATATGCTTAGTCCTGGCATGACAAACTGGATTGTTCACCAGCTTGAGAGCACTCTCGTTATCCCCTCGGAGCAAAGTAGGGCCTTGCACTTCTTCATGGACATCATCTACAAGCCTCCTTAGCCAAATGGCTTCCCGAGCAGCCAAGGCAGACGCCTTGTACTCAGCTTCCGTAGTGGAGACAGATACCGAGTCCTGCTTCTTGCTACACCACGAGATGCCCGCTGATCCACAAGTGAACACATAACCAGAAGTTGACCTTCGGTCATCCGAATCACCACCATAATCAGCATCCGTGTATCCTAGCAGAGAAAAACTCGCATTCCTTCTGTAGAGAAGTCCCATGTCAGAAGTTGCCTTGACATACTTCAGAATGTTCTTCGCCGCTACAAGATGAGACTTCCTTGGCTCTGCCATGAACCGACTTACTCGACCAACAGCGTAAGCTATATCAGGTCTAGTAATCGTCAGGTAGATCAAGCTTCCAATAAGGGCCCTGAACACCAAAGGGTCAGGAAGAACCCTTCCTTCATCTCGTCGAAGTTTCAGACCTTGATCCATAGGAGTAGAACAAGTCTTTCCCTCAATCAAGCCAAACCGGTTCACTATGCGCTCAGCATATCCCTTCTGGCAGATAAGGATCCCGCTCTCCTTCCTCTCCACTTCGAGACCAAGAAAGTGATGAAGCTCTCCCAGGTCTTTCATCTCGAAGCGAATGGCTAGCTCAGCTCTGAGCCTAGCAACCTCCTCCTCAGAATTCCCTGTGATGATCATATCATCAACATACAGCAGGACCAAGACAGAAAGCTCCCCCTTTTTCTTGATAAACAAACTAGAATCCGAGTTTGAAGCAAGGTATCCACAGAATTGCAGATATTCTGCTATCTTCCCATACCAAGCTCTCGGAGCTTGCTTCAACCCGTAGAGAGCTTTCCTGAGCTTGCAGACGTAATCAGGATGAACTTCAGAAACGAAACCAGGTGGCTGATCCATAAAGATGTCTTTGTCAATCTCTCCGTAAAGAAAAGCATTCTTTACATCAAGCTGCCACATTCTCCATCCTTGGCAAGCAGCCAATGCAATCACCATCCGAACTGAAGTCATCTTTGCAACAGGGCTGAACGTCTCCTCATAGTCTTCTCCATACTGTTGAGAGAACCCTCGAGCCACCAGGCGAGCCTTGAATCTCTCAATGCTCCCATCTGCCTTCTTCTTCAATTTAAACACCCACTTGCATGTTACCGGAGTAATGCCATCAACTTTGGGCACAAGATCCCAAGTTTCATTCTTCTTGAGAGCATCCATCTCCTCTCTCATGGCATCTTCCCACTCCTTGACACCAGTGGCCTCATTAAAGCTAGCAGGCTCTCGCTCATCCAGAGGACCTGCAAAGAAGCATGAGACATAGCTCACAGTGTTCCCTTCGCAGTAGCGAGCAGGAGGCTTGATAACCCTCTTTGACCTCCGAAGAGGCTGCTCCTTGCTAATCACCTCCGCTGCTTCTTCTGGTTCACCTCTACTCTCAGGCAAGCTTGGAGCAATGCTCCCCCTGCTTCCTGACCCAGAAGCTTCTTCTCCAGAACTTGAAGCAACTGGAGCTGCTGGTGACACAGCCAGCTCCACTTGATCAGCTACCTCAGCCACCTCCTGACCTTCATCAACCTTGCTCTCAGGCAGCTCAACCGAGCTTCCTCCATATGACGTCAGTTCGTCAAAGACAACGTCTCTTGATACCACGAACTTCTTCGTCACTGGATCCATGCATCTCCATCCCTTCTTCCGCTCATCATAGCCAACAAAGACAAGCTTCCTTGCCTTTGCATCAAGCTTAGTCCTTAGCGTATCAGGGATATGCACATAGCAAGTTGATCCAAACACCCGAAGGTGTTCCACACTAGGCTTCTCCTTCAGCAACATCTCGAAGGGAGACTTCATGTTGATCGGACTCAGAGGCATCCGATTGATGACATAGGCAGCACAAGACATTCCCTCCGCCCAGAAGGACCTTGGGATACTCTTGGCGTGAAGCCAACATTTGCAAGTCTCCGTCAGATGACGGATCTTCCGCTCCGCTACTCCGTTTTGTTGTGGAGTATGAGCACAAGTGAGCTCCCTTTGGATTCCATGCTTCCTGCAAAAGTTAGAAAACTCGAAAGAGACAAACTCTCCGCCGTTATCAGTTCTAAGCTTTTTGATCTTCAGGTTAAGCCTTCCCTCCACCAGCTCCTTGAACTCCACAAACAATCGGAAGGCCTCAGACTTCTCCTTCAAGAAATACACCCAAGTGTATCTTGAGTAGTCATCAATCAAGACAAGCATATATCTGCTTCCACCAAGGCTAGCAGTCGCGGTTGGTCCCATCAGATCACCATGGATAACCTCCAATGGTGCTTTGCTTCTTGTTTGTGACTTATCAAATGGAAGACGATGAGACTTCCCATATTGACATCCAGCACAAACATGACCCTCACCGAAAGATGACAGCTTAGGCAAGCCTCTCACCAGGCTCCTGCTTGACATAGCCTTCAGCTTATCCATCCCGACATGCCCTAGCCTCTCATGCCACATAGCAGCGCTATCATTGGCCCTCATCCGATCAACATAGGAACTTGTTGATAAGACAAACAAGTCCTTAACTCTCCTTCCTATATGAGCAACATCAGCCTTAACCGCTGATACATTGCGAAGGAACTTCACTTCTGTTGGCCCAAACAGAACGTGATAACCAGCATCAACCGCATTGGTCACAGAGAAGAGGTTTTTCTTCATACCCGGTACGTGATAAACACTCCTTAACGTGAGTGGCCCCTTATCACTTCCCACCATTACCATACCCTCCTTCTCTACTGCATGAATAGTATTATCAGCAGTAATGATAGCTTCGTTACCTGAGTATGCCTGCAGTAAAGAGAACTTTGACAAATCTCCGGTGAGGTGATGACCACACCCGGAGTCAACGATCCAGTCGTCCTTCATGTTACTGGTGGACAAAGCACGGACACAAGTGCCCGTCATGAACGCTCCACCCCAGCCAGCTTCCTCCTTGCTTGAGGAGGCTTCCTCCTTGCCTGCAGCATGCCCAGGCTGCAGCTTGACCTTGCAGTCTCGCTTGAAGTGGCCTGGTTGATGACACCTGAAGCACTTCAGGTTCTTCTTCCAATCCTTCTTAGGAGCAAGGCTCCCCTCCTGCTGTTTAGAAGATGAAGATTCATCTCCAGCCGCAGTCTGCTTCTTCTTCCCTTCCCATCTCTTCTTCTTCTTCTCAGTGAAGAGAGCATCACTAGCTCCTTCAGAGACCGTCACCCCGGCCATCTGCCTTGCCAAGCTCTCCTGCGAGGCAAGCAGATTCTCCAGCTCCAGAAGAGAAGGCTGAGTAGCCCAGCCTTGAACAGAAGTAACAAATGCCACATACTCCTTCCGCAAACCGCGGATTATGTGCCTCTTCAGCTTAGCCTCGGAGATTGGCTCATCAGGATCGAGAGCAGAGAGCTCAGCACACAAGCTCTTCATCTTCAAGAAGAATTTGGAGATAGAAAGATCTCCCTGAGTTGCCTTAGCCAACTCATTCTCTAAGAACTGTAGCCTAGCTACATTCTTCCTATTGAACAACCCATCAAGGGAAGTCCAAATCTCAGCAGCAGACTCACATCCTAAGATGTGATCAAAGAGTTCAGGTGACACTGCCCGCTTGAGAGCAAACTCAGCCTTGGCGTTTGTCTTCCTCCACACTCTTACCTGCTCGGCTGTACCAAACTCAGCAGTTATTTCTACTTGATCGTCTCCACCGACGACCTCCCATAACTCCTCACCCAGAAGATAGCTCTTCATGCACGACTTCCACTTCTTGAAGTTAGTCGGCGTCAGAAGCTCAATACCAAGACCTCTTGCAAAACCACCGTCCATGGTGCAATATGGTTATCCTTCAGAAGCACACAGAGCAACAACAAGCCTGTTGATCACCGCTCAAGCAACTGAACCTTCCTCTGATACCATGTTGAATTTTCTCAAGTTGATCAACAAGATAGCCCAAACACCAAATTAATATCTTCGGCACTACCCAGATCACAACTTGAACCGCGGAAAGAAGGAAGCAACGTAGATAACCAAACACACAGACAGAAGCAAGCAGATCAAAATATTATTGAACTTCTTTACAAGGCGAGGCATACATGGCGAGACATGATTTCGCCAGTATGAAAAAGCAGAAAAGAAAACAAACCGAGCGGATAGAGCACTGAGATCGCCGAAGCCGACGAGACCGCCGAAACCGCCGAGCTCGCCCAGATCACACCCAGCCAAGCTGCTGAAGCCGAACAAACAACAAGGAGTCCGCGAAGACCGCGAAGTCGCGCGGACAACCCGTTATTCGCCTAACTGCTGCTGAACAGAGGAACAAGCCACCTATCCGCCAAGACCGCGAGGTCGCGCGGACACAGAAGAAACTTGAGATAAAACTGATGCTGACAACCGCCAATGCAGCCCGCTAACTCCAGCGGTCAGAACCAAACTCCTGGTTTGACACTGCTAGCCGCGCCACCTGCACACAGAAACCGGTTAAGCAAACAGCCCGCGTGGATACAAAAACGAGTCCGCAGCCTATACTCAAGCCCAACTTACTGTTCACTCTTCTACTAAATGAGGTGCCGGGGGGGGGGGGTCCTATTTATAGGCCGGGTGAGGAGTGTGGTCACCACCCTATGAGATAGAGACACCGCCCCTTGGTCGCAGCTAGCAACATCAACTCGCCGAGTCCGCCCACCCATGGTCAACCAACTCGCAAGGTCCAGGACCACAGGCACAAAGCCCGGTCACAGCGGACACAGCGGAAACCAGGCCAGTCTGCCAGCACTTAGGCCAGACCGCCAACCGAATCAGCTCACCGCAACTCCAGATCAACCACAGATCCAGCGGACTCCAAACCTCAGTCCGCACAGACCGCGGAACCACCTCCAGAGCTCGGCCCACTGCCGGACTCAACCAGTCCGCGAAGTTCGCTCCTGACCACGGCAAGCAACAAGCAATGCCGAACAGCAACCCGCCGGACTAAGCCCAGTCCGCGCGGTCAGTCCGCCCAGGTCGCCCGGACTACCGATCACCCCCACTTCCACTTCACCTATTTCAACATGGTGGTCGTAAACGTACGAGTTAAACCGTCATTCGTTAAGGATTACCTATCACACATCATCCATTTGAACATAAAAGTGAATGAAATTTCTTAGGTGAGCATTAACAAATGACAATTTAACCATGTGTTCATAACCGCTGCCACCGTGATAAACGGAGCCTAAGTAACGACATAAACAAGCCTGCACAAAGGATCTACAAGTTCAAAAACCAACATTCAGATTGGGATAATTAGCCAGCGGCCTGAATATTCCAGACCATTTTCTCTTACACATCTACCACGCCTCTAATAACATTTTGGACTTCTCCATAGGCATGTGGTCCTAATTCAATAAAGTTCGTGGTCCTAATTCAATAAAGTTCTAAGAAACCCAATCAAGAATTATAAGGAAAGATTGCAGATAGAGGCTCTGTTTGGCAGGATGGTGGAGGTCATGAACACCCCCACCTAAAAAACTACATCCATTTTTATGTTCAAACGGATGATATTTGTTATGCGATTCTCAACGAATGGCATTTTAACCCGTGCGTTTATGACCGCCACCACAGTGCCAAACGGAGCCAGAAAATAACAAGGTGATTATTGCTATATAGAAAAATAAGACAGATTCTTGTTTCTTCAGTCACATAAAATTAACATTCCAGGGTCAGTAACAATGGAATGTGTTATCTATGGTTGTTCATCAAATGCAGCAAGGTGCTTCATTGGGTCAAATACTGGTTGAAAGCTTCTAATATTTATTTATCTTGCATATGGAGACAGCGCGCACGAGCTCATTTCTTTATTTCTGCCAAGTTTTTATATACTTGCTCGATCTCAACCTGCAAAGGTATCGGGGTAACGGATTATAAATTCACAATAGAGTAGAATATGAGAAAGAAAACAACTTTCTTAAAGCTCAAATCCAGTTTTTACCTGATAGTATTTAAGCATCTGCAGTCTCTTCTTTTTCATTGTGGCAGTCAGCAAGTCTTTTTCAATGTCAAAAGGTGCAGGATCCAACACAACACCTCTAATGTGCTCAAATCCTCTTAGCTGTTGAGGCAAAAAGACAGACATCACAATTCAAAGCCACAATTATGGCCACTAGAGATGTAGAAATCATTTACCTTATTTCTTTCTGCAGCTAGCTTTAGTTCCTGGAGGATATAATCATGTAGCTCCTTGAGTGCACAGATTTCAGAGAAGGATCCTTTGATTCCATTTAACATTGCCCATTTGTGTGTGTTATCTTTATGCGGCGTGACCACGGCCACGAGCATAGAGCGGTAGCTATCGCCGTATACCCAAATCTAAAGAACAATTAAATAATTACTAGTAACTTTTCATACAGTTGTCAACAAAGGAATTTGCATTTTGATTATGTAATAGAAGAGTGAATACATCTTCTATAATTGAAGTGGAGCTGTAGACTTTCTCCAAGTATTCAGCAGCAACATATTCCCCCTGTGAAAGCTTGAAGATATTCTTCTTTCGATCAATGATTATCAACACGCCGTTTGGGGTTATCTCGCCAATGTCGCCTGAAAAAGAAAATGTGAATTCAGTTAATGGTGTTAGAAGATAGCGGAAATGTTGATGTAAAGGCCCATTTATAGGCCCAATTCCTTCCTCTTCTTTAGTCCCGCATCTCTTGTATAGGATTATTTTCTCCCCCTCTTCTCCTATATATTTGTACTTTCTTTTGTATTTTACACATGAAGAAGTATCTATAAGGTTTGCCCATTACTGTCTACAAATGGCATAATGCTAGGAGCATGATACTATGTAAAACCAACATAATTTTACCTGTATGGAACCATCCATCTATCATTACTTCCTTTGTTAACTCAGGATTCTTGTAGTATCCAGAGAATAGAGTTTTCCCCCTAACACAAATTTCACCTCTTGAAGGTTCAGCTAATGGATTATAACCCATCTCAGGAACTTCCTCAAGGCGCAAATCTGTGTATGTGGCGGGCACCCCGACAGCACCGATCAAAGAAAGATCACCGGGGAATCCAATGGTTGTCTGACCACAGGTTTCTGTAAGTCCTGGAATACAAGCAGATATAACTTTGTTACCATTTCCAACATGTGATAGTTTCTATATTCTTTTGTTACTTAGGATGGATGTGTTGAAATTCAAGTTGTTTATATGAGTAATACCGTCGTCTTCTTCCCTTTTGTGAGAAGCTGAGAAGAAAATCTGAGGAATGCAAATTTGTTTCACACACACACACAAAAAACATGCATAATATACATACAACTAAATGTAGGCCTGTAGTAATATAGATCTTGTCCCCCTTTACTTTCAACTAAATGGGCTTTAGGTGATTGGATGCTTAGGTTCTAGCATGGTAACAGAGCCAGCTAAGCCCAACGACCCACTCTCACATCACCCAATTAAAATAAATAAACTCATATGTTATAGATCAATAACCATATAGACAAGGGCGTGTTGAAAAAATAATCTCACATAACGAATCTAATATAGTCATCGTATACACAATATAGACTCTGACCTCTCCAATTACAACTAATTTGTTCTAGGGATCTTTTTTCTATCAAGCACTGAGATAGAAACAAACCAATTTGGCTTTAAGTATGGATACTTGGGTTTTTGTGTAATCAAGTACTTATTGTAGTGACCTCTCCAATTACAACTAATTTGTTCTAGGGATCTTTTTTCTATCAAGCACTGAGATAGAAACAAACCAATTTGGCTTTAAGTATGGATACTTGGGTTTTTGTGTAATCAAGTACTTATTGTAGTGGGATCCTTTGGCCGCTAGCCGGCCTTCTAACACACATAATGTAGATATCTTCCATGCACTTAATCTAGTAACCCAACTAATGTTTTTTGAGAGGGGAGAGGGAATAAAGCCAACAATAGGTAGCGTCGTTCCCCCTGGCTCATATATACCAGAGCTCGGGGCGAAGAGCCCATAGATAATTTCAAAACGAGTAAACTTACTGGCCATGTGGTAGGAGGTATTATAGCAGTACTCTGCCCAATGCAGCCACCGTGTCCATGTGTGGTGCTCGTCCATCACAAAGCACCGTAAGTATGTCTCAACTCCTCGATTGAGTATCACTATGATACGAATTAGGTATTTGATTACGAACGAGGTATTACAATCGAGAAGAATGGCTTTGGGAGGAGAGAGCCGAAGGAGGGGAGGAGACGAAGGGGATGAGGAGAGGAAGAAGATAGTTAGGGAGCAACCCTAATTCCAAACATCCAAAGCCTGCCTATTAAGATAGTCTTCCCCCCTCTTCTATACATGAGGGGGTGCGGATAACAAAACAACAATTAATGCTGAAATAAAGATAACGGGCCAGGGGGTGCGCAATCGTAACAATGCCGGCGTCTGGAAAAACTGTCTTGTCCTCAAGGCAGTGGTCAGTGAGCTGGCGGCGGACGGTCCGTGGAGGCAATCGTGCCTGAGGGGCCGGCCCCCCAGGGGTTCCCGAGGGACTCGAAGTCCTCCCAGGTGACTTCCGGGTCACAATCGCCGATGATGGCGTGGAACTCTTTGACGGCACAAACGTGCGCCGGGGAGTATGGCTGGCGGCAACGGAAGCACAAGCCCCTGCTGCGAAGGTCATTGCACTCGTTGTTAGAGAGGCGTTGGGGCGGAGGGCGTCCAGGGCGCTGATCCCCATGTCCTGGTCGTGGCTGGACTGTCGGTGGTCGACCCTGCAGAAGGCCCGCCAGCGGAACGGGTGGCCGCGGGTAGATGTCGGCCTCGACCAAGCGGGCCAATTCGAGAGTATCAGAGAGTGTCCACGGATTGTGCGTGCGGAGGCGGGAGCGGATAGCGGGGAGAAGGCCTTGCATGAAGAAGGCAAGGTAGTGATCCTGGGAAAGGCTCGGAACGTGGGTCACCAACGTAACAAACTCATCAATGTATTCCTCCAAGGAGGCCGATTGCCGCACGCCGCACAGACGCTCGAAAGCGGAGCTGGTATAGCGGAAGTCGTAACGGCCAATCATTTCTTGCTTCAAATCTGCCCAAGTAAGGGCGGGGTTGGACTGGAGGAGCCAACGAGCCCAATGAAGAGCCGAGCCATCCAATCTGACGAAGACGTGGGCGACTTTATCTTGCTCAAGAGTGGAGTGTAGGTCGAAATATTGTTCCGCCTTGGCGACCCACCCCAGCGGGTCTACACCGGCGAAGGACGGAATGTCGAGGGAGAGGCCGAGCGGTTTGCAGGGGGCAGTGGTAGCGGAGCCACCAGTGTAGGGTCAACCGTCAGGGGTCGCCCTAAGATAGACGCCGTCGCGGAGGAATACGCCGCTGAGGCGGTGGTCAGCGGTCCCAAGGAGTCCAAGCGAGTGAGGATTGCAGACAGGGAGGCGTAGAGAGAGGCGATGGCTTTGTCCTGTGCGTCGAGGCGATGAGCGATGGAGTCGTTGTCCATGGGGTCGGCAGGGTTGTCCGGATGCAGCCGGGTTGAGCGGGTCATGGACTGTCGGCGATAGCTAGGGCGATGCAGGAGCCGTGCGATGTCGCGGGCGAAGGCGCGGTGCGATGTCCAGTGCGATGTCGCAGAGCGATGACACGAGCGACGCGGAGGGCGAGGCGGAACTGGGCGACGCGACTAGCGGGGTTGAGCGACGTGGGCGAAGGGCGACGGGGCGACGCAGGGGATGTCGCGGGAATGTGTCGATGTCGCGGAAACGTGCCGATGACGCAGGCGAGGCGGAAACGACACAGGCGACGCAGGCCGATGCGGAAGCGGACGATGCGGGCTGATGCGGAAGCGGTCGATGCGGGCGATGCCGATGTGGAAGCAGGACAACGCGACGAGGCCGATGTAGTGCCGGCGCGCGGGATCAGACGGAAGCTTCTCCGGCGGCGTTGATGTTGCGGGCGGAGCGGCAGGTCGGACCAAATGATACAAATTAGGTATTTGATTACGAACGAGGTATTACAATCGAGAAGAATGGTTTTGGGAGGAGAGAGCTGAAGGAGGGGAGGAGACGAAGGCGATGAGGAGAGGAAGAAGATAGTTAGGGAGCAACCCTAATTCCAAACATCCAAAGCCTGCCTATTAAGATAGTCTCCCCCCTCTTATATACATGAGGGAGTGCGGATAACAAAACAACAATTAATGCTGAAATAAAGATAACAGGCTAGGGGGTGCGCAATCGTAACACACTATTTGTCTGTCTATTTGTGGATGGTTGATAGTACTCATACATAAGCGGCTGCTTGTTCAGTTCCTTCTAGAAGTTGCTCACAAAGACTAGATCCCGATCAGAGGTGATGGCTCGTGGGACCCCGTGAAGTATGACTATCTACCGCACGAACAAGTCCGCTGCTGATTCACCTGTGTATCTCCAGGAGAATGAGTAGGCCCGCCGAGGATGTGGTTTTGTATTTCTGTCATTGACAAATCTCGCACAGTTGCGCAAACCGCTGGTCATCCCTTCGTTGGCCCTTCCAGAAAACACTAGATTTAACCCCGCTGTAGGGTACGTAGAACTTCTGCATGTTCCCCCACTGGTGAAGAGTGGAACTCTTGTATCATAGTGTCCTTCCACGACGACGATGAGGGTATGACCACCCGACAGTGAAAGTATAAGTGCCCGTTATATAGCCAAAATTTGGTAGAAGTATCCAGTCCTTGTCGAAGTGACTCTACGATAGGACAAAGCTCAAGGTCCTGTAGAACATCCTTCTGTATGTCATCCAGTGCGCCGATCAGCAGACCTGAGATGTGTTTGAGTGTCCCCTCTAGTAGGTGGAATAGTGCGTCGGACACGGCGTTCTCCTTCCCTTGCTTATAGACTATCTCGTAATCGTATCCCAGCAACCTCGTCACCCATTTTTGTTGTAGAAGAGATGTCACCCGTTGCTCCAAAAAATGTTTCAAACTCTGGTGTTCAGTCCAGACCTTAAAGTGTCTTCCCAAAAGATAAGGTCGCCACAAAGTCCCGACATGTATGATGCTAGCATTTCCTTCTCGTAGGTAGACAAACCCAGTGTTTGTGGTACCAACGTCTTGCTGAAAAAAACTATCGGTCGACCTTCTTGCATGAGAACGTCCCCGATCCCTACGCCAGATGCATCGGTATCCAAAATGAATTACCTGGGGAAACCGGGGAGTGCCAACACTAGTGTTGTCATCATGGCCGTATTGAGAGTTTGGAATGCAGCTTCCGCTTTCTCTTGCCAGCAGAAAGCATCCTTATGTAACAGTTGAGTCAACGGTCGAGCGTCTTTCCATAATTTTTTACAACCGCATGTAGTAGTCTGTCAACCCGAGGAAACCTCGGAGAACATGGACAGTGCGCGGCCTAGGTCACGTTTGCATGCTCTCAAGCTTCTTGCAAGCGGCTTGACTCCTTGTGCAGATACAATATGACCCAGATATTCCACCTCTTCCTGACAAAAAGAGAATTTGGAGCGCTTGGCATAAAGCTAGTGCTATCAGAGTATCATGAACACTTGTTCCGCATGTTGGAGATGCTCTTCCCAATTGGCACTGTAGAAAAGAATGTCATCAAAAAATATTAATACAAATCTGCGGAGGAGGGGCCAAAAAATCTCGTTCATCACTGCCTGAAATGTAGAAGGCGCGTTGGAGAGTTCGAACGACATCGCGACGAACCCGTAGTGACCATCATGTGTCCGGAAGGCGGTTTTAAAGATATCCTCGTCCTTCATCTTGAACTGGTGATACCCTAAACTCAAATCCAGCTTAGTAAACAAGCGTGCTCTGTGTAGTTCGTTCATGAATTCCTCGATCATGGGAATAAAGAACTTGTCTTTGATGGTAGTGGTGTTCAGTGCGCGGTAGTCAACACAAACCCTCCAAGGGCCGTCCTTTTTTTCACCAGGGTGATGGGTGAGGAAAACGAACTGGTGCTGGGTTGAATGATCCCTATGACTAGCATCTACTTCAAGCTCCGTTCTATCCAGGCCTTCTGTACATACAGATAACATAAGGGTTGAATGTTGGTCGGCTCAGTCCCTTCCTTCAGGCTGATTTGGTGATCTCAGAATCACCGAGGGGGTAACGATCGGGGTTCCTAGAATACCTCTGGATACTGGAGGAGCAGTGGTTTCATCTGCTTTGGGAATTTTTGCGGGGGTATTGCCTGAGGCATGAGCTCCATAATCACATCTATGCTGTCCTCTTGTTCCCACAGTCTCTATAAGCACCAAAGAGAGATCTCCTTCATCGGAGAGATTCTGATTCTATTCAGGCAGTATTCTCTTCCTCCCTAAGCAAATTCCATAGTCATGCGGTCCCAATAAAGGGTTACCTTCCCTAGCTGTCGTAATCACTAGACCCCCATTACCATATCTGACCCGTGGATGGGAAACAAGTAAACATCCATCCTGCATGTGTATCCTTGCACACTGAACCTCACTCCCTTCAACACTCCTTCATACTACAACTTATTTTTGTCATCCACCATGACTTGGAAAGTGGCATCCCTCATGCCCCAACTTTTGTGCCATGACGAGGTTGATGAAGTTGTGAGTGCTTCCACTATCGGCCAAGATTGTCATCTTATGTTGGCAGATTCACCCTGCGATACACATAGTGAGCGGTGTAGATCCTCCCTCCATTGCTTGGATAGATACCCCAAACTCGGTTATGTCCAACCTGTCCCCCTGTTCCCCACCTTCTTCCTCCGACACCTCATCCTCTTCTTCTTCCCTCAATATGTACACCTGGATCATCTGACATTTGTGACTGGGAGTAAACTTGTTGTCACAGTTGAAACATAATCCCTTCTCCTCCCTTGCCTATAACTCTGACCATGCCAATTTTTTTACAGTTACCTTTACGGTCACCAATTGTTCCTTCCTGACAGCTAAAGGGTTTATAGTATTCCTCGTATTCCCCATTCTCGATCTCTGTCAGATGAATCGTTCCTCCTGAATCTGGGCCAGACTAATGGCGTGGGCCAAGTCGGGTGGCATATAAGCATGCACTTCTCCCCTGATATCATCCTTCAATCTCGAGACAAAGCAACTCAGGAGTGTTTTCTCCTCCCATTGTACCTTATTCACAAATCTTTCAAACTCTGTGCAGTATTCCATGACCGTCTCTTTCTATCTCAATTTCTGGAAGAGGGCTTCTAAGTCTACATATTCTAGTGGTTCAAAACGGGCTGCAAATACGTCAACGAACTCAGCCCACGGAGCGTATTCACACACGGAGGAACCACTAGGTCCACTAGAATGCGTCAACATCCAGATGAAATGAGGCCAGCTGCACCCACTATTTTTTTGGGATCCCCTGGTAACTGTAGAACAACTTCACCTTTTGGATCCATTCCAGTGCGCCTCCTCCTTTGAACTTAGGATAATTCATGCGAGTCATCTTAGGCTGCATGTGGGATCTTGGATATTCAATATTTAGTTCTGTTAGTGACTACCCTTTACCAAACCCTCTCACATAGTTACTCTTAGAAAGTCTATGATGATTTGTGCTTCATATAGGGGAACTACGATCTTTCGTTGATCCCTAACTTAACTACGCCCCTTAGGGTCCATGTGCACTAAATCACACCACCTCTGGGTAAATCCCTTAGGACTCCAACCAACACCACGTCAAGGCCCTAAAAATACCCCAACCTGACTAGAACCAATTTGTATCGCATCTAACCATCGCTCCCTTGACTTTACTATATGCAGCCTAAATGATCGATGAGTCTAAGGGTTGTAACCACCAAATGTTTTATCCAAATGACATACGATTAATTGCAGGGGTATGAATACTCAATTATGATGAAGTTCCAAAGTTTCACAATTTTTTAAATTAAATTGATCACAATTGAATTTTCCTAAAATATAAGTCACTAGTGGATTTGAACATGAAGTATCACTTTCAAGGGTCCAAAAAGTACCAAACAATTTTCACAAGGTCACAATGATAAATAAAAGGTCTGGACCAAACTTCATATCATTTCAATAATATTTGATATTTAATTTCTAATTATAAAAATTTGATCCATTAGGTCATGTTACACATGAAGTACTATAAATATTTATCAAATAATTCTAGAAAAATTACTGGAGGTTACAAATGATAAATAATTATTTATTCCAGAAATGCATAATTTTATAACTCAATTTGAGCACAATTATCTCAATAATAAGGAGGGGGCAAAAAGATAATTATAACTGCAATACTAAGACTTCCAAAAATTCCAATTAATTTATCTAGTGTGTATCATACTAAATCATTGATATTGACAAGGTTTCATAATTTTTTAAACTATTTGTCACCATAATTTCACTAATACACATACATAACAAATAATAATTAATTCATTTGCTAAACAAATCAACTCCAAATGTTCTAAAACTTCATGAAGAGGTGTACTTTCACTAAATAAATGTATGTATAAAATTTCACTAGATTTGATCAAGACAATCTTGCTAAATTCACAAGATATACCTTTTGGCTAAATGCACACCACATATCACAAGTCATAGCCTCATGCATTAGAATACACCCACATGCAGAGCTCCAAATGACTTGAAATTTTTACCAGGGCTTTATATTGCCCTATTGACTCAAACCCTAGATTTTTCTCCTCTCCCAAATCTCCCTTCTCATTCATAACATTTAATATTCAGAAGATTCCATCCTCTGCTATGGCGACCCGCTCGCAAAAAGAATCCACCGGGCTCGCAACCCTAAAGGAGAACTACACCGAACTTTCAGATACGGTGGCTGTCATTGAAGAGAAATTGAGGGAATCAGAGAAAAGATTGGAAGAACAACTGGATGTTCGCCTGGAAGATATCAAGACCTTGTTGTCGCAAAGTAACAAGGGTAAATCGATGGCCATAGAGGATACCAATGCTCAGCAGCGACCGATCCCGACGCTGTTCGGTAACGTCGACCCGATCGATCTCGCGGGAGGCATCCACCGGTCCGGAACAATCTTTTGAGTACACGTCAGAGACGGAGGGAGGACAGAAGGATAACGACGACACCCGGCAGGGATCGATGCATCCCCAGATGGCGTAAACTGTGTCCAATGGAAATTTTTGTTATCACGCAGAAGATGTTCGCGTGCGTGGACTCGACATGAAGCAGGAGGGATTCCGGGGGGATCGACGCCCAGTCCAAATAGGTTTTCCCCTATGGAATGGGCTCCTTCCTAACCTTAAGTGGACGGCTCCATATGGCAGCAACCATGGAGGCGGTGCATGAGAGTACTAACCACTCACGACAGAAGCACAAAACGGAATCCTATACGGGGAGGATGAGGGGTACTTGCGGCTGGACCGACGATGCCCGATCGGACTCGGGCAAGAGTATGGGGCCTAGAACCACAATATCCAAGATCCCACATGCAGCCTAAGATGACTCGCATGAATTATTCTAAGTTCAAAGGAGGAGGCGCACTGGAATGGATCCAAAAGGTGAAGTTGTTCCACAGTTACCAGGGGATCCCAAAAAAATAGTGGGTGCAGCTGGCCTCATTTCATCTGGATGTTGACGCATTCTAGTGGACCTAGTTGTTCCTCCGTGTGTGAATACGCTCTGTGGGCTGAGTTCGTTGACGTATTTGCATCCCGTTTTGAACCACTAGAATATGTAGACTTAGAAGCCCTCTTCCAGAAACTGAGATAGAAAGAGACGGTCATGGAATACTGCACAGAGTTTGAAAGGTTTGTAAATAAGGTACAATGGGAGGAGAAAACACTCCTGAGTTGCTTTGTCTCGAGATTGAAGGATGATATCAGGGAGAAGTGCATGCTTATATGCCACGCGACTTGGCCCACGCCATTAGTCTGACCCAGATTCAGGAGGAACGATTCATCTGACAGAGGTTGAGAATGGGAAATACGAGGAATACTATAAACCCTTTAGCTGTCAGGAAGGAACAATTGGTGACAACCCTTAGACTTTGGAAACTTTGGAACTAAAAAATTGTGAAACTTTGGAACTTCATCATAATTGAGTATTCATACCCCTGCAATTAATCGTATGTCATTTGGATAAAATATTTGGTAGTTACAACCCTTAGACTCATATCGATCATTTAGGCTGCATATAGTAAAGTCAAGGGAGCGATGGTTAGATGCGATACAAATTGGTTCTAGTCAGGTTGGGGTATTTTTAGGACCTTGATGTGGTGTTGGTTGGATTCCTAAGGGATTTACCCAGAGGTGGTGTGAGTTAGTGTACATGGACCCTAAGGGGCGTAGTTAAGTTAGGGATCAACGAAAGATCGTAGTTCCCCTATATGAAGCACAAATCATCATAGACTTTCTAAGAGTAACTATGTGAGAGGGTTTGGTAAAGGGTAGTCACTAACAAAACTAAATATCTTGAGAAAGGGAACGATGAGGTTAATCTCATCATAGTTTCTAGCACCGCTGCGAACCCTTCACATGGTAGATCTCGGAAAGTCCAAGATTAACTCTAAATCTTAAGCAATAAAGTTCTATGCAAGATTAACATAAGGGGGTAATAAATATACAGAGTCAGATAATCTCGTCTTATGTGATGATGGATTGAGGTGAGGGCTTGTTAGTCCTAGAACTGAAGACTCGATGATGCATAAGATTTGAGGATGGGTTGGTCCAGCGAGCTCGAGGCTCGAATATGTATTTTCATACCTGGTTGTGTTTGTGTGGTGGGACATTCAGTACTGGTCCAATTGGCACATCGATGAAGGTACGTTGACTTCGGTGAGGAGTGCAGGTTTTAGGGGAGACCAGTAGGATGTTTATACTGAGGTCTGGAAGACTATCACCTAAACGCATACCTGACCATAAAGTCTAGTAGTTTCCAGCAAGAGTACGCAAGGCTCCGTTGTTGTGTTCTTAGCGTTGAGACGTACGCAAGGTCTAGGCCTGGTAGTGTGCCTACCCGCCTAGGAGTGGAGATACCCGCTCCACTGCCACTGTGAGCCACGATGGCTGGTACCTGAGAGGATAACTACCTCCAAAAGTGGGGAATGTTTGAAATGTCTGTGGGCATAGTGGGTGAGTTGCATTATAATCATTGCAATGCACCGCATAACATGATATATGTAGATAGTTATTACTCTCCTCGTTTGTTGTCTCATTGTGGACCTTTCATTTCATTTGATATTTATATATCTATGTTGTGGTATTGTGGACTGGTTTTTATTACTTCTTTTCTCATTGACCATGTGTATGATCGTACTTGCCGGCATGGTCGCCGTCTTGCGCTGGCAGCTAACTCGTAAGTTGGCGTCATTGAAAGGCGACGGTCCTGGGCATAAAATCTCTCCCCGGCCGTGCCCAATTACCGAGAGGAGGGATTTTACAGTTTTGGTGAAAATTCAAAATACCAATACTACCCTTACTTTTTTAATATAGTGCAATCAAATTCTTTTATTCATTTATTATATTATCTAATCATGACTGTCAAATCAAATAAATAAACGTGAATTCAGAAGGAGAAAGAAGAAAAAAGAGACGAGAGAAAGAGGAGAGAGGAGAGAGAGGGGGTGTCAAGCGTAATACTGTGAGCCGCAGAGGTGTTGTCGTGTCATGGCACAATTGTGGTTGGGGTTATGTTGCGTCCACACAACCCCCCTCTGAGTACTGTCACTTATATATGTATAATATATATAAATATAAATATATTATATATATATATATATATATATATACGAGCTTCTTCGCACGGGCTATGCCCGTGCTCGAAGCTCTCGGGTGGCCTTCAGCCGCATCCAGGCGGGCTTCGCCCGTGCTTGATGCGTCGCTGCGGGCTCAACCCACCTATAAGCGGGTTGCACACGCACCCAAATTTTTTTTTCAAAACATATACATATGAGTACTTAAAATGACCACACAAAAATATGAAGAACTATTCCTACTTTTATTTTATATAATTTTGCAAATTTTAATCTATAAAAATTAATTTATCTCTTCTTTTCTCTCTCTTTATCACTCCCCCTCTCTCTCTCTCCTGCCCCTCTCTCTTTCCCCCTCCTCTCCGCCTCTCTCCAAATTCTCCACCTCATGTTCTCTCTCATGATCCAATGGCCAATATTGAATCTTTGGTGTGCCTCCAAATATCTATAATCCCTTATATATATAAGATATATATATATATAAGATATATATATATAAGATATATATATATAAGATATATATATATATATATATATATATATATATATATATATATGCTTCAATGAAAAGAAAGGTTCTGGTTCTACGACGTAGAGTTGATCTTTGATTCGATCGAGAAGCTAGCGCCCAAAGAGCTTAGCCATTTGTAGTCTGTAATGGTCTTGCGAAGCCGGTTGCCATCTACTGTAAGAATGAATGGAACACAATTCATGATTTTAGAGATATATAACCTTTATTTGATCATTTTGTTCAGTTCCAGAGAGGACAAAGTCAGTGAGCCGATAAACGAACAGTCCAAGAATAAGAAGCAAGAAAACAAAAAGCAAAAACTGCTTTGCTAATGTATTTGCCTATCGACAAAGAAGATGTCAGATTAGGCGAAGAGTCTGAAAGAGGCGAGCTTATATAAAAAAGGAACAAGTGGAATAGTAAAGTGAATGCCCCAGGGGACGAAGTCAGTGAGCAGATAGAAGAAGAGGGTTTTCTGAATCCCCAACTCTGAAGGAGATAGGCGAACTAGCTTGGTGATGAAGAGGATGACCCATAGAGCAGTGAGCCGACAGGGCGAGCTAGCATGGTCACTCATATATATATATATATCTTTATTATTTAAAAGAATAAGCATATCTTCAAGCACACAAAAGATAAGATCTGCACCGTTGGATCAAAACATATTAAAAATTGTCCTTTGGATCTCTTAGCTGTGGCCTGCATATAAAAAAAACCCAAACTTCTCCTCTTTCCCTCCCCGAAAAATCCTGACGCCATTTCATCCGCAAAAAAAAATTTAAACTTGCTAGAGGGGCCGGCGGCGGAGCCGCCGGCGGCCTGCCCGGCACCCACCAGCGGGTTCGCCGGACTCCGGCGAACCCGTCGGGGGTTGTCCGGCGGCGAGAGGGTAGGGCCACCACCGACGGTGGCCCTGCCCGTGAGACCCAGACTAGGCCTCACGGGCAGGGCCTACCAAGCGGGCGAAGCTCGCAGCGACGTATCGAGAACGGGCGGAGTCCGTTCGAAGATGCTAGTATATATATATACATATATTGTCGTCATTTACCGGGACCTCTCCTTTAAGTTTGCAAAATTACAGTTTGTACCCCTCTAATTTTTAAGATTACAAAAACCTCCTCTACATGTTTACGTTTAATAACATCCATGAACAAAGAAACAAAGTTCTCGTGTTACCATAGCCTTGTATCATATATGCACAGGTAGTTACTCTCAAGAACTCTTCAATTTCGGGATTCAATGGGGCGCCTCCAGATACAAGGAGTCGAACACGGCCTCCAAGCTTTGCTTTCACCTGAATCATAGAAAATAATTGGTAAATATACAATGGACACGTAAGAAATTTTATTTACTATATAATGCCAGAAAAGGCAGTGTTATTAAAAGGATTTAAAACAGGGAGTGGCAATATAACCTTTCTAAATGCTAAAATATCTGCAAATGGGGAGGCAGTTTGGTGCGAATATCCCAATCTCATCCAATGTAATTTACTGAATCCAATAAAGAACAAATAGACTAACATATTTTGATATTTTTTCAATAATATTTAAAGACAGACAAACTTACAGCTTGTACAAAAGGTTAAAGATCAATCGTCTCAGCGGTCTTAGCTCTGCCACAGTCTTTAAAATACCTGTAATCATAAATACACTAACAACTCAGAAAGGAAAGCATAAAAAAATTTCAAGTGATTGATTTGTACTAGGAATGGAGAAGATTTCCGATCTATCTAATTTGGTAGGATGAGGAATGAAAATTTCGTACTAGGAATGGAGAAGATTTCTGTTTAACATAAGGACATTTTTATAGAGAATATAAACAACACTTAAATCAATTGTTTTACAGTATAAATACCCTCTTCTTGTATAATAGATGTTCCCTTATGATACATCGTAGTTATATCAAGGATGAAGAACACGAATAATGATTTGCATTAAACGAAATAAAGATACATTCATGAGATAACTCCACTAAAGCATTCGGAGGTTGGGTCCTCCTCGACACTCCACTTTTCAAGAGAGCCAAAAATCTAATACTCAAAGGATGCTCATAAAGAGACAGCCTCACTCATATATATAGAGCAGGAAGGATACAAAGTACGACCATGCCCCTAGGGCAATATAGAATAATAAAGATATGCATGATGACCCGCATCGTATCAACACGCCCTGCCCAAAAAAGCTCAATCCGAACTCTTTATGGATTGGTTCCCTCTAAGAGCCTCTCTCACTTTGGAGAGCCTAACACTTGATAAGAACTCAAAGATGATGAACAAGGAGACATTACCACTCCTATATATATGAGAGTGTGGAAATACAAACTACAGCAATGCCCACATGCAACAGACTAATAGAGGCGCGTGGAGGCTATCATCGTATCAATACGTCCTGCCCGAAAAATAATCATGTCCTCAAGGTCAAGGTCCATAGGGGTCATCAACAAATCCAAATCACTGAAGTACATACCAAGTAACACAATTAAATTTTTCAGAGGGCAGATGCGGGTGGGCGAGTATAGTTGTTTGCAGTGAAAGTTGAGGCCCTTGCGGCGAAGCTCGAGGTGTCGCTAGTGAGACAAGCGCTGGGTTCGTCGGGGTACTTGTGGAAGCGGGACTGGCAGAATTGGAAATAGTAGAGGTGTGCCTAACAACTGGGGCTCTGGTGGGAGCAGGGGAGCCAAGCAAGGAAGAGGCAGCGGTAGTGGTGGCAGCTGGTGGGGAGGCCAGATCAAGGAGGATAGTGGTTTTAAGTGGAGTCCCTCATCAAGGTACCGACCGAGCCTGTTTCATGGCACAGGAAATAGTAGACGGGTTGTGGACCCGAAGGCGCGCCTAGAGGTGGGGTAGAAGACCCGCTAGAATTACCCCAGGTAGTGGTCTGGGGGTAGGCCGGGTATGTGTGTAGCGACCGCGATGAACTCGTCAATGTAGGTGGGCACGGTGTCAGATCGACAGGCGGAGTTATGGCTCTCAAAACATTACCCGCCTGGCGGGCGTCGTAGTGGCGGAGTTCCACTTTCAGTGTGGGCTAGGTGAGGTTAGGAACTTGCTAGCGCATCCAATGCACCCAATGTAGCATCGAACCCTCTATATAAATAGTAGCTAAAAGGATTTTCTGGTTGGTGGGGTGGATTGAAGGTCGAATAACAACCGGCGTGGGAGAGCCACCCAAGAGGGTCGGTGTCGTCGAACACAAGAATCTCGATCCAGCGGAGATGGGCCGGGTGTATGTCCGCACCGGGATGCAAAAACCAGTGTAGTCCGTAACGGACCGAGAGGGTGGAGGAGCCAGAGGGTGGTTTACCACCATGGTCGCGAGTAGTCGAAGGAGGAGAGTGAGTCCTCAAGTCGGGATTTGGTTTGATCCATGCGATCAGAGTAAGTGAATGCAGCGGCGGAGGTGTCCTTGTTAGCGTGGAGGGCGATTGAACGTGTTCGAGTCATATAACGAAGATTCAGACGGTAGGGATATAGTTGGCGGGTAGAGGAGTTGCGCCTGAAGGAGGCGAGGGCTGCCAGAATGCTGAAGGAGGGCAGGACGACCTTCAGAATATGGCAGAAGTTGTGGGAGGGACGCTAAGGCAGAGAGAAGTGCATGAGGCTGACGAAATGTCAATAGAGACCGCAGGACGCCCAAAGGCAACATACATCGTAGGAGGTGCGACCGGATGACAAAAAGGAGGCGATATGGTGTTGGCGGCGAGGTGAGATGAACGTGATCAGGGTCGCAAAAATAAGAACGTCGGTGAGACGATTCGTTGAGCACGAGATCGGTCAGACGAGAGCAGAGGAGCAGGAGATGACGCGAGAGACGAGTTGGCTGGATGGAAAATGATTCCGTCATGCGCCAAAAAAGATGGAAATACCGACGTGATGAAGATCCTAACGTGCGGAGTCCAGGCGTGCGACTGGAAGGAGGAAGATCCAAGAGAAAAGGGACATAAAAGGCGTGTCGGCTGAAATAGGGAAGGAGTTCCAATTAGGGTTTTGCAGGAAACCCTAAATGAAGGGCAGGTCAGACCAATTGATGCACCGTAGTCTTATCAAGAATGAAGAACACGAATAATGATTTGCATTAAACAAAATGAAGATACATTCAGGAGATAAATCAAACCAAGAATCTGAAGGTTGGGTCCTACTCGACACTTCACTCTCCAAGAGAGCAAAAAATCTAACAATCAAAGGATGTTCATAAAGAGACATTCTCACTCATATATATTGAGTGGGAAGGGTACAAAATACGACAATGCCCCTAGGGCAACATAGGATAATAAAGATGTGTGGTGGAGAATGTTGTGCCACCATATTTGGCATAGTATGCCCAATTCAGATACAAGAAATATACCGGAATATTTTGATACTATTTTTTTTCCTAAAAAAGCATGCCTTCATGCACTCTTTCAAAAACCCGAGGAACACCGGCAAAGAATGTTGGCTTCAGTTCCATGAGGTCATCCCTTAAAGCATCAATATTCTGCAAAGAGAGATTAAGGATTTCTATGAATGCAATGAATCAGGCTATAAAAAGTATGGAACTGCAAATAATACAGCATGTAATTCATCCTGTACCCCTTGGTAATACCCCACAGAAGCTCCTTTATAAAAAAAAAACTCTTCAACCATGCGGTCAAGGATATGTGCCAATGGAAGGAAAGATAAGTAAACATCATCAACAGTCATCTGGTAGCAAAATCACAAATAAATGTGTCAACCATACAAATAAACATGAAAGAATAATAATATGAAGAATATTAGCGTAGCATTGAAAAAACTAACCTTGTCGTCAAATTGATCCATAAAAAGATCAATCCCTTTTACATAAGTTGCATGCGTTTCATGAGTTAAAACAACCCCCTTTGGAGTACCACTAGTTCCACTCGTATACATTATGGTGCATATGTCAAGGGGTTGTGGGGCCAAAGGTTCTGATGGATATTTCTTTCCCTGTGATTTTTTTTTTGTACAATAATATTAGAAACAGAATGAAGTGAAAATGTTAAATAAGAAATTCTTCTTGTTTTTGGCATAATTCAGTATGAATCATTCGCAACTTTCAATACCCAATTGTTTGAATAAACGTTAGGAAGAGTTATGTTTTTGGAGCTTGATCCTTAGTGAATCCACATTTTTTAATGAAGAATCTTGCACTATGTGAGCTAAAATATCATAATAATAATAATAAGAGAGGATCCCTTTACTCATACATATATAGAGTAAGCGAGGACAAAAAGACTAAAATAACCCTGAATGGATAATACATGCTAAACAATGACTTGACAAAATTATATTAATTACAATTCTCTCCCTCAAGTAAGATGGAAGATATCAGCCATTCCGTGTTTATGGATGTCATCAGTAAAGACGTCGCAATCCAAGCTTTTGGTGAAGACATAGGCCAGTTGATCTTTATAGTGAACGAAAGGAGTGACTATGGCTCCGTTTGGGGGGACTTATTTTCACCGGTCAACGCATGAACCGGACCCGTGGTTCGGTTCGGTTCGGTTCGGTTCTCGGGTCCCGTGGTCGGGTACCCGAGAATCGTCCCGAACTGTATATTTTAATAAACTTAAATTTTTTTATTAGGCCCGCATTAGGCTTCATTGCTTCAGTCATATAATATGATCAAATAAGGCTAATATGCAATATTAAGTTATTAACAGTTAACACAATAATGTTAATAACTTAATATATTAACATTTTAATAAATCTCAATCTTTCATAATCTCATATTCTGATTCTCTCATAGTCTCATATCTTTTGAACGGTTGGTTGGTTTGGCTGATGATTCTTTATTAGAGAGTCAACATTATGCAATTTCATCAAGCGTGTTTGCCAGAGATGTTGATGTTGAGACTTTATGTAGTTGTCCATTGAACTGAGAACCGAACCGGAACCGACCCGATATTTACGGTTCGGTTCCGGTTCTACATTTTAGAACCATGGGTCGGTTCTGGTTCCAAAAATTTGGAACCGAACCTATACTGATCGGTTCTTGGTTCTGAGTGGAACTGAACCGAACCGATCCGAGTTGCACCCCTAATATTGTGGACCTTCATTGCTGTCCTACTTCGCCACTTGAAGTGTCTTATGAAATTTCCATGCTTGATCATCTGCACCTTTCGAATAGGGACATTATAAATTGTTCGATCTTGCTTAGCGAATTGCGAGTCTCAACCAATATTATAGTTTTGGATATGACGAAGTTCGACGTAATTTTAGGCATGAATTGACTGGTCGCGTATAGAGCGAAATTGGATTGTGTGGCAAAGAGGGGCAATCTTAGTATAGATGACAAAGACTACAACGTTCATGTTCAGATCCGCGACCAGCTAAAAGGTAATTTTACTGTGCGCGTCACTCGTCTTCTTAGGTATTTGGTTCGGCGGTGGCAGGTGCATCCGGTGGGTCGAAATGACACTTTGGAACCGGAGGGGGAGAGGTGGGGGTTGAAACGGAGCGGATCGGGGCCATTTCCTCCTTGTTGCGGGTGCAAACGGAGCAAATGCCGTCGGCGGCCGTTTGTTTACCCGCCGTCCGACGACGTTTGCTCCAAACAGAGGCGGCGAAATGCCGAACCAAACGAAGCCTTAGTCAAAGATGTTCTGCCTGTTTTGTTTATGCTTCACTTTCAGATGTTGTCTTTTCTCAACTCGAATCCATCCCGATTGTCTCTGAGTTTCATGATGTTTTCCTTACCGAATTGTCTGGAATGCCTCCTGATCGAGAAATGGAGTTCTCCATTGACGTAGAGCCTGGAACGCGCCCCATATCTAAAGCTCTGTATCGTATGACCCCGCGCGAACTAGAGGAGCGTGGGCATATTCGTCCTAGCTCTTCACCATAGGGAGTCCCCCGTTCTCTTCGTAAAAGAGAAGGATGGTTCCATGAGACTGTGCAGCGATTATCGGGATCTAAACAAGTTAACGATCAAGAATAAATATTTCCTTACACCCATGGATGATCTATTTGATCGGCTCAAGGGTAGTACCGTCTTTTCCAAGATAGATCTCAGATCGGGTTACCATAAACTGAAGATCAAAGAATCTGACATTCCCAGGACTGCCTTCTTGACTCGGTATAGACATTTTAAATTCTTAGAGATGTCCATTGGTTTGACTAACGCTTTTTATGCTTTTATGGATATGATGAACCGTGTATTCCGTGAATATCTAGATAAGTTCATCATCGTGTTCATTGATGATATTCTGGTCTTTTTCAATACCTGTGAGGAGCATGCAACCCATCTTATACTCACTCTCTCCACTCTTCGTCTGCACCAACTCTATGCCAGACTGGCGAAATGTAAGTTCTGTCTGGATTGTGTCACTTTCTTGGGGTATGTTATTTTAGGAGATGGACTTTGTGTTGATTCTACCAAGATTTCCGCAGTTATGGACTGGAAGCGACCTTCTACCCCTATCGATATTCACAGTTTTCTTGGATCGGCTGACTATACCGACATTTTGTCAAGAGTTTTTCCTTTCTTGTTGCTGCTCTGACACAACTAACTCAAAAGCATGGTAGATTTGAGTGGTCAGATCAGTGTGAGCAGGCCTTCTTGGAATTAAAGCAACTCCTATGTTCAGTGGCAGTTTTAGCTCTTCCTTCAGAGGGAGGAGATTTTTCAGTTTACACTGACGTTTTCAGAGTTGGATTGGTCCGTATCTTGATGCAGGATGATCGTGTTATCGCTTATAGGTCAAGACAGTTGAAAGTTCATGAACGCAACTACCCCACTCATGATTTGGAATTCACGGCGGTAGTGTTCGCATTGAAGCTTTGGCGACATTATCTCCATGCCGTGAATTGTCACTTCTTCACCGACCATTAGAGTTTGAAATATATTTTTGTTCAGAAGGACCTCAATCTTCGTCAGAGGCGTTGGCTGGAATTCATAGCAGATTATGACTTGCAACTCACGTATGTTCCCGGTAAAGCCAATTCCGTGGTAGATGCGTTGAGCCGATAGGCTTCTGTTGCCGCTTATGCACTCGTGTCCTCTACTCTTGCAGCCTTGATTGATGACCTTGATCGGATGGATATATCCCTCTCACACGAGGGTCAAGAAGAAGTCTCTGGTCCCTTAGCGGATTGTTTCAGACCGTGACTCGAGATTTGTATCTCATTTCTAGAAGGACTTCCAACAAGCTTTGGGCACCGATCTTAACCTGAGCACCGCTTATCATCCAACAACTGATAGTCAGACCGAAAGAGTTAACCAGATACTTGAAGACATGGTTCAGTGTTATATTCTGGATTACAAGGGAGCTTGGGATGAGCACCTACCTTTGGTCGAGTTTGCCTATAACAATAGCTATCAAGAGAGCCTCAAGATGCCCCCCATCAAAGCACTGTACGGGCGTCATTGTAGGACCTCTCTTTATTGGTCAGAAGTTGGTGAAAAGATTGTTTTGGAGCCTGAGTTATTTCAAGAAATGGAATAAGCCACAAGGAAAACTTGACTTCAACTCAGTCGTACCATCGAGAGACAGAGAAAGTATGTAAATCAGCGCTGCTGTCCGTTAGAATATGTTGTGGGTGATCAAGTGTTCCTGAAGGTTTCCCCTACTCCTGGGGTGAAACGTTTTGGTCGCCATCATAAGCTCATTTCAAGGTTCGTGAGACAGTTTTCCATTTCAAAGCGTAATTGAGAATTTGCATATCGTCTTGAGCTACCTGCTACTTTGGTCGGTGTTCACAATGTCTTCCATGTTAGTCAGCTTTGAAAGTATATTCGTGATCCTACCCGTGTCATTGAAGAAATTCCAGTGATTCCTGAAGTCAAGCTTTCTTATCCGGTCAAGTCCACTAAGATCGTTGAATATCAAGAATGCAAGCTTATAAAGAGAATCATTTCTATGGTCAGAGTGCTTTGGATGCATGGCAAGTCTGAGGAGTTCCCCTATGAACTCGAATCAGACATACATAGCAAGTATCCGCAACTCTTCTCTTGATCTTGGCGAGTCTCTGAACTTATTCTCCTTTCTAGTTTGTTATACTCATATTCAACCCTCCATACTTTGAATTTCAAATTTTGTTGGAATGAATGACATCTGAATCTTCGACATAAGGGATTTTTTTTAGTGAATCCTCCAAAGTTTCAGGACAAAACTTCCTAAATATGGGAGAATGTAACAATTCGTATGTTAAAAAAAACAAAATAATAATAATAACAACAACACTCAAGCCTTTATCCCACTATGTGAGGTCGGCTATATGGATCCTTTGTCGCCATGGTGCCCTATCTTTTGTCATAATCTCACTAATGTCTAAGTACACCATGTCTTTCCTTATAGTTTCATTCCAAGTCTTTATTAGTCTACCCCTCCCTCATTTAACATGCCTAGTGACTAGACTCTAACAACACCGAACAGGAGCCTCTAATGGTCTCCTTTGTACGTATCCAAACCATCTTAGACGAGCTTCTCGCATTTTCTCTGCAATTGGCGCTACTCCCGTCCTATCCCTGATAAATTCAATCCTAATTTTATCAAATCTCGTGTGTCCACACATCCACCTAAGCATTCTCATCTCTGCAACTCCCATTTTTTTGCTAATGTACACAATTTACTGCCACACTCAGAACCATAAAGCATCGTGGGTCTAATTACAGCACGGTAAAACTTGCACTTAAGTTTTAGTGGTACTTTATGATCACATAAGATTCCTGACGCGGCTCTCCACTTCAACCAAACCGCTTAGATTCTATGTATCACATCTTTATCAATACCTCTGTCTTTTTGAACTATCGATCCAAGATATTTAAAACACTCACTATGGAAAATATTTTGATCACCCAACTTAATAACGAAATCATTCGTCCTTCTTGTACTGCTAAATTTAAGCTCCTTATACGCCGTCTTTGTCCCGCTCAACCTAAAACCCTTCTTTTCTAAAGTATCTCGCCAAGATTCAAGTTTTGCGTTAACACCCTCGCATGTCTCATCAACCAAAACAATATCATCCGCAAACAATAAACACCATGGTATTGCTTATTGCATATGTCTGGTGAGCTCATCTAAGATAAAGGGTAAGGATATAAGGGCTTAAAGCTCAACCTTGATGTAAGCCAACAGTGATTGGGAATTCCCGTGTTAATCCTCCAAATGTCCTCACCCATGTCACTGAATTTGTATGCATATTTTTGATTATGTCAATATATGAAACATTTACACCTTTCTTTTCTAAGACTCTCCATAAGATCTCTCTTGGAACTCTATCATAAGCCTTCTCAAGATCAATAAACAGCATATGCAAATCTTGTTTTCTTTCTCGATAGTTGTCAATGAGTCTCTCAAGAGATGTATAACTTTCATGGTCGACCTCCCTGACATGAATCCAAATTGATTTTCCGAGATATTAGTCTCTTGTCTTACACTTCTTTCTATTACTCGTTCTCATAACTTTATGGTATGACTCATCAATTTAATTCTTTTGTAATTAACACAATTGTGTATATCTTCTTTATTCTTATATAAAGGTACCAAGATGTTTTCTCTCCATTGGTCTGGTATCATCTTTGATTTCAGTATCTTATTAAAAAAACATGTAAGCCACAAAATTCCTTCATTTTCGAGACATTTACATTCTTCGATAGGTATATCGTCTGTTCTAACAGACTTTTCATTTTTCATCTTATTTAGAGCATCTTTTATCTCTGATACCTGAATTTTACGATAAAATGTTATGTTCCTATATTTCTCTGATTTACTTAACTCTTCCAAGTTAATAATTATAATATCATAGTGACAAAATTGTAAATAAGGGATTAAATTTCCCTCTTATAGCTAGCCGACCAACCCCCTCCATCTAATTTTCAGGTCCAAGAATTTTCCTGCATCCCGCTCCTGTGTAGGCATGTACAAAAAGACCGGTCCCAACGGGACCGGTTGGGACCGGCCCGGTAAGGACTGGCTCGGGACCGGTCCCGGTTAGGACCGGTCCGGTCCCGGACCGGTCCCAGGGGGCCTAACAAGGCCCCCTTTTTTTCCCTGGAACCGGTCCAAGACCTGTCCCAGGAAAAGACCGGTCCTGGACCGGTCCTAGGCAAAGACCGGTCCAAGACCGGTTTAAGACCGGTCTTGGACCGGTCCCAGGCTTATTACCTGGCAGCTTTGCTGCCAGGTAATAATTGCCTAGGCAGTCTAGCTGCCTAGGCAATTATTACCTGGCAGCAAAGCTGCCAGGTAATAATGCCTGGCAGCAGCCAGCAGGGGAGGCTACCAGCCTCCCCAACGGCTCTAATTAGAGCCGTTGTTAAACGGCTCTAATTAGAGCCGTTTTTTACTTTTTTATTATTATTATTTTTAGTTTTTTTTAAATAATTTTTTATTAATAAATAAAAAAAACTATAAAATCCCCCCTCCCCTCTCATTTTCACCTCTTCACATTTCACTCTCTCTCACTCTCTCTCTCTCTCAATTTCTCACACACTCTCTCTCTTTAATGGATTCCTCTTCATCGATGCCAGCGTCTTCCTCCTCTTCTGTCGCTCATGAGATAGTAGAGCATAGACACAAAGCTCCAGTATGGGAGCACTTTGAAAAAGTTCGGATCGACAGCGAATTTAAGGCGAAGTGCAGACATTGCGCGAAGCTAATGGCTCTCGGCGGCAACTCAACGCTCTCCCGACACATTCTTTCCTGTGTCTCTAAACGAGCCCCGGAGTCAAGTCAGGCACAAATTTCGGCTAGCGGACAAATTTGGAATTTTGTAAATTTTTAAGATGATAATACAATTATTTCTTTCATTTAAGAATTTGTACTATTTCAATTATTTTTCATTTGAATATTTTTGGTAAATAAATTAAAATAATTTAAAAAAATAATAAAAAAATAATTGGGCTAGCCCGGGACCGGACCGGTCCAGGACCGGTTTGGGACCGGTATTCCGGTCCCGGCAGTCCCCCTTTTTAGGGGGAAGACCGGTCCCGGACCGGGACCGGTTTTGCCAGGGACCGGTCCGGGACCGGACCGGAAAAAACCGGTCCTTCCAGGGACCGGTTTTTATCTGGCCCGGGGGTCTTTTTGTGCAAGCCTACTCCTGTGTCAACTTCTGCTTCCCGCGATCCCGCCTCCTTCCGCTCCTGATTCCGCCTCCAGCCGCTCTCCTCCTGCTCGCCGCCGGTAACCTCCTCCCCATTTATGGAGGTCAGCAATAGCTTCATCCCTCCCCTAAAGTCCGGCAGCCGCAACCTCTTCCTTCGGCAACCCTCTTCGTGTTAGTTTTGGCCAAGTTTTGCAAAGGGGACACCTAGGGTTTGCTTGATTCCTCCTCTACTTGGATTTTTAAGCCCGAATTTGATCTCCTTGGGTAAGGAACTCCTCCCAATCTCCTTTATTTAGATTTTTTTGAAATTATTTTGCAAGTTTCCGCTCCAAATTTTATATATGTTGTATTTTTGATATCTGGCGTCGCTCTTCGGATCGTTTGGTGGGATCACTTAAATTTCTCTCTGATTTAGAGTGTATCTAGCCAAATCGCCGTCAAATTTTGACTTCTGCATGGTAAACTCCTTTCCCCCCGCCTTTGAGGGAGGTAAACTTCTACCCCGCTCTTGATTTAATTTTGCGATGAAGAAAAAGGCTTGTGTAGGAATCTCATTATATCAAATATTATTCATACTTGCCCTCGAACAGGTCCAATTAGATTGCTAATTTTGCTTGTGCCTCGTGACTATTGCCATAAGTTTCAGCCTTACTTAAGGCAAGTGGAGAATTCCCCCTCACTTGCAAACATTGGATTATAGTTCTCGCGTCCGTTTCTTATGATTATAAAGGTTATCTGACAACACCTGAATTGTTAACTTATTTGCATGTCATAATATGATAGAAGTCTCTAAAAATTATGAATCAATTAAATCATAAATGTCATAAGCAATCTTGAAAGGTAGCGTTAATTGGTGCAACTCTTTGTTTGCATGTTCATGACAAACAAAAAATTTTCAAATAAGACTTGCATCTGAATTTGAGTGTGAACTATGTGCACCTACTATAAACACCTACACAATTCATTGATTACAGTTTATATCATTATAAGAACGATTTTATGTTATACTCCGGAGTAGGCTATCAAATTTAGTTACGTATGCTCAACTCAGTTACTTGCTTGTCTTACTAGCTTTTTTCATGATAAATTTGGTACACGTACATATTTGATTCTCTGACTCGTATTATATTTTACTTGCTCACTTATTATTTCAATGTTCCGAGACTTTTTCCTTCTTGTTTTGGAATTTGCCTTAGCATTCGTGACTGCACTGCCTGTTACCTGAGCCCGAGCTACGTCAAGTTTCTGGATTCCTAGAGATTTATTTTGTTATTGCTTCGTCAAGTTCTATGTATTTTATTTCCAGTACTGTCGGATTTGGTTATTATGTATAGTTATAATCAACTATTTTCTTTTGTGATATGGACAATTGATAGGCTGTATTTTTGTACTAAAATTCAATATTAATAGTGTGTTCATTTCTTTGGTTTATTGTATTAATATTTTATATCAGCATTGTGTGGAATGAGTTTTATTAAAGCATATGTACATCAACTTCTTTCACAATTTACATTAAAGCTTCCGCATAAATAAAAAACTAATTTTTCTCAAATTAATTAAATTAAATCTAATAACACTAAAACAGCTTCCGCCTAATAGACATGAAATTTCCTCTACCCATGCCTGTGGCATCACGACCCGCCCATAGTGCACTCTGATTTTTTTGCTATTAGACGGGTCATGACAGATAGTGAGGAACTTTATCTAGGGAGAGATTGTTTGTTAGCATGCTATCCCAATGGAAATTATCACTAACAATGGTACTCAACTCAGCGATTCAAAAATGATAAACTTTTGTTCTCAGATTGGGCCGAGTTGCGATTTGCCTCTGTTCATCCTCCTAGATGTAATTGACAGGTTAAAGCTACTAACAAGTTGATCCTAAATCTCCTGAAGAAGAAAATTGAGAACATCCATGGCAAATGGGCAGAACAATTACCTTTAATTCCTTGGATTCTCAGAACAACTCCACCTTCAGTTACTGGAGAAACGCCCTTCAAAGTATTTCATAGTTCCAAGGCTCTCATTCCAGTAAAATTTGAGGTGATGAATCCAAGAATCATGTTATCTGAGGAAGGAAGTGATGCTTGGATATAGACCGGCTGTGAAGAGATGAAAAAGTCTTGATTTTATTGAAGAGTTAAGAGATGAAGCTCTAATTAGACAAGAAGAGGTTAAGAGAAGAATGACAAGGCATTTTGACAAGAATGTCAGGATCAAACAGTTCATTGTGGGAGACCTGATTTTGAAGAAGGTTGATGTAGTGGTAAGAACTGGTTAAGTTGGAAAAGTGAACTCCAAAGAAATGTCCCACACTTGGAAATGTGATGATCTCAAACGGTTCTTTACTTCAATAAAAAGTTTTTCATTCTCTTTCAATTTTGCTATTATTGCAATCAACATACTGATATTTTTCCTTATCTCTTGGAATGAGTTCGAATGGCTTTACAAGATTAAATCTCACCAAGGAGACATCGTTGGATCCTACTTGATCCCCGCAAATTAGTCATTAGCATAATATCAACAAGTCCACCTGTAGCGGGAAGATTTCGGACCGTGTAGTGGGAGCTTGCCAATCTCGTGTGGTGGGCTTTAGGATACTGAATTCCTACCGGTATCTAGCACACCTCTACATCAAGGGTGATCTGGGTGATTGTTCAACTCTGTCGCACATCAATGGGGATATCGTTACAACTTTTGTAACCTCTCTGAGGAAAGCAATGTTGTTGCTATTTAGAGCACATTGCCCAATTGATCACCTTCGCCTGTAACCCTCAAATACTCCTTGGCATTCTGGAAGTAATTTTTAAGTAAGGGTGGGCAGGAACATTTGACCACCCTCTGGAGGATCCCCGCCGATATCTGACACACCCCTGCATCCAGTAAAGTATGGTTGATCGATCAGCTCTGTTGTGCATCAAGGCATTTTGTCAAGAATGTCAGGATCAACCAGTTCATCGTGGGAGACCTAGTTTTGAAGAAGGTTGATGCAACGATAAGAACTGGTTCAGTTGGAAAATTGAACCCCAACTGGGCAGTACCATTTATCATCAAAGAGGTATTAAAAATGATGCCTACCATCTTCAAACTTATGATGGGGAAGAAATGTCCCACACTTGGAAATGTGATGATCTGAGATAGTTCTTTTCTTAAATCAAAAGTTTTTCATTCTCTTTCAATTTCGTTACCATTACAATCAACATATTGACATTTTTCCTTGTCTCTTGAAATTAGCTCGAATGGCTTTGCAAGATTAAATCTTACCAAGGAGACATCGCTCGATCCTACTTGATCCCCACGAATTATAGTCATTAGTGTAATACCACCAAGACCACGTGTAGCGGGAAGATTTCGAACCGTGTAGTGAGAGCTTGCCAATCTCGTGTGGTGGGCTTTAGGATGCTCGATCCCTGCCAGTATCTAACACACCCCTACATCAAGGGAGGCTTGGGTGATTGTTCAGCTCTGTCGCGCATCAATGGGGCTATCATTACAACTTTTTTGACCTCTCTGAGGAAAGCAATATTGTTGCTATTCAGCGCACACCTGCCCAATTGATCACATTCTCCTGTAACCCTCAAATACTCCTTGGCATTCTGGAAGTAATTTTTTTACTAGGGGTGGACAGGAACATTTGACCACCCTCTGGAGGATCCCAACCGATATCTGACACACCCCTACATCCGATAAAGTCTGGGTGATCGATTAGCTCTGTCGTGCATCAATGGGGATGTCGTTATAGCGTTTGTGACCTCTCTGAGGAACGCAATATTGCTTCTATTCAACACGCACATACCCAATTGGTCACCTTAGCCTGTAACCCTCGAATACTCCATGACATTCAGGAGAGATTTTTTGAAAAGGGGCGATCAAGATCATTTGACCGCCTAGATCGACTTTCTAAGGGTTATTATGACTTTGATGACCTCTCTGAGGAAAGCAATGTTGTTGATATTCAGCGTACACTTGTCCAACTGATCATCCTAGTCTGTGGACCTTTCACTATCGCTCATTATTGAGAATGCACGCCTATGTAAATCTGATTGCAGGATGTATCCTCAAAACGATCTTAAGAAGGCATAGAATGTCATACTCTGAAGTTTAATTATGCCCTCCGATTAAATAAATGGTGACTGTCTGACTGCAGTTATCTTTTGTTTTCTAAATTATTAACCACACTGATCTTTTCGAGAACATATGAGACATTATTATCATTCTATATTGGTTTATATCTTCAGAAGGTTTGTCATTATACATCAAGGGGAACTTCACATTATATATTGGCTGTTGGCAGTCATTCTAACTATCGACCGCACGATCTCTTCCAAAAAATATGAGATTATAATTGTTAGATAAAAATATGTAAAAAGGCCCAATATTGAGGCCCAAATATTAGTCCGCTTGTAATCTCATTTAGTCCCACATCATAGGATTGAGAATCCTCCCCTCTTCTTATATAAATATAAAAATACATGTAGTAGGTGATACATTTTTTGGAGAAATAAAAATACTCTTTGTTTTTCTCTCTTCTATAATTTTTTACATGGTATGAGACCACTGGTCCTTTTTAAGATTTTAGTCTGCCAACTCCTGTTTGGGCGGTTAAAATTTCTCTAACCGCAGGTTTTGCCGTTGTCTGGTAGGGTTTCTTCCGCCCATCCCCCTCCCTCCCCTCTTCTGTTTTTATACCCTTTTTCCCGTTTTTGGGTCCCACCTTCATGCCACCTTGGTGGTCTCGTATGCCAGCCGCAACCCGCGCCTTTGCCCATTTTGGTCGCAGATCTCTCCTTCGATCTGCGCCTCCTTCACGGTCAGTCAACATGCGCCTTCTCCCCGCGGCTGCCCTACTTATCGCACAACCTGTGTTCTTTTTTTGCTGCTGCTCAGACCGCTCCTCCTTGCCGCTGGATCAACTCCTGCCTCTGCCCTTTTTGGTCACAGAGCTTCTCTCCTAAACCACTGGTTCTTCTTCTCACTGCGGGTTGTGCTTCTACCAACTGCTTCAGTTCGCCGAGTAGGTTGTTCCTCTAGACGCCGGTCGTTCTTCTAGCCGCCGCTCGTGTTGTGGTTTTTTTTCTCCCTCTTTCCGATACGGGTTGTTACTCTAAATGCTACTTGTTCCTCTTGTCGCTGGTTCCTCTTGCCGCCCCTTCAGTTCGCCGACTGTCTGCTTCAGTTCGCCGGTTTTTTGCTTTAGTTCGCCGGTTATCTAACTTCCTGTCTTTAGCCTTGCCGCCATTACAGTCCGTTTGCTGATCCGCCTCTTTTCGTTCGTGACCTAGCTGCATCTTACTGCTTGGTTAGTCACCGATTTTGCCTTGCTAACCGCGCTCCCTGTCTGCAAAGGCCTCTGTATACCCACTTCCTCGCGCTGCTACTACATTGATACGATAGTTGCTTCCTCTCTACCTGCTTGTGTTGTTCCTCCTGAACTCCGTGAAGAGATTCAGATCACCACCATCTCTCTCCGTGGGTAGCAAAATATTGTTGAGTGTGTGCACTCAGTTCGCCGCATTCTGCAGACCAAATATCTTCTTCATCATCTCACAAGGGCTCCTCCCACCGCACCCACCGAGGAGCGACCGTGTCCAATCATGGATCCTCAATTCCATGGACACCGAGCCGTATCGGATGGCCATGTATCATGAGACGTCCAAAGCCATGTGGGAGGAACTTCACTTCCTCTATTGTGGCAAGGACAACCTCCAACGCCTGTTCGACATCATCACCGATCTTCAAACACTTGACCTTGGTGCAACAAGTGACTTGACTTCCTTTGTTGCAAGAGCCAAGACTCTTGTTGAGGCATGGATACAACATCAACATCCCACCACGGATTTGGTTGCGCAATGGGCATAGGAAGACGCCGTTGGGATTGTCATGATGATGGCCAGTGTTTCACCCCATCTTCACAGTGTTCGGACTTAAATTCATTCCTCATTTACGACTCCCTTTATGTCGGATGTTTGTTCTCTTCTCTTGAAGATTACACCACCCCCTGATGTTCCTGGGAATTTATCTTCGGCTCTCCTTGTAACATTCATAATCTAACGCGAAATTAATTTAAATTGCAGGGTCAAGCCGCGACGGATTTTAATCGAGGCAGCGCGACGTCAAGGTACAATGTTGCTATTCCTAAAGATCGCGTCCGTAAATTTGAGAAGTGTATCAATCGTAGTGGTGGTGTAACCCATTTTATTTTAGTAACGTTGCGGGGCGAAATCGTTTATATTCAAAAGAGTTAGTGTAGAGTGGGTGTGCGTATAGAAAGAATTATCATTTTGGGTAAATAGGGGGGGGAGGTGGTTATCAAAATGATCCTCACGGTTCATAAGAAAACCGCAAGGTCCGATATATTCCTGCACACTCTCATTTCACGGAGAAAAGCCGCAAACCGCAAGCCATTCTCTCGACTTCGCCTTTTTCCGCAAGCGGACGACGCTTGAGCCGACGCTCCCGCTTCCCTGGCCGACGACATTCCCTGCTCCAGATCGCAACGCCGACTTCTCCTCCTTCCTCTATGGGCGCCGGTGGGTGTTCTCCTTCCTTCTATTATCGTGGGAAAACCGATTTCAACCATAACTGGTGGAAGTCAAGGACGCTAGAGAACGTTTGGTTCCGGTGAGTTCGATTGCTCTCTTGTCTCCATTTTTTCATGGAAATCCTTCGAATTGGAAGTTAATTTAGACTAGGTTTTCTAGCCTCTTGCCCTAATTAGGATTTGGAGTTACACCGCAAATTTGGATTTGGGCGCATTGAGAGCCTTAATCACTCCCACGTAAAGGTAATGCACCAGGTTAGCCTTTTGATTTTGGGTTACCCTAGTAATTTTGGAATTTTTCCAACGAAAACCCTAAGGGGAAAATGTGTAAATTAGGGTTGTCTTGGATTGCAGGATTTTGGTGACCTCGGGACAAGGTTCAGAAAGTCCCTAGCAATCGGATTTCCTTCGGAAAATCAAATATCGCCGCGCCGAGTGTACGAGCGTCGCAACACTACTGTAAGGAAACTTAATCCCTGTTAGTTAAACGTAGCAAGAAATGTATTTTGTATAAGCATGTGTAGGTTTTGTACAAATATTATGACCATGCATAGAAAGACGTGGTGGTAGGAAAACGGTCGCGGGAAATGTGTAGGATGACACTCTTCTCCGAGACCAAGGAAGTCAGAACATGAACAGTAACGTTAGGTACGAAACCTTTACCCGTGTACGTAAGTTTGGAATTTATCCAACCAAGGGCGTGAATGCCCCTTCTAATTGACCACAAGGAAGTAAAGGGTCGCTCAGTAGTACACCAGAAGAGATGTCCCAAGCAGAGTAACATCAGACCAAAAAGGTCAGTAAGTACACATAAGTTTTTCTCGTGCTAGGTAGAGGCGCACTACCTTTCTCGTAAGGCATATGGTACCTTATGAGCAGTATAGTCTTGGGAGTTGACTTCCCTTTGAGACAATTAGTAGATTCGAGACCGTGTCCGCACGACACTAGAACAATTGAGTTCGTAAGATGGTCTCGGGTCGTCAGTTTTCAGATGCGCGTTAGGAGCTACTCTGCCTATAGCCTTCCAAGTCGGTGTGTGAGTTAGAAGCCACTTAGAACTCAAGTATAGACCTGGCGTGAGATAGTACACTAGGTAGTGAATGCCGGGACTTGGGTAAATGAAGTGGAAGTTCATAAATTTAGAACAAATATGTCTTAATCAGGAAATGTTGTAAAGACATGAATAACATCTAACATAAAAGTTTTTAATGCACAAAACTATTTTCTAAATACATGCATTCATCACATGAGAAAATATTTTAGTGTCACTAGGAGGAGTTATTTTTCCTTACTCTGACCCCTCGTGGGCAATGTTTTTACAGGTGACCCAGGTGGGAAACTACGCCTAGGATGAGTATCCTTGCGGTGTTAGTTTTTAGTGTTTTCCCTTTTCAATTCTCTTTCTTTCAGTATACACCTGTAACTTTGGGTATTGTATTTGGTTAATGTTTAAAATATCATGTATCATACTTGTTATGTTACTTCAGGTTTACAGTACTTTCATTTTAATTCATGTTTAGTGGCTCTGTGAATCCAATTTTTCAGGTATGTGGTTACCCTTAGTTTACTTTCTTAGCTTCTGTTGTAAATTTTAAATTCTTAGTAGTTACTTCTTTTTATCTGCAGTATACTAGTTTTGATACTGTTTCCTAGTTCTCTTAAAATCGCTGGCCCGACCGGATGACTGATTATTGTAAAACTGGGAAGGGGTGTTACAAATTGGTATCAGAGCAGGTTTAGGATCCCTGGACCCAAGAAAGAATCCACAGAGCCATAGGAATGTGTAAGAGTAAACTCTTGTTAGTAGAGTATTTAAGTTGTGTTTAAGCCCTAGTGTTCGCAAGAGTACGAAATAAATTGTCAAGCCAGATTTCACAGATGCATGATAAATAATCATATTTCTTTTATATGTTCTATCAGACACCACGAGTCAGTGAACCGGGTGAATCTTCACGTCAGGACCCTGCTCCTAACGCAACCATGGGAGACGCTGCCGTGCCACAGGTACCACCAGTTCCAGTAGCTCCAGAGGGCACTGACATAGAGTCTTAGATTGCCAAGACGGTCACTGTTGCCTTGATGGAGTTTCATAGAGGACTGGCTGCTAGGTTTCCAGCTCCAGTACAGGTACCAGCCCCTGCACTAGCTCCTGCGCCAGCACCCGTGGAGATGACCCTGGAACGCTATTTGAGGAATTTTAGAGAGCTTCAACCCTCGAACTACAGTGAGGATGAGACCCCGATGGACACAGACGATTGGATAACAAACACTAGAGACCTGTTGAACGTAATGGAGTGCCCGGAGAACAAGAAGGTTACTCTGACAGTTTTCCTTCTCTGAGGTGAGGCAAAGGGCTGGTGGGACAAGTACTAGGCAGATGACCCCGCAGGTCGTACGTCGGACATGTTTACTTGGTGCGAGTTTTCAAGAGCCCTTGCAAATTGGTTCGTGCCTCCTTCCGCACGACGAAGTCTCCAGGAGAAATATCTTAGGCTTTTCCAGGGGGACAAGACCGTTACTGAGTACGAGCGAGAGCTTACCCATCTGGCTGGATATGCGGGCGTGAAGCAGGGAGATCAGGTTGAGAAGTGCAACCGCTTTGTGAATGGCTTTGGTGACTCGTTGAGGCAGACGTTGATGACCATGGTTAACGCTGACTACAGAAGCTTAGTGGATACAGCTCGCAGGTTGGAGGCTGATCAGCAGAAGGTGCAGAAGCGAAACAGTTTTCGCTCGAAGCGGTCTCAGGATTCGCATCAGCCACAATAGAGCAGGAACGACCAAGGGAAGAACTGGAACAAGAAGCAAAAACCTGATGCTAAGAAGAGTGGTCAGTCTGGAGACAGGAGCAAGGACTACCCCCCTTGTCCCAAGTGTCAACGTCGCCATCCAGGAGAGTGTTTGGCCAGCGCAGGCGTGTGTTATAAGTGTCGTCAACCTAAACACATAGCTCGCTACTGTCAGGAAGTTGGTGCGAATCAGGTAATCAAAGCCTTGTTGTATTCATTATATTTATGTAATGACTGTCGATGACAAATGTAATTTGTTCCTGCAGTCGAAGTATGAGGTTGGTGGCTCAAGCAGAGTAGACAAGGGCAAAACGTTAATGATCACTGATGGAAGACCACAGCAGGGTCGAGATTTAGTGCGCATATGGGCTTGGTCAGCAGGAGGCAAAGGATCAGGAGGATGTAGTGACTGGTAAGTGTTTAATTTGCTTAACAAGTTTATTTAATCCTCCGTAGTAACACTCTCTTCATCATTTGTAAATCATTCATGTAGGCATCCTTATGATTTGTAATTTACCCTCCAAGATTTTGTTTGATACGGACGCCTCACACTCGTTTATCGCAGAATCTCTAGTGTGTAAGCTGAATTTAGAAGTCTCTCCAGAGATAGTACCGCTGGAAGTCATGATGCTGAATGGATCCCTTATGCAGACCAGAGATAAGTGCAGGGTACCGATGCAGTTTGATGATACCGAGATTATCGTGGAAGCTTTGCAGCTACCTATTGCAGGATTCGACCTGATCTTTTGAATGGACTGGCTTTCGACAGTCAACGCCAGGATTGACTGTAAGGCGAAACAGATACAGTTTGAGGGCCCCAACCAGACAACGTTTTATTTTCCGGGCTTAAAGGGAGTAGTGAAGATGTTCATCTCCGCAGTCCAAGCTAGGAGGTGCATCAGTAAGGGTTGTGAAACCTTCGTAGTACTGATGAACGCAGAGACTAAGGCTGACTTGTCGGAGGTACCAGTGGTGCAGGAGTTCCCCGATGTTTTCCTGAAAGAGCTCCCTGGTGCCCCTCCAGATAGAGAGATTGAGTTCCCGATAGACCTACAGCCTGGGGCTACACCGGTAGCCAAATCCCCCTACCGGATGGCTCCAAGGGAACTAGCGGAGTTGAAGAGCCAGTTGTAGGAGTTGCTTGACTTGGGCTTTATACGCCCCAGTACTTCACCTTGGAGTGCTCCAGTACTATTTGTGAAGAAAAAGGATGGTAGTCTGAGACTGTGCATAAACTACCGTGAATTAAACAAACTGACATTAAAGAATAAGTATCTGATTCCCAGGATTGATGATTTGTTCGACCAGTTAGTAGGATTGTGTACCTTTTCCAAGTTAGATTTGAGGTCAGGCTACCATCAGTTAAAGATTCGGGATGTGGATATACAGAAGACGACCTTCAGTACCAGATATGGACACTTCGAGTTCGTGGTCATGCCGTTCGGGCTGATCACTGCCCCTTCAGTATTTATGGACCTGATGAACAAGGTATTTCGGGAGTACTTGGACTGTTTCATTATCGTCTTTATAGATGATATCCTGGTGTTCTCAAAGAGTGCGGAAGATTATGCCGCACACCTCAGGACTGTTTTGAGCACCCTTAGGAAGAACCAGCTGTATGCCAAGTTTTCAAAATGTAAGTTCTGGCTTTCAGAGATTGCATTCTTAGGCCACGTCATCAGTCAGAAAGGGGTTAGTGTTTATCCGAAGAAGAAGAGGTCATTAAGAATTGGCCAAGGCCGACGACAGTCTCAGAGGTTCGCAGTTTTTTGGATCTAGCTGGTTACTACAGGAGATTCATCAAAGATTTCTCAAAGATAGCCTTACCACTGACTTCCCTCACCAGGAAGGGTAAGGGCTTGGTTTGGATAGTTGAGTGCGAGTTGGCTTTTGAGGACTTGAAGGACAGGTTGATGACCGCACCGATCTTGAGTTTACCTTCAGGGCCTGACGGATTTCAGATTTATAGCGATGCGTCAGGTTAGGGTTTGGGTTGTATTCTCATGCAGTATAGAAAGGTCATAGCATATGCCTCGAGACAGTTAAAGGTGCATGAGAGGAAGTATCCCGTGCATGACTTGGAGCTTGCATCAGTCATACATACTCTGAAGATATGGAGGCACTATCTCTATGGAGTGCGTTGCGAGATCTTCACTGATCATAAGAGCCTCAAGTATATCTTTGATCAGCGGGATCTCAATTTGAGGCAGCGCAGATGGTTAGAGTTTCTATCGGACTACGACGTAGACATTCAATACCATCCAGGAAAGGCGAACGTGGTAGCTGATGCTCTTAGCCGTAGAAGTTCGTGTTTTTCCCTTCTCACTCAGCAGAAGGAGTTGGTTCGGGAACTGGAGAGACTGAACATCATCGTTGTGCCATTTTCTAGTTTTAGTTTAGCAAGTTAGAGTTGGATGGAGATTACTTTTGACATCAAGGATAAAATCAGGACAGCTCTACACTTGGATCCAAAGATGACAAAGATTTGGATCGCGGTGCAGACAGGCCAGAAGGAGAGATTCTCTATTCAGGATGATTTACTATTGCATGATGGCAGGGTATGTATCCCAGATGTAAGTCACCTTCGCGAAGACATTCTATTTGAGACACACAATTCCAGATATTTTATACATCCGGGTAGCACGAAGATGTATGCGGATCTCAAGAAGGTAGTCTGGTGGCCAGGCTTGAAAAGTGATGTTGCTGATTATGTAGGGAAGTGTGAGACTTGCATGCTAGTTAAGGCCCAGTGCCAAAGGCCTGGAGGCAAGTTGCAGCCACTTCCCATTCCCGAGTGGACTTTTGAGGATATATCCATGGACTTCATCCATGGTCTTCCAAGATGGCAGAGTGGGAATGATTCCTTATGGGTTATAGTGGATTGAATCTCTAAGGTCGCCCACTTCATTCCTCTTAAGAAGACGGATCAAGGTCCGAAACTGGCACAGTTATACATAGACGAGATTGTTTGACTTCACGATGTTCCCAAGACTATTGTTTCAAACCGAGATGACAGGTTTACCTCCAGGGAGTGGAGATGCGTTAAGGAGCGGTTGGGCACCAAGTTGCATTTCAGCACCGCTTTACATTCCTAGACAGATTGACAGACTGAAGGCACAAATAGGACTTTGGAAGATTTGCTACGGATGTGCAACTGGACTTTGAAGGGAAGTGGGAGAAATATGTCACCCTTGTAGAGTTCTCCTACAATAAAAGTTTTCAGACGAGTATTGGGATGACACCGTTCGAGGCCCTCTATGGTAGACGTTGTCGGACACCGTTGTGTTGAGCTGAAAGTGAAGAAAGATCTACCATCAGAGATTCATGGATTGATAAGACCACTGATAGGATCAAGCTCATTCAAGAGCGTATGAAGACAACTCAGGATCGCCAGGACAAGTATCATGATCAGAAACACAGGTCAGTAGAGTTCAATGTTGGAGACTACGTATATCTGAAGGTCAGACTAGTCAGAGGAGTCTCTAGAATCAAGCGGATGAAGAAACTGAGTCCCAGATTCGTTGGTTCTTTTGAGGTACTGAAACGAGTTGGTAAAGTTGCATATAGGTTGGCCTAACCCGAGGAAATGAATTGTGTACATGATGTATTCCACGTCTCCTATCTGAGGAGAGCAGTCAGAGATTGCAGTCAGATCATCAGTACCGAGGAAGCACCAATCGAAACAGATCTTAGCATTGGGGTTAGACTAGTCAGAATAGTGGACTCAAAGATACATAAGCTTAGGAATAGAGAGATTCACATGGTCAAAGTCCTTTGGATGAACTGTGGTCGTCCAGAGTACTTGAGAGCGGAGAGGATGAGCTTAAGAGCAATGCAGAATATACGTTCCTCTTTGATTCAGGTACAAAAATATTTATTAGGAGGGGAGATTTGTAACATCCGTAATCTGACGCGAAATTAATTTAAATTGTAGGGTCAAGTCGCGACGGATTTTGATCGAGGCAGCACGACGTCAAAGTACAATGTTACTATTCCTAAAGATCGCGTCCGTTAATTTGAGAAGTGTGTCAATCGTAGTGGTGGTGTAACATATTTTATTTTAGTAACGTTGCGCGGCGAAATCGTTTATATTCAAAGGAGTTAGTGTAGAGTGGGTGCGCGTATAGAAAGAATTATCATTTTGGGAAAATAGGGGGGGAGGTGGTTATCAAAACCATCCTCACGGTTCATAAGAAAACCGCAAGGCCCGATATATTCCCGCACACTCTCATTTCACAGAGAAAAGCCGCAAGCCATTCTCTCGACTTCGCCTTTTTTCCGCAAGCGGACAACGCTTGAGCCGACACTCCCGCTGCCCTGGCCGACGGCATTCCCCGCTCCAGATTGCAACGCCGACTTCTCCCCCTTCCTCTACGGGAGCCGGTGGGTGTTATCATTCCTTCTATTGATGTGGGAAAACCGATTTCAACCCTAACCGGTGGAAGTCAAGGACGCTAGAGAAACGTTTGGTTCTGGTGAGTTCGATTCCTTTCTGGTCTCCATTTTTTCATGGAAATCCTTCGAATTGGAAGTTAATCTAGACTAGGTTTTCTAGCCTCTTGCCATAATTAGGATTTGGAGTTTGTGATCCACCGCAAATTTGGAGTTGAGCGCATTGAGAGCCTTAATCACTCCCACGTAAAGGTAATGCACCAGGTTAGCCATTTGATTTTGGGTTACCCTAGCATTTTTGGAATTTTTCCAACGAAAACCCTAAGGGGAAAATGTGTAAATTAGGGTTGTCTTGGATTGCAGGATTTTGGTGGACTCGGGACAAGGTTTTGAAAGTCCCTAGCAGTCGGATTTCCTTCGGAAAAGCAAATGTCGTCATGCCGAGTGTACGAGCGCCGCAACACTACTGTAAGGAAATCTAATCCCTGTTAGTTAGACGTAGCAAAAAATGTATTTTGTATAAGCATGCGTAGATTTTGTACAAACATCATGACCATGCATAGAAAGGCGTGGTGGTAGGAAAACGGTTGCGGGAAATGTGTATGATGACACCCTTCTCCGAGACCAAGGAAGTCAGAACATGAACAGTAATGTTAGGTACAAAACCTTTACCCGTGTACATAAGTTTGAAATTTGTCCAACCAAGGGCGTGAATGTCCCTTCTAATCGACCACAAGGAAGTCAAGGGTCGCTCAGTAGTACACCAGAAGAGATGTCACAAGCAGAGTAGCATCAGACCAAAAAGGTCAGTAAGCACACAAAAGTCTTTCTCGTGCTAGGTAGAGGCGCACTACCTTTCTCGTAAGACATATGGTACCTTATGAGCAGTATAGTCTTAGGAGTTGACTTCCCTTTGAGAGAGTTAGTAGATTCGAGACCGTGTCCGCACGACACTAGAACAATTGAGTTCGTAAGATGGTCTCGGGTCGTCAGTTTTCAGATGCGCGTTAGGAGCTACTCTTCCTATAGCCTTCCAAGTCGGTGTGTGGGTTAGAAGCCACTTAGAACTCAAGTATAAATCTGACGTGAGATAGTACACTAGGTAGTGAACGTCGAGACTTGGGTAAATGAAGTGGAAGTTCATAAATTTAGAACGAATATGTCTTGACCAGAAAATATTGTAAAGACATGCATAACATCTAGCATAAAGGTTTTTAATGCACAAAACCATTTTCTAAAGACATGCATTCATCACATAAGAAAATGTTTTAGTGTCACTAGGAGGAGTTATTTTTCCTTACTTTGACCCATCGTGGGCAATGTTTTTACAGGTGACCCGGGTGAGAAACTACGCCTACGATGAGCATTCTTGCGGTGTCAGTTTGTAGTGTTTTCCCTTTTCAGTTCTCTTTCTTTCAGCATACACCTGTAACTTTGGGTATTATCTTTTGTTAATGTTTAAAATATCATGTATCAGACTTGTTATGTTACTTCAGGTTTATAGTACTTTCATTTTAATTCATGTTTAGTGGCTCTGTGAATTCAGTTTTTCAGGTATGTGATTACCCTTAGTTTACTTTCTTAGCTTCCGTTGTAAGTTTTAAATTCTTAGTAGTTACTTTTTTTTACCCGCTGTACACTAGTTTTGATACTGTTTCTTAGTTCTTTTTATATCGCTGACCCGGGCGGATGACTGATTATTTTAAAACTGGGAAGGGGTGTTACACTCCTCCAGCAGCCACTATCTACTCCTGCTCCATCAGCTTGTGGTCCGTCGACTCGTGGAGGTCGCACCACTTCTCGAGGACGAGGTTGTGCTAGAAAACCTCTCTTTAAATATGCTCATTGCGGTCGGGATGGTCACCTTAAGGCCACCTGCTATCGCAAGCATAGTCTGCCTCCACATCTCACTGCTTCCGCTACTGCTGATCCTCACTTCTCCACCCGGAATGACATTGATGCTTTGCGCACCCAACTTTAACAGTTACAAAGGGTGATTAGTCGCTCCTCTAGATATGTTGCGTCGATCTCCAATGAAGGTATGACATGCCTCTCCCGCAGTTCCAACTAGATTGTGGACTTGGGTGCCACACATCATATTACTTCGCAGAAACCGCCTCATTACTTGCAATCTGCATATCCCAAGTTCATTACTGTGGCCAATAATGACATCACCCTGATTTCTGGAGCTGCTGATGTGTCTCTCACTCCAACGCTCTCTCTATCCTCGGTCCTTCATGTTCCGGGATCCCCCTTTAACCTGCTTTCTGTTAGCAATCTTACTCAAGTACTTGATTATTATGTGACCTTCTCATCTTCCTCCTTTATTGTACAAGATCGACAAAGAAGAATATCATTGATAGGAAGCGACTGTCAAATGGGCTCAAGATTGTCAGGATCGCGATCCGGATTGTAGGATCGCACGATCCTACGAACCGGATTATGCATTTCGATCCGGATCGTGTTCATGATCGGAATTAGACCGCGTCCACATAGGATCGCGACCCGGATGGTGGAATCGGTAGGCTCGCGATTCCTACGCGATTCCACGATCCCGTCGGCCCTATTAAAAAAGACGAACCCTAAACCCGTTTCATTCCCGATTCCCGATTCCCGACTGCTCTTCCTCCGTCAACGGCTCTTCCTCCCGACATGGCTCTTCCGCCCGACGACATACATGTTCTTCCCGACTGTTCTTCCCGACCGATCTTCCCGACTGCTCTTCCCGTATGTTCTTCCCGACTGATCTTCCTGACTAATCTTCCCGACTGAGTTCTGAGTTTCTGAGTTTGCAGGCGTGCATTCCCGACTGCTCGTCCACCCAACGTCTCTCCGGGCCTCCGACAACTCCACTCTCTATGGCAAGACAGGTTCTTCTTCTGTCATTGGATTTATGGTTGCTGTCATTGGATTTCTTCTTCCTGATTTCTGAGTTTCTAGGTTTGTAGACGTGCATTCTCGATTGCTCTTCCTCCCGACGAGGCAACTCCACTCTCTCCGGTAAGACAGGTTCTTCTTCTTCTGCCATTGGATTTATGCTTGCTGTTATTGGATTAGCTTGTTCAAACCAAGGCATTTTCGACTGCTCGCCCCATTTTCATCCAGCCAGAGTTACCAAATGGACCTTTAAAGAAAGGATTTTATTAGCACAATTAATAGGGTATGCTAGGTTTGAAGGTATAGAGGGAACACAAACGCAATTTATTTCACAATTGGTGTTTAGTTCTAGAAACATTGAAATATAACTAAATTTACCTAAGAAATGTGAATTAATACATTATCAAATTGACAATTCCTAGCCCAAACCCAGTAAAAAAATGATATTTCTTCTTAGTACTTTTCCCTTTTACCCTTTCTACTTAGTACTTACATTTCCCTTATATGAACAACTCTTGGTTTGATATGATTGCTTCTTTACTTGTGCTAGAGAAAGAGAGATGTCTGGTTCGGGTTTAGCTTCAGGGTCCACTACCATAAAGTCTCGCAAGAATGCTTTGGGTACAAGAAGTGATCTGGGGTGGCTCCATGAAATTGAGATTGATAGTACCACTAAGAAAGTGCAGTGCAAATATTGTCAGGTAATTCGATTTTGTGGTTTATTAGTTTTTGATATAAATACTCATTGTTCATTAGTTTATTAATTTAATAGTCTTAATTTATGATTTTTTTGTAGGATCTTACGACCCGCGTTCCGATCCCGCATTCTGATCCGATCCAACCAGAAAACGATCCTACCTAGGATCTCGATCCTGACAACCTTGAACGGGCTTTATGTCTTGGATGTTCCACCTACTGTTCTCTCCATGGTCTCCTCTATTGATTGACATCTCCGTTTTAGGTATCAGTAACAGACGCAGAAATTTTTTCAGTGTGGGTGGACTTACAAATTGACTAAGTAATACGTCATCTTGGAAGATGCAGCAAATGGTTTCTATTTGCACAACACCAGGTAGAGATATAAAGTAAAAAATGAGTTTGGAATTTATGCCAGCAGATTACAAAAAAAAAACATTATCCCATATTAAGAAATATTTCTGATCACTGGTAAAATAATTTTCCTGTTTAGAATTTTGGACTTAGTTACATCATCAATTTTGATAAACATCTTAATCTCAAGTCATAGTTAATCAATTGGTAAAGGTGTGATAATTATGAGAAATTAGTATGGAAAATAAGAAAAAGGAACTTCCAATCGTTTAGAAACAAATCCAACACAAGCAGTAAGATCAGGTCAAAATCCCTCAGATGTTGCGAGGCCTTCAAAACCCCAAATTAAGAATCCGGTCGATTTCTACTGATAGAACATATGGAGCTTGCTTCCACTAAACATGGAGGATTCTTCATCAAAAGACTCCAGCAGACAGAGTATTAACAAGCGGAAATAACAAGTTAGAGGTATGAACAGGCAATATTCGGGGAAAGACAAAAAAAATCATATCGTAAACTGCGCCCAAGCATGGTCATTCCCTAACCTCACTTTATCTTTCGAATAACCAACCCCATAAACAATCTTGGAATGAAAACATCATCAAAGTAAAATATCTGCCCAACAAAGGCATCGGGGCTTACCTTAGGATGCCTTTGAGCAGAAGGCAAGGGGCTTCCTCCTCAGATCCGTCCAGAGATAGTCGGTGGCCCTCTGCGATCTCTCCCTAGGGATGAAATTGGAAATAATGGCTCCTCCGCACATCTTGATGAATGGGCAGTTCGTTGAGTTGTAAAGGAGGTAGCTTCATCCATCCCCCATTTCACTGAAGTTGGTGATGCAACAACCATGCCGCCGCCTCTTCTCACTGTCCAGGAGGCCGAGTTGGAGGGAGGATTAGATGAGGGAGTTGTAGAAGGAAGAGAGAGAAGAGAGGGTGGGGAGAGTGAGCGGAGGGAATGGGGGAGGGAGAGAGAAAGGTCAAGGAGACTAGAGTGAGCGGAAGAGCGGGTGAGAGAGGAGAGGGGGAGGCGTGACGGAGGATGAGGTGATACAGGGCGTTCACGATTTATCGAGTGTGGGTGGTCGTCCACACTCGCCCCCACATACGCCCCCCCCCCCCCTGTTGGGCATGCTTCTCTCCAAATTCTCAAGAAAGCTTTTCCTGATGTTCCCTTCAAGAATTTACTTGTGAATCTTATATCTTTGGCAAACAGCATCGTACTTTCTTTAGTTCTACTTGCACTCCGAGCGATGTTATTTAGTGCATTCTAATATTTGAGGACTATATAAAATATCTAGTGTTTATGGTTATCATTACCTTGTTACATTTATTGATGACTACTCGAGTGTAACCTGGTTGAATTTACTTCGCAATCGTGCTGAAATTCCTTCAATCTTTCGTGTCTTTATTACTGAGACTCGTACTCAGTTTTCTACTATCTTAAAAGTACTTCGCACGGATAATGCGCGTGAATATATCAGTCGTACATTCTCAAATCTGTGTACTGAGTTTGAGATTATCCATCAAACATCATGCACTTATACCCCACAACAAAATGGTGTGGTTGAGAGAAAATCATGACCTTCTTGACTTGGCTCAGTCCCCCATATTTCAAATGCAGGTACCTATACTATACTGGAACTTCGCTGTTTCTGCTGCCTGTTATCTCATAAATCGAATGCTCTCCTCCATGCTCGACTTTGCGACTCCGTTGACTCTCCTTTTTTTCCTTTCAAGCCTCTCCTCCCTCACACCTCGTATTTTTGGAGGTACATGCTATGTCTATAATCTGGGCCCGACTACTGACAAGTTTACTCCTTGCGCTACCAAATATATTTTCGTTGGATACTCTCGCATTCAGAAGGATTATGTGTGCAACTCTCCCACCAACGACAAATAGGTCGTATCGGCAGACATAACCTTTCTCGAGGACCAACTGTTTCACTCCTCTCCTGCATCTCCTCTTCTCCTTACTCTTATACCTCGTTCAATCGTTCCTGTCACATCTCCTCTTCCACCACTTCTTCCCACACTAACCCCGACACTATCGCTCACCAAACTACCTCTTCATGTATACACTTGCCGCCCTCACCAATCTGATGACCTACAATGGTTACCCTCTACCAGCGCTATCTCACGACTTGTTGATTTGACATCAACCTCTACGGATCATCCATTGACGAATTATGTATCCTTACATTGCCTCTCCCCACCTCTTCTCAAATTCGCGCTATCTCTATCCTCCATTTCTATACCTAATTCTTGGCAGGAGGCTCTCCAACATCTGGGATGGCGTGCGACCATGAATAAGGAAATGAACGTCATTTGGGCTAACCAGACTTGTGAACTTGTCCCTCTCCCTCCAGGTCAGACTTGTGTCAATACTTAAACTCTGTCTTCAAACTAAAGATCTGAGAAATCTTCGGTACTTCCTTGGACTGGCGATAGCAAGATGACCTAATGACCATGTCTTATGATCTTATCACAACGAAAGTACTGTCTTGACCTTCTTCAAGATGTTGCTATTTGGGATGCAAACCTGCTGACACTCCTATGGATGTCAACCACAAGCTTTGTGCTCATGAATCTGACTCTGATCCACTACTTACGAGTCCTGAGTATTATCGACGTCTTGTAGGAAAGTTGATAGATCTTACGGTTACAATACCTGATATCTCGTTTGTTTTTGGAGTTGTTAGTTGATTTATGCATACTCCACGGACATTTTATCTCTAGGTCGTCGAGCGCATTCTCAGATACTTGAATACTGCCCCTGGACAAGGGCTTGTGTACAAACCATCCTCCTCTCTATCTCTGATTGCATATTCTGATGTTGATTATGCGAACTCTCTTGATGATCGACGCTCCACAACTGATTTTTGTACGTACTTTGGAGAAAACCTTATTACCTGGCAGTGCAAGAAGCAATTAGTTGTTGCTCACTCATTTGCTAAAGTCGAGTATCGTGCGATGACGGCTGTTGCATCTGAGCTCACCTGGCTAGAAAGTTTCCTTGGTGATTTGGGAGTCATACTTTCCTCACCAGCAACTCTGTTTTGTGACAGTCAAGCTGTTATACATATTGTCAAGAATCTTGTATTTTATGAGCGAACCAAACACATGGAAGTTTACTGTCACTTCATTCGGGAGAAGGTTTAACTGAAGAAATTGGAATTAGAGCATGTTCCAGCTATCAGACAAGTTGCTGACATTCTCACCAAAGCCTTACCTCGACTGTTGTATCATTAGTTCTTGTTCAAGCTTAGCGCTTACGATTTGTACGCTCTAGCTTGCGAGTGAGTGCTAGAGAAAAATATGTAAAAAAGCCCAATACTGAGGCCCAAATATTAGCCCTCTTGTAATCTCATTTATTCCCACATCTTAGGATAGGGAATCCTCCCCTCTCTCTCTTCCTATACAAGTGTACAAATACATGTAATAGGTGACACATTTTTTGGAGAAATAAAAATATTCTGTGTTTATTTATCTTCTATGATTTTCTACAATAATTATTCCATCGCAACTTATCTCTTTAAAGAAGTTATCATTATAAAATGTGGGAAATTTCTATCGTGATTTATCTCTCGAGAAAGTTATCAGCTGAACTATTAATTGTGCGATCTTGTTAATCAAGAAGCAATTCGAAGTAAACTTGTTGAAAATCAGAGGTTATTCTTCTATATTATTTTGTACAGATTATGGTCTTCGTCATTTTATAGCCGCCTAATCGCTCTATCCTCTAATTATGAAAAGCTAGAACATCATAATAAACTTATCTCTGCGGTTAGGCAGGATGGTCCTCATAAAAAACATTGAGTTAGCAAACACTTCAAGATCTTAAATATTACGAGATACGAACAAAATAAAGTGTGAACACTCAGACCGCCTACATCGGAAAGTTGTGAGTAAAAATAGTTAGTTATTCAAGCACTTAGATCGCAACAAGAAATAAGCAGGAAAGGTAAAAACTCATGGAAGGTAATAATGTTCTTTTCAGTTCTTTCGAGAAATAGCAACACAATATTTTCTGCTCGTGCGGTTAATAAAAATAAGACCGCGAGTTTTCCATAAACAAAAATACATCTTTCAAAAATCTAAATCTATTCATCGTCTATCTTCATTCTCCTAGCTGCCAGTTCTTCAATCGGCTTTCTGCTTGAACTCCCGAACTCTCCCGCTGAACTCTCCGAGGAATCCGAGCCAGAAGAAGACTTAGAGTATTCACCTGAGGTCTCTGACCCAGTCCCTGAGGACTCATATCTCTTTTCTTCCTCTTCTTCTTCTCCCTTTTCACCTTCCTATTTATTTTCTTCTTTCTGGCCTTTTTCTTCCTCTCCTTCTTCCTTCTTGCCCTCTTCCGCATTTTCTTCATCACGTGCATCTCCTTCGCCTGAAGCCGCGCTAGCCGCCTCCATATCGACCTTTGTGATGCTAGGGTAGATGTCCACGAAGTCGATATTCTCAAACCCATCTTTTAGGTCGTCGCGAGCCCTCAGCAAGTCTAGGGTGTCCTTGTAGTGTCTAAAGACTTCCTTCCTGAACTTAAGGTTCTTTAGTTCATAGACTTTCTAAAAAAAGAAGCAAAATCTTTTGTGCATGTGGTATCAATTGAGGTTAACCGCTCAAGTCCCAAATCAACATATTTTCTCTAACTCTTCATAAAGACTTTTTGTCTCCTTTGAGGGATAGCGGAAGGAATACGCAGCCCATGAAATGGCTCATCACCGTACTCGCTTGCGCCTGTGCGACCATGGTGGAAAAATTCAAAGGTGGTATGTCCCTCAGCTCTTCAAGGTTTTTCCTCCCGTAGAGAGCGGTCGTGACCGCACCAGCGTGGCGAGTAACCTTATCGCACTTCCAAGAGGGAAGGAAGGTCAACATTGAGACATGCTCTCCCTTGTCATTCTACCGCATCAGCGGCTTACCGACAAGGTCCTATATGTTGCTCCCGGAGCTGATCAGAGGAAACGGTTTGTCAGAGGAATCTGCTTCCTCGTAATTGCCTCTTACCTTCCTCTCCTCCTCTCTTCTTTTCCTCACCTTCATCTGAGTCAAGACCTCCTCCTCCAGTTTTTGCATCTTGTTTAAAGGAATCTTCAGGTCCTTGAGGAATCATAAATGAAATCTTTTTAATAAAATACGACACTAATGCGGTTAGCTTTCTTTAGTTCACACGATGCATCTTACTATGTTCAGGAGTAATATTCTCCACAGTAGACAATATCGACAGGTAATAACAAATATCTAGCCGCTCGTCGGCAAGGTACTTCACGAACTCTTGCTCCACTTTCGGTAATTTCGACGACTTGAACATGCTATCATCGCGGCGTTGGGGCCAAAGAGGCAGACCGCCGAGATCGCCCTCGAAGATCAGGAATTTTTCGTTCCAATTATGAACCTTATTTGACAAGTTTATAATCTACATACCGCCACAACCGAAATATAGTAAGCCCTTGAACTCCTTTTTCCCCTCCTTCTGAGACCGCACAAGGAAGACATTCCTGAAAAATATTCATCGTAAAGCAAACACCCTCTGTTTACAGGTATTTAATAAAAGAAAATATTGCGGCTATGGAATTTGGTGGAAGTTGGTAGGGAGCCACTCCATATTGATTGAAAATTTCAATGGCTTCCCAGAGAACCGGAAACTTGAACCCATAGTCAAAATGATCTATGGGGATGGCGATTAGATTCTCAGTACCTGTATTAATTGGTTCATCTTCTTGCGGAAACCGCGCGATTACATCTTTATGGTCTATATGCATGCTTACAAATGTTCAGAATTCTGAATTTGAAATTCTAGAAGGCTTGTGCTCCGCGGTCAGGAAAGCTTTAGTAGCATCTGTTCGCGCGAACACCATTATTGGAGACTGCCAAACTTCTTTTTTGATTGCAATAACAAAATTTTTTATCCCAGCTCAAAAGATACTATTTATAGATTTTCAAAGGCTAACCCTAGCTAATCAGACCGTACGATCTTGGTTCATATGTGTTAAGAAAAAATTAAATATAAAATCCAGACAAGCACAATGGAAATCTAATCGGTCAAACTGTAGAAATTATTTCACAGACATCTCAAAGGTAACAGAAAACATTTAAAAGAATATTTTAAATAATAAACATCTCATGCAGGCACATCCCAGAAGGAGCACAAAAAAATGACATTACAGAGTTCTTATCAACATAAAAAAGAAATTCGGTTAAAAATGCGGCACTGGCTGGACTTTCCCAATATGGGCCGCCTCCTCCTGGATCTTGCTAATTATGGTAAGCGTCGGAGAGAGACAGCGGTTAGCTTGGTAAGATGGTTGGTGAATCTGCGAGTCATCTCTCTTTACATGATCGAACGGTATAGAGGAGACGATGGCCTGCAACACTCGTTCTCCGGGTTGTTCTGCTGGAGGTCTAGCCGTTGTGGTTGCAGTAGTCACGTCTACGGTGGAGTCATCCTTGCCGACGCCAGAGTTCCATGTCGCAGCTTCTTGTTCTCACCAAATAGGGTTGAAGCCATGTTTCTATAACATTGCATGTCCTCTAGAGACAATATTCTCTTATCAAAGTCGTCGGCTTAAGACAACATCCCAATTTCAAAGCCCTCAGCTTGAGACTACATCTTCTCCTCGAGGGCCCTTTACCTCATTGCCCTCATATCTTCTAGCAATGGGCTCAGGATTTCCTTTAGCGACGAGGGCAATAGACACGCAAGCATGGACGTACCAAACGTAGGAAACAAAACAATGAGGTAAGAACGGTTTTCATAACAACCGTAATGTGATATGCAAGAAGATTGAATGTACATTCTATATCTAGAGGGCGGATATTGCAAGCATGTAAATATCCTCCTATCGGTCGGTTAACCGTGATAACCACGGTTAAAGTAGGAAATATGGGGCGTTTCCTCTGCTCGAGGTACATAAGCGGGAGCTGGCGCTTACGTGACCGCTTCGCCTCCATCCGCTTCTGGTTCAGGTCCTTGTGACCCATATGAATGATACCATCCAACAGGATGATCACTATTTCTGACCGCTTAGCATGCGGTAAAGGATTTAAAGCCGCAGGAGGGATTTTAAAAGAAGACTCTGATCCAGAGGCCGCACTGGCCTTACTTGTTTGAAGGGTGTCGATCGCCTCCACTCGGTCTGATGCCGACTTTTCCAAGGCAGCCAAGTCAACCACAGTGCTGCTTGGCCCCTCCTTGCCGGTCAGTGCTATCTTCTTCGCTTTTATCCATCGAAGACTTTCCAACTGAGCCGCCTTCGCCACGGCATAAGAATTAATCGTCGGGTCATCCATACCTTGAAGAATTTCTTAAGATATTTTAAAAGATATTAATAGTGGGGTCGACCGCGGGAGCAGAGTTCTGATCGCCCTAATCAGCACCAGGAGCATCCTCGAGTTGAGGCCGCGTGATTTCCACTTCTTTGCTCAAGGCGGAAATGGGTTTGACCGCACCCACTTCTGCAGCTAAGTGCTCCACATTACTTTTCTTTTTTTGCCCTTCGAAGATAAATTAACGGCTAGTCTTTTCTGCTTCTTCTCTTTCTTCGCAACGTCAAGCACTGCCTCCTGGTTTCTCCTTAGTTTCTCGGAAGTAGTAAACACTACCTTCTTCATCCCCTCGCGGACAGCTCCTACATGTACATTAAGGAGGACCGGCGAGCTCACGCACTGACTGCGACAGGTTTTCAGCATTATCGTTCATCTCCTCCGAGATAACATGTTCAGACGATTGAGTATTAACGAGCTCGACATCTTCAGAGACCGAAAGTGTGACCGCAGTAGGCCTTTGAGATGGCACCAACTTTTTAATTTTCTTTGAGCCTTCGCCAACCGCACCTGTTGGGTACATTGGAAAATGTGTACCTGATTTGGAGAAGCCTCACTTAGCTCAATGATATACATCAAGGTGTATTTGATGTTATTTTGAGTTTATATGTGCAGGTTAAGTATTGGATAAAATGCATAAAAAAGTTTCTAAGTCCATGTGTCGACACCGGAAGGCAGTGTCGACACCGGGAGGCAGTGTCGACATACAGAATATGTTAGTCGACATCAACTGTTTCGACACCGGGAGGCAGTGTCAACACACCGAATATATAGTCGATATCAACTGAGTCGACACCGGGAGGCAGTGTCGACACACAGAATAGATAGTTGACATTAACTGTGTCGACACCGGGAGACTGTGTCGACACACAGAAGCAGAGTCGACATCAACTGTGTCGACACCTGGAGGCAGTGTCGACACACAGATTTCTTAGTCTACATCAACTGTGTCGACACACAGGACTTGTGTCGACACACAGGACTTGTGTCGACACACAGCAGAGTTTCAACATAGTTGATTGCTGTGGAATGAAGTAGTTATGTCGACACAAAGAGGCAGTGTCGACACATTCTCAAGATACAGTGTCAAGAAGCTGTGTCAACATCAATGCAGCTACGCCAACACCACCAAAGTCTGTGTCGACACTTAAGTTACATATGTCGACACATATTGCCAGTTTGTCTCGACACATAATGACAGTCAATCTCGACGCTTTGCTGACAGAGACAAAGGTTCAAGAACTGACTGGGGACTTGACAGCTGTGCATTCCAACAACTTTAATGAAGGTGTCGAATTTGTCAGAAGTTAGTTATAAACCGGATCAGCCGGTTACCATGGATGAAGTCTATAAATATAGATGGTTTCGGAAGATGAAATAGATGATTGATCATATACACAACTAACACAACTATTGAGAGATTGATCGTTGATCAAGAAAGTGCAAGGCACACAGAAGAAGATCTTCGTGAGAAGATCTAAGAAGACATACTGAAGTGATTATCCACTCAGATTTTGTCTAAGGTGAATTCATTCAGAATTCAGAAGGAACTTCAAAGGAATTGGGGAGAGAGAGCTCCAGCTGTTTTGAGGTCAAGAAGGAGACAATCACAAGTCTCTTAAGTAGTAGATCCTGAACTAATCTACTAAGTAGATCCAGATCCATATCTGGAATCCAAGAAGGAAGTTGTCAGTCTGTCAACTTCAAAAGAGATCAACCATACTAAGTTCAGATTCAAGAAGCTTTGAAGAAAGCTAAGAACAGGTTGATTTCAGTCATCAGTCTCATCAAGAAGCTGATCAAGAATCCTCTTATACTTTCTCTCTCAACAAGGGTAAGAGACCATCAAATTACTTATCAAATTCTGTAGGATCTTTTCAAAGATCTGAGTTGTAAGTCTGTGTTATAAAGGCTGAGTGTAGGAGATTTTGATCTCTGAGTGGTAAGGTTGATTGAGCCTGAGTGTAGGAGAATTTGTTCTCTGAGTTGTAGGCCTTGTGACAAGGCTGAGGTAGGGCTGTTAGCCTGAGTTGTAGGAACCTTATAGGGTTCTGAGTTGTAGGAACCGTTTAGGGTTCTGAGCTGTAAGATCTGTGGATCTGAGAAGAAGGAAGAAGTTAGGCCGAATCTAGCACACTGCTAGATAGGTGAAGGGGGAAAGTGGATGTACCCAGACCTTGGGGAACCACTATAAATCTATGTGCAATCTGTGATGCTTGTGTTATTTTAGATTCTGTGATTGTATATGCTGTGTTAGCTGTAGGGATTTGAGATTTATCTTAAAGAACTGAAGTTATATTCTGCCTTAGTTTAAAACAAGGAAAAGAACCTATTCACCCCCCCTCTAGGTATTTAGGTTGTCTTGAAGTTAAATCTATCAAGTGGTATTAGAGGGAGGTTACTCAAAAAACTTAACAGTCTGAGTTAGATCCCTAAGGCAGAATCAAGAATCAAGAAAATGGATTCTGGAGAAAATCACAAGGAACTAGGTTCTATGAAATTACCCATCTGTAGGAAGAGATTTTTGGAATATGGAAAGAAAGAGAGGTTGTTTATGGAGGCTTCTGACCCAATGATCTATATTACAGTAAAAGAAGGTCCTTATATTTCAATGAATGTGTCTGTTCTAGATGCAAATCAAAGAACTCCTAAAGATTTTTCTGAGATGACTAAGTATGAGATCATCCTGGCAACTATGGATAAAAGAGCTCAGAACATCATAGTAAGTGTCATTGATGATTCAACCTTTCAGAATTTGATTCACTGCAAGACCTCTAAGGAAATGTGGGACACTTTGATAGTCTACATGGAGGGTTCTGAAGAAGTTAGACAAGATAAAAAGTCCATGCTAAATCAGGAATATGAAAGCTTCAGACAAGGGAAGTTAAACAGCATATCTGAGTGCTATAAGAAGTTCTATAGAATTGTAAATGAACTGATGTCTTATGGAAGAGTCTTCAGTACATATGAACTGAATGATAAAGTCCTAAGATCCTTGACAAAGGATTGGGACACCAAGATTTGTGCCATTAGGGAAGTGGCCAAACTTGCAGATATTTCTCCTCCAACTTTATTTGGAAAGTTGCTATCTTATGAAATGCAACTAATGACTAGAAAAGAGGAAGAAAGAAATGCTAAAGGGGAGTATAAAGAAAAATTTGTGGCCTTTAAGGCTGAAGCCACTAGAAAGAATAGGAGGATGTCTCCATCACCTCCTAGGGAAGTTGCTGAAATTACCTCAGATAATTCAGACAACCAAAATTCAGATAGTAGTGATTCAAATGCAGATTTTGCTGCCTTTACAAGGCAGTTTCAGAGATTCTTGAAAAAGAAGCAGTGGAAATCTAGGCCCTCCAGATCACAGCCAGTTGATGACTATTATCAAAAGAAAAAGTCATCTAAGAAGGACAGGAGCAGGTCAAAGCGTAACAAATCTACAACATCAAAGATAGTTTGTTATTGCTGTAATAGGCCTGGATATGTTGTGGCTGAGTGTCCAGAAAAAAAAGGAGTCTGCTGATAAAAGAAAGACTCAGCAGAAGGGCAAGAAGGAAAAATCCTTTGTTGCAAAGAAGGAGAAGAGCCTGTCAGACAATTCAACTTCAGAGTCTGAATATGAAGCTGAGGCATACATTGGTCTTTAAGCAGCTGATGAAGAAGAAGAGTTTATGCAATTGTTAAACTCTATCTATCAACAAGAAGACCATCAGTGTATTGGACTGATGACTGTATTAGAAGAAGACAAGTGCAAGGATCAGCCTGGTCCTAGCAAGGTACAATGTTTGTCTAGTAATTCAGTTTATAGTACTGGCACAGAGTCAGCTACATCTGCATCAAGTGATGTGGATCGATCTGAGTCTGAAGGTGATATTCATCAGCTGATAGATGAATATGGGGACTTGTTGCATGCACTAAAGAAAAGCAAGAACCTGGGCAAAACTCAGGCTAAGGAAATTGCAGATCTTAAGGTGGCTGCATTTGGTTTAGAGAAGGAGTTGGATCAAAAAATGAATGAGATTGCCAAATTGAAAAATATATCTGTTATTCAGAAGGGCACAATCACATACAAAAAAGATCTAATTAAAAGTCTGGAAACCAGACTTCAAAAGGAAAAAGATTTAGTGACTAATTATTCCAAGCCTAAATCAGTTTTACCCTTAATAGATGAGTTTGTGGCTCAAAAGGGTAAGGCTGGAATAGGCTTTAAGGGTAAGACTAGGGCTGTCCAATTCAAGAGAAAAGACAAAGCCTCAGTCCAACCACTGAATTTCAAAGTCCCTATAGTTTTTAGAAAGGTACAAGTGCCTTCTAACAAGTATGACCTTGAGAATACTCATGGTCATAGTAAGACTGAAGTTCTGAATGACAAAGGTGCTTATGTCAATAAGGCAGCCCATGTTCATAAACCTCATGTTTGTGAGAAACCAGTGGGTGTAGTTGTTGCAGTACCAGCACAATACAAGAGATTTGTTGTCAATCAGACAATCAAGAATGTATCTAAAAATAGATACAATAAGTATTAATGCTGGTGTTGTGGCAAGACATGTCATTATGTCATAGATTGTTGGCACAACACTAGTGTCAGGAAGAACATCAGTCTACCTGTTAGAAGAGCAGCATGTATATTTGGTAAGCATGAAGCTAACCTGAACCAAGGACCCAAGACTTACTTGAGTTCTAAGGGAAAGTAATTCTTTGTTGCAGGTGAGTCCAAGTCACCATACCCCTATATGGTACTTGGACAGTTGATGTTTCAGGCACATGACTGGAACAAAGGGATTGCTGAAGGAGTACTTGCCTACTATAAATGGGCCTAAAGTAATCTTTGGTGACTCTGAAAAAAGAATCATCAAAGTGTTTGGTAACATTTCTAGTAATAAAATTACTATCACTCAAGTGGCCTATGTGAAGGATTTGAAACACAACCTTATAAGCATAAGTCAGCTGAGTGATTTAGGATATGACATTTCATTTGTTAAAAATGAATGTCATATCAAAAGGTCAAGTGATCAAAAGGTCATCCTGACAGGATATAGAAAATGGAATATGTACTGTCTTAATTTTGAGTGTGAGAACAAAAGTTCTCCTATTTGTCTTGGAGCTGATGAGAAAGCCACTCATTGTGTCAAATGGCGCAAGAGGTTGACCCATCTCAACTACAAAACAATTGACCAACTCTTTATCAAAGAGTTAGTGAGGAATGGTCCTCAAGTTAAGTGTATAAAGGAAGAGATACGTTCAGCTTGTCAAAAGGGCAAGCAGACAAAATCCTCCTTTCATAGCCTTGAAAACAATGATTCAGTGAGGTATCTATACCTCTTACATATGGATCTTTTTGGTCCTATGCCAGTTCATAGTCGAGGTAGGAAGGTCTACACTTTTGTGGTGGTAGATGACTATTCTAGATATTCCTGGGTGTTCTTTCTGAGACAAAAATCAGAAACCCCAAGTGTTTTTCATAGTTTTGTCAAGCAAATCCAGAATGAACTTGACAGTACAGTGGTCAAAATCAGAAATGACCATGACACTGAATTTCAGTCTAAAAGTATGACAAGACTGTGTGAAGAATTTGGGATTTTTCAAGAGTTCTCTTCACCTAGAACACCACATCAAAATGGTATTGCTGAAAGGAAGAATAGAATATTGATTGAGGCTTGTAGAACACTATTGAGTGACACTTCTCTCCCAGAATATTTCTGGGCTGAGGCAGTAAACACTGCATGCCATGTGCTAAACAGGGCTTCTATCACTAAGTACCACAAAAAGACTCCCTATGAGATTATGAAAGGTAGAAAACCAAATTTATCCTATTTTAGGATCTTTGGTTGCAAGTGTTATTTCCTTAATAATAGTAAGTCTTATCTAACTAAGTTTGCTGCCAAATCCCAAGATGAGATATTTATTGGGTACAACAACAATAGTAAGGCTTATAGGGTCTACAACTTGATTACACAGGTTGTAGAAGAATCTGTACATATTGTATTTGATGAAACTAGATTGATTAACAGTGAGTTGTCTTGTAGTTCATGCAGTCCAACAGGTATAAATGAGAGAATGGACAAGCTTTCCATTGCAGAAGATTCAACTGTAGATCTACAAATGAAAAATGGTGGCTACTGTCCAGGGGGAGTACAGGACTCTCTAGAAGCTGAAGAAAACCAAGAGGTGCAACACATTGAAGAAACAGGAGGTATTCAGCCTGAAGAGATACTACTTCCAGCAGTTAGACACTTAAAAGATCATCCAGTAAATCAGATAATTGGTGATCCAAGACATGGAGTGCAAACCAGAAGCAGGAATTTGAACACAGTCCTGTATTCAAGCTTTCTATCTCAATTAGAGCCAAAGAAGTTTGAAGAAGCTATCCTAGACCCACACTGGATTAATGTCATGCAAGAAGAGCTAAATCAGTTCAGAAGGTGCAAGGTCTGGGAGTTAGTTCCTAAACCAAAAGACCACAATATCATTAGAACAAAGTGGATCTTTAGGAACAAATTGGATGAGAGTGAAATTATTGTAAAGAACAAAGCAAGACTTGTTGCAAAAGGGTACAGACAGGAAGAGGGTATTGACTTTGATCAAACCTTTGCCCCAGTAGCAAGACTGGAAGCAATCAGAATGTTACTTGCCTATGCAGCATATCAAGGATTCAAAGTATTCCAAATGGATGTAAAATCAGCATTCCTGAATGGAAATCTAAAAGAAGAAGTATATGTAGAGCAGCCTTCAGGTTTTGTAGATTCTCTCAAACCTGATTATGTTTATAGACTTAGGAAAGCTTTGTATGGGTTAAAGCAAGCTCCAAGGGCTTGGTATGAAACCCTGTCTACTTTCCTTATTGAGAACAAATTCTCAAGAGGGAAAATAGACAAAACTCTATTCCTAAGGGAGTCCAAAGGAAAGATAATCTTAGTCCAGATTTATGTAGATGACATAATATTTGGGTCTACAGAAAGCAACCTTTGCAAAAAGTTTGCTAAACTTATGCAAGGGAAGTTTGAAATGAGCAGTATGGGGAAACTTAAGTTCTTCTTGAGACTCCAAGTAAGACAGACTGATGATGGCTTGTCCATTTCCCAGTCTAAGTTTACCAAAGAGTTAATTAAGAAGTATGGTATGGAATCATCCTCCACCATGAGAACTCCTATGGAAACAAGTATGCCTATATGCAAAGATGATGCAGGTAAACCTGTAGATGAGTCTTTGTATAGAGGTATAATTGGCTCTCTACTAAATCTCACTGCTAGTAGACCAGACATTATGTATGCAACATGTGTCTGTGCTAGGTACCAAAGCATGCCCTAAAGAATCTCATTACACTGCAATAAAGAGAATTTTGAGATATCTAAAGGGCACACCTAATCCAGGCCTTTGGTACCCTAGGAATGGAGATTTTCTACTAACAGGCTATTCAGATGCAGACTTTGCAGGTTGTAAAGAAGATAGGAAAAGCACTACAGACACCTGTCAATTTCTAGGAGGAAGATTGGTGTCATGGAGCAGTAAGAAGCAGACTAGTGTGACAATTTCCACAGCTGAGTCTGAATATGTGGCAGCAGGAAGTTGCTGTGCACAGCTGTTGTGGATTCAGTACCAGCTAGAAGACTATGGTATTCAGGCAAGTAAAACACCTTTGTTTTGTGATTCTAAAAGTGCTATATTTATTGCTAATAATCCTGTTTCACATAGTATGACTAAGATTATATAAATAAGATACCATTTTCTTAGAGACCATGTAGAGAAAGAGGACATCTCACTAGAATTCGTTAAGACAGATTATCAAATTGCAGATGTATTTACTAAGCCTCTAGATGAAACTAAATTCAATAGATTTAAAATTGAATTAGGAATGTTGACCATATGTTAGATTAACAAAAGTGGCTAAGTAAAATTATGTCGACTCATTCAGTAATAAAATGTCGACACAGAGGAGTTGTGTCGACAATTCAGGGAAATTGTGTCGATACAGTATCGTAGTGTCGACACCTAAGGGTCAAAGTGTCGACACTTCCAGGAAAGTTGTGTTGACACATCCAGAGGAGTGATGTCTACACCTTCAGAATTTATGTCGACACTTTGAATAAGTGTCGACACAGTCTTTCTGTTCAACATTTACATAAGTCAAGTGTCGACACATCATCAATTGGTGTCGACACATAGAGGTTAATATTGTTGTCGAGACATTAGAAGTATGTGTCGACACATTTAGACAGTTTTTGCCCGCCTTTTGACCTTTATTGTTTAAAAGGGTATAAATAGGTCGAGAAAATATTCCGTCGACACGCTCTCCAGATTTTCGAGACTAAACCCTTGTGTCGAAATCTCTCTTCTCTCCATTCAAGTTTTCTCTTCGTCCCAATGACGCCAAAGGTTGAAGACAACATCAACGAAGGCTACGAGCTGGTGCGCAATGCTTTTGCTGATGCGGCAAAGGAGATTAAAGGGGTCATCACCCTTGTTACTGATAACGGATTGGAGTTTCTTGTTTCTGAACCTACCAAGATATGGAAGAAAAAAGTATTTGAATTCTATGCTGCTGCAACAGTGGATTCTACCGGACTGAAGATTAAATCAACCGTTCATAGGAATAGAGTTAAACTTACTCTGAAAAGTTTAAGAAAGATTCTTCACCTTCCAAGAATTCAGGATGAAGAAGAGGTCCCAGCCTCAAAGACAAGGGAGGCTCTCCAGTGGTGTGGATTGGATCCAACCATCAAGATTGGAGCAGCCATAAACCGAAAAGGAATGAATCAACAAGGCAAATTTCTATCAGAAGTGGTCGGGAAGGTGATTTTGTGTAAACCAGGAGGCCATGATAGGATCTCTGTCTTTATGTTCAATCTGATGACCAGGATTATCTATAAGATTAACACCGATTGGTCTGCGGTTTTGTTTGACAAGATAAAGGAAGGAATCAAAAAGCCCAATTTGGCTAGATTAATAAATCTCTACCTGGCTGGAGCAATTCCAGAGGTAATGAATCAGCTTCCAGGGTCTAAAATAAATCACATGAGAAGGATGAACATCAGAATAATATCCAGATGGGATAGGGTTCTCTCAAAGGACACACCTGATTTGGATACTCAAGAAACTGCAGCAAAATCACTAATCCTTGACATTACTGAGCATAATCCTGTGCAGGAGGACACCATAAATGCACAAGTGCAGGGGGAGCAAGTTAGGGACCAGGTTCAGGACCTGACTGAAACTGCCCAAGTCCATGAGGAGATAGTTACTGCACAGATGCAGGGGGAGCCACATTCTGCGCAAGTGCAGGAAGAAGACAGAATCAATTTATCGGAAGTAATCGATTCACAACCTGATCTTGATACTTCTAGATTTGCTGATGTTGCTGAGAAAGACCTATCATCTGCTTACACTCAACAGAAATTCACTCTGGAAGAGTTGTTTCCTGAGATTGAGGGAGCAACAGAAAAGGAGGAGCATCTCAGGGTTGTGAAGGAACGGGACAGGGTTGAGGGGGAGAAGGCTAATCTTGAGGGGGAACTGCCTGACACTGAAAAAGATACACCATCTACTCCACCAGACAGGGTTGAGATAGCCAGTACTTCTGATTCAGAGAATGAAGAACAAAGGACTGCCAATAAGAGAAAACTTCAGGTATTTAAGAGAAAGAGCCAGAGTTATAAAAGGGCACTGCACACTACTCCTCCACAACATGCTCCTGAGACTGATTACAACAAATTTTTGGTTGATTTACAAGTGAAATTTGATGAGCAGAGATTGGCTCTTGAAAAATATGTGGATGAAAGTCAGAAGGCCCTTCAATTTAATCTAGCCCAAGATATAAAGTCAATCAGATTTGAGGTCAATCAGAATAAGAAGGAGATGACAGATTGCTTCCACAAGGGGGGCAATGCTGTAGTTTTTCTGGCTACCCAACAAGCAGACATCAAGAAACAAGTGGATGATATTGCTGTAAAACAAGGCTATGTCCTTGAAAATCAAATTAGAATGAATGATAATCTGACTGAATCTCACAATGAGATAGTCACTGAAGTAAGGAAAACAGTTACTGCAATAACTGAGGCAAGAGATAAGGAGAAAGAGGAATTTGATAAGAAGCTACAAGCTGCCATGGATTCAGTTAAAACAGTCATCACTTCATCTGAGACTTTAATTACTGTCCATCTTCAAAAGTTAAAGTCATTCTTTAAAGATGGTGTCAATTACCTGGATGAGCAAATCAGATTTCAAAAAAATGATTTGAGAGATCATGTAGCCCGAGAAGTCATAAAGGGGGAGAGGGTGTTAGTATATGCAGGCTCTGATCATGCCAAATAGATAACCAACAGTATTAGAGCCACTCTGGGATATCCACCCTTATGTGATGATGATAATGTGGCTGAGTCAGGTATGCAACCAGCTCTACTTGAAGGTGATCAACTAGAGGTTGCCCAAGTCATTTACCCCCCTGTAAATCTTGAAATGATACATCAACAAGTTCAGTCTATGTACAGCCCTCCACAACAAGTTACTAATGTTATTATTGAAAAGATAGATATGCCAGAAGCTGGTGTGAAAGCTCAGCAAGATGCTCAATTATAAAAGAAGAGATTCAGAGAGCAGGCAGAGTTGAAACCTGATTTTGAGCAATGAAGCCTCACTTCTAGAAATATCATATTAACCGTTTGGAATGCTGTCAAAGACCAAGTTCATGAAAGGGGTAAATGGTATAATGAGTAGGAGTGGCAGAAGTATGAGGCTAGGCAGGAAGCCATAGTTTAACATAGAAGGAAGGCTAAGAGTGGGAAGCTACCTCCTGATGCTCAGGAGCCTAGCAAGTATTTCCCTAAGCCTTTTCATTATTTTGAAAGGTAAAGGATTAAGGCTGAAGCACAAAAGAAGGCTGAGTTGAAAGGCATTGAAGATACAAGACCTTCTGTGCAGGCTCAGATTAAATCAGGAAAAGGAATAGTCATCATGGAGCCAGTCCAGTCTTAGTCTAGTTTTACTAGCTTTTTCCAAGAACTATGTATTTCTTAGTTTTTTTTAAAAGAAGTCTATGTAAACAGTGTTAAGAAACTTTTTGATATAATAAACAAAACAATGTTCTATGTTCATTTAATTTGCATCCTTATTCTGTGATGTAAGTTTATTATTTGTTTTGTTTATAAATTTTCCTGTTAAATAATGCTTATACATCATCATGCTTATTTATCATAAGTGGTGTATATCATTGACAAAAGGGTTATGACTTCTCCAAATAGGGGGAGATTGTTGGGTACATTGGAAAATGTGTACCTGATTTGGAGAAACCTCACTTAGCTCAATGATATACATCAAGGTGTATTTGATGTTATTTTGAGTTTATATGTGCAGGTTAAGTATTGGCTAAAATGCAGAAAAAAGTTTCTAAGTCCATGTGTCGACACACAGAAGCAGAGTCGACACACAGATTTCTTAGTCTACATCAACTGTGTCGACACACAGGACTTGTGTCGACACACAGGACTTGTGTCGACACACAACAGAGTTTCAACATAGTTGATTGCTGTGGAATGAAGAAGTAGTTATGTCGACACAAAGAGGCAATGTCGACACATTCTCAAGATACAGTGTCAAGAAGCTGTGTCAACATCAATGCAGCTATGTCAACACCACCAAAGTATGTGTCGACACTTAAGTTACATATGTCGACATATATTGCCAGTTTGTCTCGACACATAATGATAGTCAATCTCGACGCTTTGCTGACAGAGACAAAGGTTCAAGAACTGACTGGGGACTTGACAGCTGTGCATTCCAACAACTTTAATGAAGGTGTCAGACTTGTGAGAAGTTAGTTATAAACCGGATCAGTTACCATGGATGAAGTCTATAAATATAGATGGTTTCAGAAGATGAAATAGATGATTGATCATATACACAACTAACACAACTATTGAGAGATTGATCGTTGATCAAGAAAGTGCAAGACACACAGAAGAAGATCTTCGTGAGAAGATCTAAGAAGACATACTGAAGTGATTATCCACTCAGATTTTGTCTAAGGTGAATTCATTCAGAATTCAGAAAGAACTTCAGAGGAATTGGGGAGAGAGAGCTCCAGCTGTTTTGAGGTCAAGAAGGAGACAATCACAAGTCTCTTAAGTAGTAAATCCTGAACTAATCTACTAAGTAGATCCAGATCCATATCTGGAATCCAATAAGGAAGCAGACAGTCTGTCAACTTCAAAGGAGATCAACCCTACAAAGTTCAAATTCAAGAAGCTTTGAAGAACGCTAAGAACAGGTTGATTTCAGTCATCAGTCTCATCAAGAAGCTGATCAAGAATCCTCTTATCCTTTCTCTCTCAACAAGGGTAAGAGACCATCAAATTACTTATCAAATTCTGTAGGATCTTTTCAAAGATCTGAGTTATAAACATGTGTTATAAATGCTGAGTGTAGGAGATTTTGATCTCTGAGTTGTAAGGCTGATTGAGCATGAGTGTAGGAGAATTTGTTCTCTGAGTTATAGGCCTTGTGGCAAGGCTGAGATAGGGCTGTTAGCCTGAGTTGTAGGAACCTTATAGGGTTATTAGTTGTAGGAACCTTTCAGGGTTCTGAGCTGTAAGATCTGTGGATCTGAGAAGAAGGAAGAAGTTAGGCCGAATCTAACACACTGCCCGATAGGTGAAGGAGGAAAGTGGATGTACCCAGACCTTGGAGAACCACTATAAATCTATGCGCAATCTGTGATGCTTGCGTTATTTTAGATTCTGTGATTGCATATGTTGTGTTAGCTGTAGGGATTTGAGATTTATCTTAAAGAACTGAAGCTATATTCTGCCTTAGTTTAAAACAAGGAAAAGAACCTATTCACCTCCCCCTCTAGGTGTTTAGGTTGTCTTGAAGTTAAATCTATCAGCACCCTGGATCCTTTTTCTCACAACTATCTTCTTCCCGCGAGGGGAAGATCACTTCTGGGCTTCATTACTAAAGATAGACATCAAAAACTTCCTCCCAGACCCAGACATTGTGGACTGGAGAAATTTGATCGCAAGAGGAGAAAAGTATCCCTTCGCAGAGAGTGCCTTGGAAAATCTATAGACCCCTAGCCGTATTTATAGATTTCCCAGCATTAAAGACGTGTCGCAGTCTTTGCACTTAAAGCGGACATTTCCGAAGTTTCAAAAAACTTCAAAAATGTGCGGGGATCATGTTTACCCGGGATCCTGCGACCAACCTTCTTCTTGCTAGCCTTTTTCTTCCCAACCGGTCAAGGAAGTCTGTCATTGAGTGATCACACAAGCCGCTTGATACAATCCAGCAGCCATCTGCAAGAAGAGCAGACTACCCCGGGCTGACCGTCGGACCGCGGGGTCAGAGTTCTTTTCTTATTTGCACACCATGTAATCTCTCATCCTTGTCCGATTCTCTTGTACATCGGGCAACCCGTAATTTTAGAGCCTACCCTCTCAGGCAGGCTCGCACTCCTATAAATAGTGGTGAACAGTACCCATAAGGCACGCTGATTTGAATCCTCAAGCTTGCCACCTGTGCCAGCGATCTCGGATCTAGTGCCTTCGTGGTCTCCTATTTGATGACTAGCTCCTTCTCCTTTGTAACCACACCTTTTCAATTAATAAATTTCACGTCACAAGTGGTATTTTCCATGGCAGGTAAGTTTGTTCTCGCCACCCTGCGACCCTATTTTATGTGACTCTTCAGTCGGAAGTAATCGACAGCTCGAAGTCTTCTCCCCTTCGTATCCCTAAGCGTGAAGTTGTGGAGGTGCATTTTTTGCATCAACATTCTTATCTTCTTAAGTATGGATGAATGGAATATCAATATCAATAAATATACTACATCTATTTTAAATAATAATAGTTATATTTTTGCCTACATGCAAATTAAATGAGTTTGAAAAAAATAGATGTACATTAAATGCTATGACAATGAATTTCTTATTTTATATTATTTATTAAAAAAAATCATTTATGTTTGTAACACACTAACACTGCTTATGAGATTTGCAGATTTCTTGAAGAAATTTATAATTCTCCCTCTGTGGGTTCTGAACAAATACTGGAATCTGAGGCACAACAAAATTGTGAGTCTACACGTGTGCACAAGTACTCAAGGAAATTCCAATTCTAACGAGAAGATGGCAAGCACATCAGAGGGTGGGTAAATCGATAGTGCGTCATACCATTCATCAAATGATCATTCTTCGAAAAGGACCGTAAGCAATAAAAACACCTTTGAAACATAATAATGAGAACTAATAATAATAATGAAACACCTTTGAGACAAAACAACTATTTTTCATCCATCTATAAGTGGAAACACAAGGCGCATATAGACAACATAACACCACTTATAGTTGAACAATCAAGCATCTTTGACAAATTTGAGTACCTAAAGGGACCTTTGCATCGGGTCCAGTTTGGCTACCCAAATTTCTATTAGGATAGTGATCATCATATCCCATGAAGTAGAAATTTCAACTGAGCACGCTTACATGTATTTTACTTCACTTTTATTTTTCATTATCGTGTTTATTTATTTTTGCGTGTTTCATTTTCATTAGTTTTTTTCAATTAAGACATCTCTATTTATCTCCAAACTTATGCAACATGGTTAAATTTTCTCAGAAATACTGTAAGAGAGACAATCAATGTCGGCTACATATAAAGTTGGTATGATTTAATGATTATTGTTCCTCTCCATTCTTGTCACGGCATCAAGGCGAACCAAGACGAGCGTCGGGCGCCTTGACGCTTAGGCGACAAGGCGGACGCCTAGGCGAGCACAAGGCGAGCAAGTCGCAAGGCGCCAATTTCCTTCTATTTAAATTTTTTTATAAAAAATACTATAGACTGCGGTTATTATAATAACCACAGTCTATAGTCTTCAGTCTAAAAACTGCGGTTACTATAGACTGCGGTTATTATAATAACCGCAGTCTATAGTCTGCAGTATATATATAGACTGCGGTTATTATAATAACCGCAGTTTAAAGCTCTTTTTTTAAAAAATTATGACAGAAGTAAAAAAAAATTTAATAATAATATATATATATATATATTTTAATGAAAACCGCAGTCTAAAGTCATTAAAAAAATAAAAATAATTTTTTAAAAAATTTTAATGACTTTAGACTGTGGTTTTTATAAAAACCGCAGTATAAAGTCATTAAATTTTTTTTTTTAAACTTTAAAAAAAAAAATTAAAAAATTAATGACTTTAGACTGCGGTTTTTATAAAAACCGCAGTCTAAAGTCATTAAAAAAATAAAATAAAATTTTAAATTTTTTTTACGTACAATTACTATATATATTTTAATGACTTTTGACTGTGGTTTTTATAAAAACCGCAGTCTATTAAAATTTTTTTTAAAAAAAAAAATTATTACAAGGCGTCCAACGCCTTATACACATTCGAGCGCCTGGACGCTTAGGCGTCGCCTAGGCCACGCCTAGGCGACGCCATGACAAGCATGTTCTTCTCTGCAGTGGTACCGTCAACAATAGCTAATTGGAAAAAATTTCATGTGTTGTGATCTATCTCTTTTTGATCCGAAATGAAAATACAAGCATGCATCGGTTGATTTAGTCATGATAGTCTAGTTTACCTTGCATATAGATTATGAATGAAAACGAAAAATGCAATGATAAACATCAATAAATGGTCCATATACAAGATATTAGAGCTCAAAAGGATAACAAGTTGTACTGTCTCTGGTGGTAACACAGGCAATATCAAATGTCGCCAGACAATAGTTTCTAGAAACTGCAAGCTATCATGAATAATGTTCAAACTGTCCAAATTTAATAACAATAAAGCAAAAACTAATTAAAATAAACCCCCCTATGAATTATACTACACAATATGTTATGAATAGAGTCACACTCTGTCTTTTTATGAATTATATTTTAAAAAGAAGTTTATTGGGTCTTACTTTAAGGTCTTTGACTGCAAATACTTTCTTTTAAACACTAAAGACAATTTATGCAAATTTGATGAAAAATCTAACGAGGGGATATTTCTTGGATATTTTTCAACTAGTTGTGCTTATAGAATTTACAATAAAACGACTATGGTGGTTAAAGAATCTATTCATGATGAATCCATCTTTGTTGTAGTTCCAAGCACCCTTGCAGAAAAAGATGATGAACATGCGCCTACTTTGGAAAATGTTGAACATAATGAAAGCGATACTCAAGAGGTTGAAGAGGAGTAAGCATATAAACCATTTAGCGTGCTAAAATTATCCAAAAAACCATTCAAGAGAATTTGTTCATGGTGAGTTATCAAAAGGGATAACAACACGTTCTTCTTTGAATGAATCATTTTCATATTTGTGCTATGACACATTCTTCCCGGTGTTATAGCACAAATTATATTCACCGAACATGAAATGTCACAGTGACGACCTCCTCTATACTTAATTTATAATAGTATTAGTATCTTACATAAGACATCCGAGGCATGTGTATGTTGTAGTGGGTCGTCCACCTCTTCTGAACAAAACACAATGACAAGAGTTATGCTAGCAAGCTCTTGGGGCTTTATAGTGACGGACCTCGTATGATTGCCCTAGCTTAGGTTGTATTCCTAGGTGTTAGCATCCTATAGGGGTCACATATGTGGAGTAGCTGATTGTTCTTTATATATGTCGTTGACAAGGCAATGAATTTCTCCTACATCTCAAAGTACATGTTGATGCAGAACATGAGGGTCTAGGATCGTAGTACGTCACCAAGCTAGAAGTGGAGATGATCACTCTACTATTACTATTTGTCAACGACGATAAGGCCCGTTTAATTTGCTACCAACTTCACATTGGTTAAACTTTGTCGGCATAACAATACGTGTGTAACAATGATTACCTTAATGTTTATTACTTCATTACCTATGGTTTTGATTCGAATGATTAATAATATGAAAAGTCTCAATCATATTAATTGTATGCGAATTTTTATATAATTGGTTACTTAATCATTCATTACCCCAAATTATTATATTACCTCTTACACTTGCATACATATACATATTGTGTTTCAATTATGTTGACTTATGTTGTAGTATTTACCTCATTTCCATTGAGTTATAGGATGCTTTAGATAAGAGGAAGGTATCGCTTAGTCTTTTTGACAAACTCATTCGTTGACACCACCTCAGGAGCAACACCAAAACGACGAGACGACGGAGCTCCTTGAAGTGTATGAATCGAAGCATGTGTTGACTACTGCCACTATTGTTCTGGACGAGATTTTGATAGATGTGAAGATGACGCCTCACATTTGATATTATTCCTATTTTATTGAATCAAACACTATAAATCTGATTTTAGGGTTTTTTATTCAACCCAGATACCTCCTTGTATGACTATTGGATTCTTGGCCTTTTTATGTGTATTACCTTCTTTCCCTACATACTTTGTGATTGTTTAAACTTTACTTCCATTGTATAATATTCTCATGTTGTGACAATAATTATCTTACTGAATGCGCGTCATGCGATGTGACAAAAGGGGTTAGCCCATGTGCCTTCCCGGCTATCACAGGGTGGTCGTTCTAGGCATAGAATCCCCCTCGACCATGTCTACATTACGTGTGTGCGAAGGGGGAGATTCTACACTGTTCTAAACTGGTTCTGGGTATTTTGGGGTTTCTTGTGGAGGGCGTGGGGTTGGAAGCTATATTGAAGTGGTCAGTGTGCTGTCTGGTGGTTGGAGAGGATTGGATAGGTAACAATGCACTTAGAAGGGGTCTTCGAAGGGAGAGAGGGTGTGGGATTGAAGTGGGAGTGGACTGGATGGATTTGGAAGCATCCTGAGACGATCGACTATAGGGGATACAAGCTGCAAATGAGGCGAAAGGTAAAAAACTGCAACCTACCTTTGTTTTGGAATAGATCTAAGTGGGGTAACTACTATGGTGGAGTTGTACGAGTTGTGGGGACGCCAAAATAGGAGCGGGCAGCACTATGGATGAACGAAAATAATGATAACTTGCCAGGAGTCAGCATCTTGACGATTTCGTGGAGTCCGCATCACAAGTGATTGCCGGATTTTGAGGATAATCTTCTCCAAAATCTGCAATACTCATGATGGTTTCCCCTACCCTACTATTTATAATAATTGTTTAGAGCAACCATGTGTGGACGACTATAAATAACTGCTTATATATGGTGTCGGATCTTACCAAGTAATGCATAAAAACAATAAAACAAGATAAATTGAAGTAGGTAAATAACATTTCAGACGCATTTGTTCGTTCGTATTGTCGATCCAGTGAAGATCTCCAGTGAGAGATAACTTGCCAGGAGTCAGCATCTTGACGATTTCGTGGAGTCCGCATCACAAGTGATTGCCGGATTTTGAGGATAATCTTCTCCAAAATCTGCAATACTCATGATGGTTTCCCCTACCCTACTATTTATAATAGTTGTTTAGAGCAACCATGTGTGGACGACTATAAATAACTGCTTATATATGGTGTCGGATCTTACCAAGTAATGCATAAAAACAATAAAACAAGATAAATTGAAGTAGGTAAATAACATTTCAGACGCATTTGTTCGTTCGTATTGTCGATCCAGTGAAGATCTCCAGTGAGAGTAGACATAAGTGGACCCCCCCCCCCCCCCGTGCGATGGCCCACATGCGACGAGTGATCCCCATCACCATTACATTATAGATGCAGAACAACTGATATTGAACAAGATAAAATTTCTATATGAAGTGATATTCTTGCGATTCCTCTTTCCTTTTATTTCCTAAGAACACTTTATTCTCAAACTAGGAATGCAAAAAAAAACATCTTTTGGATACCTTGAAAAGAGATGTTAGAGAAAATAAATGATAAAACATAGTTCACAGGAAGAATAGCATACATACTAATATATTCTGAAAGCATAGTAGAAAGACATTTCTAGTAGTTGTCATAGGAAGATAATACTGTATTCTTCGAAGATGAAGTTAAGGAGTGTGTGGGGAGAGAGAGAGGACAAGAGAGGGCTATGAATAATACTGATAAATAAATTTTGGATGTCTGTCGATAAAAGTGGAGAGACTGACCATTGAAACAAAATCATTCCATGAATATGCTTTTATTCCAAAAACGGAGGCTGCAGCATCCTTCTGTTCTTCAGGCATAGTGGTGAAAGAAATAATTGCTGACATTTCAAAAGCAGGGAAAACTCAATGCATCTAGTGGTAAAGTAACAATAAAAACACATAATCCCGTAATTTTGATAACTCTTACATCTCAATCTCCTTATTGCTCTGCATTCTGAAGAAAGAATCTACAAAGTGCAAAAAGGATTTTTTAAGTAGATATCATTTCCAAAAAAAACATAATCTAAATTACTAATGAGATCTTAATTTTACAACTCTGTTAAGAATATAGTCTCATGTAGTCTTGTGCACTTAAATACATCCTAGGACTCTCCACCTACAAGCAAATGATTTTAGGCTAGATACAAAGGTTCTAGCAGGGTCTTAGAGCAGGCTAGGCCCAATGGCCTGCTCTCAGTCACCCAATTAAAAAGTAGTTTGTATGTTAGTGGCCAAAGACCTACATGTTAGGGGGCATTTTGAGAATATAATCCCAAATCGGGAAACTCTTGTAGCTTCTTACACCTACAACTACTTGACATTATGTTAAATGCATAATCTCTAACACTCACCTGCTTGACTTTCTTATCCTGTACAAAGGCAACATCAATTTCAGCGTGCTCTATTATGTAATCAATGGCACCTACTCCTGTGTAAAAAAATTGCCAAAAGATATTAGCAAAACATGTTTCTTTTATATTTAAAATTACAAACAAAGAGTCCGTTTGGCATGGAAGCAGCGTCCGTGAACATAGTGGTTGCGATCAGTCATTCGTAAATGGCTGACCTCACCTTTGGAGCTGCGTCCCCATTTAGGTTCAAAATAGATTTTTTTGCGACAGCCATCAAAATCGTTGCCGTGCTAAACCTGTATTTCATGGAGGTGATGTTTTTGTTTCATGGAGGTAATGTTTTTGTCCAAAAGCACCGGAGAAAAAACGCAGCACGAAACAGACTTTAAAAAGTATGTTCTGCTAACCTAGTGTATCATAGAGAGGCACGCATATTATGTTGTATCCATTGCAAGCCTGCATTAACATTCTAACTTAATAAAGAGTTAAAAGAAAATAGTGGGTGATTTTATTGGGAAATAAAAAGTTCAAACTTTAGAATGAACTCAAATAACTTTGGATCAAAATATAATCAATGTGTTAATAAATAGCAGTAAATCTAAAAGATGACCTCCATTGCCACAGCCCATTGTGGGCAGTTTGCTCCATATATCCCAACTCGCGAGCCCTATCAAACAACCATTAATGAATTAAGTGAGTTCAAAAAAGCAATATCTTTAATTAACATCTATAACTATTCTTTATAGAATGCAATAACAGAAGCTCTTTACAGGTGCAATATCTAGCTGCCTTAAAGCTGAGCCAATATGAAGCACTTCATCATAGACTTCCTTGTACGTTTTCCAAATATAAGGTCCTACCTAACAAGAGTAATAACACAAACTTCTTCAGTTAGTACAAAAAAATTATTATATAACATTAAGTTGCAAATTTTATCTAAGGCTACAATTAATTGTGCACCTTCCCTTTGATGACTTCCCTCCATCCAAGCATTCTATTTCCAGGATACTTTTCAGCAGCAAGCCTGTAATGTAATATTAATACTTTTCAGGCAAGATAAAGAATTGAGTGATGGGAGGCCCAAGTCATACATATAACTACAAACATACGGTTTCTCTAAAATTTGGATGAAAAAATTATATATATATACACGGATATATGTATATACGCTTAACGCGTATATACAAATATCCGCGCAAACCCTATTCCTCCGATTTCTTCTCCTTCGCATCGAGTACTTCGCGGCGATTCACAGGCAACGGAGCGGATCTCCTCCCGCCAAACCCTATTCCCCCGATCTCTTCTCCTTCGTGTCGATCACTTCGCAGCGATTCTCCGGCAACATTGATGATCTCCTCACGCCACATCTCCTACACAGAAATAACCACACGGTAAGCCCCATCCCGCACCTGAAGGTTTGTGAATTTGCTGAACTTAGGATATTTGCTCCTGAACCCCTTACACCTCACTTTCCCCTATTCTAAAGTTTCATACAGATTTTTTTTGATTAAATATTTGTTTGACTTTGTATTTCTGTTTGATCTTAGGAGATTTGTTCCTTAAGTTTTGTGAATCTGCTGAACTTCCTACTGGAGGTAATAAGCTGTACTAGTATGAACCAATGTATTGCTGATAAAATCAATCACTTATATGTATTCCTAAAAGTCTGTGTGATTTGCATTATTTCTCAATCTCAGTTTAACCTAATTGCATTACAGAATTTCATTTGGAGCTGAGTTTGAACTCCTTACACCTGCAGCTCTTCTTTGTTCCTCTTTGGGTAATCCCTTGCCGGAATAGATTTTGAATCTACCGGAGCAATGAGCTTTCAACTGATACAAATCTGGCAAGGTCCATCCCTCAAATTGCAAGCCCTATCCACTCTGGACGACTTCCTAACAGAACTCCTTACACATGCAGGTGCCCAACCTGAGTCTCTTACCGTAATCCCTTGCTGGAAGAGATATTGAATCTCCCAAAACAGTTTAATTTCATCTGAAAAAAAGCTGGAAGGTAATGCTATTGAATCTCCCAGAACAGTTTAATTCCATTGCAATCTAGTTGATAACTTGATATTAGTCATGAAACAGAACTCCTTACTAGTGTGTTAAACCTTATTCTGCTATGAAACAGGATGAGTCATGAAATATTAGGCACTTCGGGTTCTTCTCCATTGCATATTGTTGATATTAGTAGTCATTGTGAAGATACTGACACAGTAGAAGAGGGTTCAAATTTTAGTCTTGTTCAAATTAATGAACCTTACATTGGCCATGAGTTTGATGATTTGGAAGAAGTTTACAACTTCTATAATTGTTATGCAAGGAATTAGGGTTTGGAATCAAGAAAAATTCTAGTAGCAAATCTAGAATAACGGGAGATTTGATTTGGGGAAAAAATTTCTGTGATAAATCTAGCAAAAAAGTTATACCAAAAATAAATGAAACAACTAAAAATACAAGACGACGTGATACGAGGGTCGTATGTGGAGTGAAGTTAGATGTGTGGAAAAATAAATACGGTAAATGGTTTGTTTTTGCATTTGTTAATGAGCACAACAATGTATTGGACACACCAAGAAAAACAACAAAGCATAGATCTCATCATAGATCACATAAAAACATATTAGCAACAACTGTGATGGATGATTTACATCAATCTGGAATTGGGCCATCAAACATAGCAAAAACATTAAATGCAAGTGGAGTATGTACATGTATAAGCTCTCAAAATGTCATAGATCATTTACGGAAACAGAGAAAAAATAATGTTTGCGAAGGGGTCCTAGTTTTCCAATATCTACAATTACAACAAAATCTAGATGCACAATTTTTTATTCTATAGAGCTGGATGCAGATGGTTTTCTGAGATTTATATTTTGGACAGATTCTAGATTGAGAAATGATTATCTTGCTTTTGGAGATGTACTTGTATTTGATGTGACTTATAAAACAAATACTCTAATGATGCCTTTTGCACCATTTACTAGTGTAAACCATCATAGACAGTCAATTTTATTTGGATGTGCACTTTTGGCCGACGAAAAAGAGGAGACATTTACTTGGCTTTTTAAACAATGGTTAAAATGTATGTTTAACAGAGCACCTACTGTAATCATTATTAATATGGATCAAGCAATGTTGAACGCTATAAAAGCAGTTTTCCCAAAAAGTCAACATCATTTTTGTTCATGACATATACATAAATATCTGGTAGAGAATGTTTATGAAATGAGAAATTGTAATAGTGATTTTTCAAAAGATTATAAACAATGGTATAAGAGTAGAACTATTAAAGCAAGGGAGAGTGCATGGTCTAAATTGATTAAATAATATTCTCTGGAGAATAACAAATGGCTTCGTAGAATGTCGAAGCGTAGATTGCATTGGGTTCTAGCTTATCTAAAATATTTCTTCATTGCAGGTATGACATCTACCGATAGGAGTGAAAGTATTAATGCATTTTTTGATGGATTTGTTAATGCAAACACACATTTAGTGGAGTTTATTAAACAATATGAGAAAGCACTCGAAGTTCGCCGACATGTTGAAGAAGTTGAAGATTTCAAAACAATGAATTCAATAACATCCTTAATTGGCAATACGAGCATTGAAGAACAAACAAGTAAATGGTACACAAAATCTATGTTTCAACTTTTTCAATGCAACTTTAAAGGAATCTTAGATTGTTGGCACCAAAAAATTGATGCATTTGGTTTCGTAAAAAAATATATAGTTGGTATGTTTTCTGAGTTAAGAGAAAATTGGTATATAGTTGAATTTGTTGTTTCAGACCCTATCAGTGTGATGTGAATGCTCTTTATTTGAAATAGATGGTATTTTGTGTGGGCATTGTCTTCATATTATATGCAAAAAACAAATCACGACAATTCATGAATGTTATATTCTAAACTGATGGACTATCCAAACAAGGCATATAAAGACTTATGGATCAACTGAAAAGTCAACTATTAGTTCAGTTACATCTGTTATGAAGTAGAATATAACTTGTCTTTTCAACAAGCTAGTGGAAAAATGATCAACATCAGATAAACTTTCAAAGAGCTTTTTGATTACATAAATCAAAAGAATGAAGAGTTCGATTTGGATGTTTCGTTAAAAGTGCCAGAAAATGAGACAAACTAGAGTCACGACAAAGATATATGTGGATTAATAATTCATGATCCAATAACAATTCGAACAAAAGGATGACCAAAATTTGCTTCTCGGATTGAATCGGGAATTGATATATCAAAAGATAAAAGTAAAAAAGAGCATGTGGTGCATGTGGAGAAAAATGACACTATTCAACAACTTGTCCCAAAAAACTAAAGGTACATTATATTTTTAATATTTCATTTTTAACCCAGAATTCAAGTTAATAACTGCCTTTTTTAAACAGGGTAAAGTTGATGAATAGTGACTGCAAGATCAAGAGACTGCAATCTAGTTTATTTTCTGACAAGTGTTGTCATCTAGGTGAAACATGGTACATTCTTGTTATATTGCATCTCATTACCACTATTGAAGTCTTTTTTCTTCAACAGTGTTGTCATATAGGTGATCAAGATATTTCTCGTAGTGAGTGTTTTAAACATCTTGGATCGATAGTTCAAAAAGATGGAGGTATTGATAAAGATGTGACACAGAATCCAAGCGGGTTGGTTGAAGTGGAGAGGCGCGTTAGGGATCTTATGTGATCGTAAAGTACCACTAAAACTTAAGGGCAAGTTTTACCGTACTGCAATTAGACCTGCGATGCTCTATGGTTCTGAGTGTTGGGCAGTGAATTGTGTACATGAGCAAAAAATGGGAGTTGCGGAGATGAGAATGCTTAGGTGGATGTGTGGACGCACGAGATTGGATAAAATTAGGAATGAAAGTATCAGGGATAAGACAGGAGTAGCACCAATTTCAGAGAAGATAAGAAAAGCTCGTCTAACATGGTTTGGACACGTACAAAGGAGACCATTAGAGGCACCTGTTAGGCGTTGTGAGAGTCTAATCACTAGGCATGTTATACGAGGGAGGGGTAGACCAATAAAGACTTGGAATGAAACTATAAAGAAAGACATGATGTACTTAAGCATTAGTGAGATTATGAAAAAAGATAGGGCACAATGGCGACAAAGGATCCATATAGCCGACCCCACTATAGTGGGATAAAGGCTTGAGTGTTGTTGTTGTAGTGATGTCATCTAGGTAAGAATTGTTTTTGGCAAATTATATTGAACATTTTAATCCATGATATTTATCTATAAATGACGATTTAATACAAAATGTGGAGAAAAGAAACTATTATTTTTAAAAGATTAAGTTGGCTCAGGAAATAAGTGTTCTATGAAATTGTACAAGCAAATCTCTATGCATCGTTAATGGGTTATTTCATGTTTTCAAATCTCTATTAGTAGATGTCGATGCTTCATTTGTATGCATATTTCATGTAAGCTCAGTACTTCAGTTCGAAAGCTTTAATATTTTTTATTTTTAACTAGACACTATCTTGTTGATGATTTTAGTTGGAAGATTTCATATTGATATTACTAAGGTTAGACTTAAGTATCATATAGATTTCAAATGAATGCTAAAATGGATTGTTGGAATTTCAGTAGTGGTTAATTTCTGGACCATCCAGTTTATCTGCGCCCTGATTTTCATTTTTAATATTTCATTGGCTTGTTTCTTGTGTTTCAGTCTTAGATGTGTAAATGATGCAAGACTATAAGTCCCGATGCACTTGTAAATTCTCAGCACCGAAACTGAGCAAAATATAGATATTAGGAGCCAATCTATGAGGTGATCAACACATAGATTTGTTGCGCGTTTGAGTAAATTACTCCTGTAACTCTGGACTTCAAAAGAATCTCAAACAGAAGCATTCAGGCATCAATCTTCTCTCATTGTGAGATGGGTTGTTTGTGAGCAAGGGATTGATTTTCCATAGAGCATGAGTCTAGGCTTCTCACTGAAAACAACTAGGCTACCAGATGAAGCCTTATTTTTACCATCCAGTTGATCTGCGCACTGATTTTCATTTTTATTATTTGGATCAGGTTTTTCTTCTTTTCCTGAACCCTATTAAAGGGTTCATTTTTGCTAAATTGTTAAAAGCATTCTCAGGTTATTGATGTTAAGTTATCATTAGCATGACTAATTTTGCATATCTTCATACTTTCACAGGTTACATCCGATCAAATGATGGAACGCATTGGAAGTTTGCTAGCAATACTAGGATCAAAGTTGTTTTTTGGAGGCCAGCCCTTGGCGAATCATTCTAATCCAGAAAGCTATGAAATCAACTGCCCTTTTTTGTACCAATTGATGAGATACTGAAGGATGTGAATTTTTTAGCTAGTTATCATTACCATGAACATATTATCTGTGATTTTTTAGGTAGTTATCATATGAGATTGGATTCACTGTAATTTTGTTAAGTGTTATGGGTTCATTTCTGATTTGTTTAGCTAGTAATCATTTGTCTTTTTTGTACCAATTGGGACTCTGAAAATTTTGTGTTAAGCTAGGTGTTGCAATGGTTCCAGGAATGAATGATGTGCAGCAACCTGGCGTGATACAGAGCAGCCCCTTAAAATGCCCCATCACCTCTGTCCCTCCTCTTCACGGGAACTAACGCCCTATGGAGGGTGTACAGAAGACGGCGACTACTCCTCTGGTCGTCGCGGTCGTGACGCCGGTTGAATTGGCGTGAACAGGGCAGCCAGCAATATGACGCCAGTTTGTTGCAGTGCTCATCGATGGCAATATACGCCGCCTGCTCACCGGTGGATGACCTCTGGCGGGTTTGTCGGCCGCGGGCGAATCTGCTGGTGTGGGGCGGGAAGGCCACCGACGGCTCTGCGGACGGGGGGTTGGCGTTAATCGCGCGACGGATGCGTTAATCGCGGAGGTGTTAATAAAGCGGTGGAATCGTTACTCGCGCGAATAAAGCTTAATTACGCGTTAAGCGTATATACAGGGGGCCCTATATATATATATATATTTATATACATTACGAGTGACAGTGCACGGGGGCCCCCCGTGCCACGCTGGACAGTACACAGCTCGGGACGGCGGGCTTCGCCCGCCCTGGTTTGGGTCCTTCTTCTTCTCTTTGAGATCCCGGGATCAAAACTTGACATCCTTCAATTAATTTTTTTTTCAAATCTCATAAAAAACGGACGGTTAGGATCATTTGGGGGGGGGGCATTCTGCCAAATTAAACAATTTGGGGGCACATTTTGCCAAAACCCTATATTTCGAGACTGAATATCAACCACAATCTTCAAGAATAATAACTCTAAATGGCCTCAATTCAAGCTAGCAATTTCATAATTCAGAGGTCAGAAAAAAAAGGAAAGGATTAACCTCAATGGCAAGGACTTGGATTTTGAACTGTCTCAAACAAAAACAAATTTAACCTAAGAATAAGTAAATATAAGCTTGTGATGAATCAATGACAGAAAACAAAGCGGGATGATGAAAATCGTCAATCAATCAGATTTCCAAGCGCCGGAGAAGAAGATTTCATGGACTTCAGAAAGAAGGAGAAACATACCTGGGAAGAAGAAAGGCGCCGACTGGAACATTGTGGAGGTCAGCGCCACCGCCATTGGAAGAGAGAGAGAGCGTCTTCTCCTGAAAGTCGAATTAATTTCAGTAGGAGGCGAGGAGGAAGGGATTGGAGCAAGAGAAACCGCCATGGCTGCTGCTTCTCTAAACCATTCGCGCAACAACATTATCGGGTAGAATCTCCATGAATAATAAGTGCGACGGGCGGTGCGGATTTTCTCCGCGAGATGAGGTAAAAATCGCGAGGTGTTGCGGCGCAGGATGAGAGAGGAATAGGGTTTGGGGAGTGGGTCGCGGAAGATGATCTCGGGGGAGGTTATATCACGGAAGAATGCTGAAGCGTGAAGTTTGAATGGACGGTTGAGATTTATCTGAGAGGCCTCACCTGTTACACCGTGCAATCGCAACGGTCGCCCATATTTTTTTGTATATATAGTATAGATATTAAAAAAGAAAACACCTTTTGGTTAAACATTCACTTTTTGATTTTACCCCCTTTATCAATAATTTTCAGCTTTTAAATTTTTTTGAAAATTTTCTTTTATTTTAAAAAATGTGATCTCATATATACAAAGTCCACTACCTACAATAAAAAATGTGCTCTCCTCGTCGATCGCAAACCCCCGTGCACATAATAAAAATGAGCGACGGACGGAGTATAATGCTCGGGCCGGGGTTTGCGAGCGGCGGGAGGCCGTCGTGTTGAGGCAATGTCGTGACCAAAATAATGTCGTGTGGGGCACTGAGTTCCCCCGTGCACTATCGCAGATGGGATACTGCGGCGATTGGTTGTAGGGGCGGAGCCCCGTGCCTATCACATGCGCACGCGCACACACACACACACACTATATATATATATTAAAAGAGAAAACACCCTTTGGTTAAACATTCACTTTCCGATTTTACCCCCTTTATTAATAATTTTCAGCTTTTAAATTTTTTTTGTAATTTTTCTTTTATTTTAAAAAATGTGATCTCATATAGACAAAATCCACTACCTACAATAAAAAATGTGCTCTCCTCGCCGCTCACAAACCCCCATGCACATGATAAAATGAGCGACAGACGGAGTATAATGCTCGGGCCGGGGTTTGCGAGCGGCGGGAGGGCCGTCGTGTTGGGGGAATGTCATGACCAGAATAATGTCGCGTGGGGCACTGAGTTCCCCCTTGCACTATCGCAGAAGGGATACTGCGGCGATTGGTTGTAGGGGAGGAGCCCCGTGCCTGTCACACACACACACACACACACACACATATATATATATATATATATATTCCCATGTCAACATAGTGAGGAGTAAAATGACAATTTTTCCTTGTGGTAGTATTGCTTCACATATTGTCCTTTAGAAAGGATAAAGAGGGGGAACAATGTATCCAATACGTTTTCCCCAAACGTAAAGTGGTTCACTTTTTCATTTGTTTTTCCGCCTTTTTTTCGAACTGCCAACGTTTATCCGCTTGTGTTATTTCTCCACATCCCCAAACCTACGAAAATCCCTCTAATCTGTCGTGTTTTAGGTATCGCGAGGAGGAACTCGCGTCGTCTTCTCTGACGGCTTCCAGTCTCGCGACTCCGTTGTCTCTTCTTTTGAGGCTCTAGATCCCCCGACTCCAGCGTCTCTTCTTCTACAGCCTCCAGATCCATGCTTCTCTGTGTTAGTGGCAACAGTGATAGAGTTCGGGGTGCTCGATCTTCCTTGTTCCACGACCTCCAGATCCACGAACTTCATTGTTCTCCATCGATGAAAGTGGAGCTTTTTCATTCTTGTTCTCCGAAAATGATGATAGCAGAGTTTCGGGTGCTCGATTTGGACAAAAACGATTGGATCTGGAATATCCATCAAGCTTACCGCCTTGTCCTGCTCTGGAAATTTGCTTGTTTAGGGTTGGTTCAATTATCAGAGCTTGTATTGTTCAATTATCAGAGATTTGTCACCGATCTGTGTTTGTGATCTGTGTTTGAATTATTGTTCAATTATCAGAGCTTTGTCGTAGATCTGTGTTTCCGATCTGTGTTTGGATTATATAGTTATTCAAAATTTTGTTTGTGATCTGTGTGCTTGTATTTCAAGTTTATGCACACGTTCATATATATATGTTTCTCTAGTTTTTATATGTGTGTGTTTTTCGAGCTGATAAATTATGTATGGGTAGCATAAAAAAATTTCATAACAATAATATCACATCGTTGTTTTGTCAAATGGTTCTTTATTCTGAACAGCTCTGTAAACACAGACTATCTAAACAGATCTCCATTTACAGCAACCAGTTTCCAACAACTCCATTTACAAACCTTCATTTACAATCACTTCTTTTACAACTACAGTCACTTTCCCAGATGAACACAAAGTGAGGGAGCTTACCCATATGACTCTCCATGAAGAAAATGCTTGACATAGAGGGTCTCATTGCACAATCAAATGATGAATACAAAATATAATAAAGGAAATTTATATAGACTGGACCTTTAAAAAGAAAAATAAAACAAAACATGCAAACTTGTACGACTTGTATCAGTATAAATATAGGGCTATCAAAATCTCGATGATTATTTATTCTAAATATAGAACTTCGGTGATATCAACGCCTCTATAGAAGGCTTTGGAACATTGATAATGTTTTAGTTTCGATGTGCCATTGCTTGGTCTGAATCAAAAGTCCAATCGAGGTCATGATACTAAGCCCAGTAGGTTTGCCTATGTTGGGATTCCTATTAGGGCCATGATATCATTTACACATGCGCTTTTGAATCTCATTGTGTCTCTTCTACTTAATGCATCAATCACCCCCGCTTGAAACTGACTTGACCGCAAATCACCATCATTACAGAGTGGAACAACAACAACACTCAAGCCTTTATCCCACTATAGTGGGATCAGCTATATGGATCATTTGTCATCATTGCGCCCTATCTTTTGACATAATCTCACTAATGCCTAAGTACATCATGTACTTCTTTATAGTTTCATTCCAAGTCTTTATTGGTCTACCCCTCCCTCATCTAACATGTCTAGTGACTAGACTCTCACAACGCTTAGCAGGTGCCACTAATGTTCTCCTTTGTACGTGTCCAAACCATCTTAGATGAGCTTCTCGCATCTTCTCTGAAATTGGTGTTACTCCTGTCTTATCCCTAATACTTTCATTCCTAATTTTATCCAATCTCGTGTGTCCACACATCCACCTAAGCATTCTCATCTCCGCAACTCCCATTTTTTGCTCATGTACACAAATCACTGTCCAACACTCATAACCATAGAGCATTGTGGGTCTAATTGCAGTACGGTAAAACTTGCCCTTAAGTTTTAATGGTACTTTACGATCACATAAGATCTCTGACGCGCCTCTCCACTTCAACCAACCCGCTTGGATTCTCTGTGTCACATCTTTATCAATACCTCCATCTTTTTGAACTATCGATCCAAGATATTTAAAACACTCATTACGAGAAATATCTTGACCACCCAACTTAATAACGAAGTCATCTGTCCTTCTTGTGCTGTTAAATGTAAGCTCCATATACTCCGTTTTTGTCCTGCTCAACTTAAAACCCTTCTTTTCTAAAGTATCTCGCCAAGATTCAAGTTTTGCGTTTACACCCTCGCGCGTCTCATCAACCAAAACAATATCATCCGCAAACAATAAACACCAAGGTATTGTTTGTTGGATATGTCTGGTGAGCTCATCTAAGATACGGGTAAAGAGATAAGGGCTTAAAGTTGAACCTTGATGTAATCCAACAGTAATAGGGAATTCTAGTGTTAATCCTCCAGATGTCCTCACCCTTGTCACTGAATTTGTATAGATATCTTTGATTGTGCCAATATATGATACATTTACACCTTTGTTTTCTAAAACTCTCCATAAGATCTCTCTTGGAACTCTATCATAAGTCTTCTTAAGATCAATAAACAGCATATGCAAATCTTATTTTCTTTCTCGATAGTTGTCAATGAGTCTCCTCAAGAGATGTATAGCTTTCATGGTCGACCTCCCTGATATGAATCAAAATTGATTCTCCGAGATGTTAGTCCCTCGTCTTAATCTTCTTTCTATTACTCGTTCTCTTTGTTTTATGATATGACTCATCAATTTAAATCCTCTGTAATAAACACAATTTTGTATATCTCCTTTATTCATATACAAAGATACCAATATGCATTCTCTCTATTAGTCTGACAACCTCCTTGACTTCAGTATTTTATTGAAAAAATATGTAAGACACAAAATTCCTTCATTTCCTAGACATTTCCATACTTCAATGGGTTATCGTTTGGCTCAACCGTCTTTCTATTTTTTATCTTACTTAGAGCATCTTTTACCTCTGATACTTGAATTTTACGATAAAATGTTATGTTTTTATACTCCTTTAATTTACTTAACTCTTCTAAGTTCAATTCATTTTCTTTTGTTTCACTATAGAGCTGATAAAAGTATCTTTTTCATCACTATTTAATATTCACATCATCCGTTAAAACTGTATGTCTCATCTTTTATGCATTTTACTTGACTCATATCTTTCGTCTTTCTTTCTCTACCTCGAGCAATTTATATATGTCATGCTCTCCATCTTTGACATCTAGTCGCTTATAAAATTCTTCATAACTTTGACTTCTTGTTTTACTTACTGCTTGTTTAGCTTCTTTTTTGCGACTTTATACCTGGCTAAGTTTGCATCATTCCTACAAGCGTAGAGTGATTTAGAACTGACCCTCTTTGCCCTCATTTTGTCTTGCACTTCCTTTTTTCACCACCAAAATTCTTTATTTGGGGTGCACGACCTTTTGATACTCCAAGTATGTTCTTTTCACTTATCCTTAAATGTGAAGACATAATTTCCTATGAGGTATTAAGATCAACATAAGGGTCATCACCTAGTTATTTCATAACTGCATTCTTGAAAGCAACCTGTTTTTTCATCTTCAAGTTGCATCACCGAATTTTTTGCAACATTATTGTTTTTGTCTTAAATTTATTATATTTAATTTGTATATCTGACACCACTAACCTATGTTGTATTGTCAAACTTTTTCCTAGTATGACTTTGCAATCCGTACAAATCATTTTATCCAATTTGTGAATCATAAAACAATCAATTTGTGATTTATTTGTTCTGTTTTTAAACGTAATTAAATGTTTTTTCCTCTTTATGAAAAAAGTACTTGATATAATTAACTCATGTGCTACAACAAAGTCTAAAATGGTTTGTCTTTATTCATTTCTTTCTCCATATTCATATCCTCCATGAACGGCTATGTAATCAACATTTTCTTTCCCTATATGTCCATTTAAGTCTCCTACTATAAAAATCTTCTCTTTTTGTGAGATTTCTCTTACTAAATCATCTAAGTATTCCCAACATTGCACTTTAATAGCTTCATTTAATCCTACTTGTGGCGCGCAAGCACTGATCACATTAATAGTTTCCTTTCCTATGATCAATTTAAAAGCTAAGATTCTATCACCTTTTCTACTTACCCCAACAACTTCATTCTTCCAAGTAGTATCCACAATAATATCTACTTCACTATTTGTTTTATTTTTTCCTGTGTACCATAATTTAAAACCTTAATTATCTAAAAAATTAGCTTTCTCACTCACCCATCTAGTCTCTTGTAGACATAAAATATTTACCCTTCTCTTAATCATCATATCCATTATTCCATCGCTTTCCTCATCAGCGTACCTATATTCCAACTTCCAAACCTAAGTCGATTACAATTCTTACGACATGCTTCCCTAGGACGTCTAATATGTGAGGACTTTTGCCTATTTAACACTACACTCAAGTCCCCTTGGAGGTGCAGCGGTTCTTGCCAAGACGCCACATTCGGACCATACAACAAGAACTTTTGCATATTTAATGCTACACCCAAGTCCTGGAGATGCAGTGGTCCTTGCTAAGACGCCGCATTCGGACTATACGACGCGTTTCTTAAGGAGAATAACCTAGCTTTTACATAAATTCACAAATGTTTCATATTCATAAGGGTGACTAAATTTTGCGTTGGCCGTCTACCCACCATTTTTCATCCGGGCTTGGGACTGGCCACACTAAATGTTGGTAAAATAACTTTCCCTTTTGAAAGACCAACCATGTAGGAGTTATTGTTGATTTTCCGTAGAATTTTACGGAGCCCGATCTTCTTTTGATTGAGCTTTTGTAAGTATTTGCAAGGAGATGTTCTTTTGGTAAATTAATTGATTTATCCTGCACTACATCAATCACAGTCTTCATATATCATGCAATTGTATCCGCGTAACCTCAAAAGATGAATCAAACTGAAGGTACATTTGCAGAGGACATTGATAAACAACCTTAGAAATGATTCTTCTAAATCGTGCAATTAACAATTATATTGGACAATAATTCGGCTAAGGCAAACACTAAATCCCACTGTTTGGGATAATTATTACAAACGCAATAGACTATTGAATCAAATGTCTAATTCATGACCTTCATTTTTCAATATTTTCGGGGTAAAAAAATATTGAATGGGAAATGTGCTACTTATTTAAAGGAAATATTAGCACTGATGTCATGAGTATGAACTTATAGGATAGTTGGGTATGTGCTTGATCCAACAATCAGTATCAAAGCAAGTTATGGGTTTGACATCAGGGGACCGCACTGTTGAAAAATGCATGTACATCATAATTGCCTAAACCTGTGTGAGTTCTAATTGTCTTGTGGGCCACTGGTTCTAAGAATCTCCTTTTCAAAAACCTTCAGTTGATTCTAAGAGCCTCTAGCATAAAAAGACTCGGTGTAATTGAGAGTCTCCAGGTGTAAAAGACAACATGGTTTTGAGACTCTTTAGGTGTGAAAGATTCGGGCAAGTTTTGTAACACCCTGCCTGTACAAATAAAATAATATAGCAATAGGTCCGGTCGGGACCCCACGCCATATTGAACACACAAGTTGGGTGTTAAAAGATGATAAACAGAAATGTGAAACTACACAGGAGTGAAGAAAGAACTAGCGGAAGCTTTGATTTAAAACTAAACCATGAATGTCCAAATCACTAGGAAATGGTCGCTTAGGTCAGTTCCGAGAGAGAGCTACGCTCCGGGTCTTCCTACCATTTCTGCTTCTATGTGACTCTTTTCACTCTGATCTTCATTAAAGAAGCACTGGAAGGGTACGGGGATTGACGTGTCTTTCTTATGTCCGATTTGCTGACGCTAGCTTGACTTCACTCACTTCATATACGGCAAAATCAGACGAAAGAGAGAATAATCAGACTAGGAAGAAGAACCAACAGCAGCTTTTCTTTACACATGGGTAGGCAAAGCCCCTATCTGTAAATCCAAGCCATCTTTCTTCCTTCTCATCTGGGAACTCCACTTAAGACTTTTCCTCTAAGATAGTGAGAGCCCAAAGTAAGTCATCTGATCTTTTCAGGCTTGAGGGAGAAAGTTGTGTGCTCTTTGAAGTCAGTCCCTCGTTCAAAGAAAGAGTTGAGATTGTCAGGCTAGAAGGAAGGGAAAGGGAGCAACACCCTACTATTCATAACAGTTGTTCCTAGCCTGGGCATCATATCATAACTTTTTTATATGCTATTTTTTAATTAGTAAGAACACCACAATCCAACAGACCTTCCCCACTATACTGGAGTAGCGAGAAGAGGGATAGGATAGAAAAAGGCTGAATTTCATTCGCTTTGAAACTGGAGAAAAACTTTGATCAAGAAAGAGAAAGGTCTCGCCTCCCTAACGGTCACACCTTCCTTCTCTGATTTTTTGAAGTTATGCAAGTACTATTTGACCGTTCGTTTGCCTATTCTGCAGTGGATTCAATCCATTCCTCCTAGCAACAAGAGAACATTTGATTAAACAAAAGAGAGTTACGGCCTTATGGCCATACATCACATCAAATATATCAAAACAAACAATGCTCATACAAACATCGGCAAGGAGGCCGAAAAAAAAGAGAGTTGTAAAAGAGTTTGGCCTTTGATGACCGACTCAGATTTGGGCTTTTGCTCGCTACTTTCACTGGCTTCACCCGTGTAACACCCCAAAAATATTTTACCTAGAAACTGAGAGTGACAATCAACATTGCGTCAAGTTCTTATCGACGCGGGTGCGTCGAGTGACTGTCGACATTGCGTCGAGTTCTTATCGACGCAAGTTGTGTCGAGTGTTGTTGAGTACTTGCTGACATTGTGTCAAGTTATTATCGACGCATGTGTGTCAAGTGACTGTCGACGTTGCGTCGAGTTCTTATCAACACACGTCGCAGCAGGGTGTCATAAGCCGGTTTCGTAAATTAGCGATTTTTTGGCGTCTGATCTTCTTGGGGCTTGATCCAATGGCCCAGGTCTTGTGTTTGTGAACCCTAAAAGGCAGGGGGGTCTCCCCTTTCATTTCTTCTAGTCATTCATGATTTGGTGGGCGTGAGCGAAAAAATAGCGGAGGAGGAAGAAGACCTAGATCCGTCTTCGTTGGAGCTTCTAAGCTCCGTTTGTTGATCTGAGACTGAATTTGTGGAGGGGGTGTGAAGGCGAACACATTCATTCGTATTATTCAAGGTTTCCATAGCAAGGAAGAGGTTTCGTAAGGTAACAACATCTCTTCTCCCGGTCTTAGAATGCGTGCATGACATCTTTTCTTGATGCCTTTACCTTTCTTGCAAATTTTTGGCATCAGATCCCTCAAGTGAGAGAGATCTGGGTCGCTTTGGTTCAAGAAGAACTACCGGGTCGATTGAGTTTGTCCTCAACATATTTCTCCTGCATTAGAAATCTGCTCCATTAGTGGATTAGGTATTGTGGGTGAAGCCGTAATCGCGACCGGTGGTCCGATTCGGTGAAGTTGTTTGACGTGCATTTTAGGGATTTTGCTAGAAATGCAATTGCGGCAAAAACGTCGTTGTGATGCCCTTATGTTTCGTGTGAGAACGAATGTTGGCTTGGCGTGGGGAAATGTACGTGGTGAATGTGTGATGGATTGTGATGTTCATTTGGTTGTGAATGCGCGATTTTGTCTTTGTGCTCGGCTGGCTTACCTCGTGATGTTATGATTCACGTGTTGAGGGTATCCTGACAAGACAAGTCCCCTTTTGTGAAAACTAACAAGAACATCTATGCTTTTGGGCAAGCCCGATGGTGTTGTGATCCATGTGCGGGTGGGGTCTAAGTAAGAGTTCTTAGCATTGGTTATGCTTGAATCACTAAATTTGGTAAGAATGGTGGAGCTGATGGACAATTGCGATGGTGTTATGATCCATGTACGGGTGGGGTCTCCGCGGGAGTTCTTGGCTTTGGGCTTGTATGCCTTTGGGGAAATGTGAGTACCCATGTGATTGATGTGATGTGATGATGTGTGATGATATGTTAGAATCATACACACTATAGAGTGTCTTGGGTGAAACTCAGGTTTGCATTCATGCTACATTATAGACCATTTTATATTTAAATGCTCAACATAGAAACGTGTTTGATATTTGTGGCATTCATTCATGTTGTTTTTATGTTACATTATGTTTTATCACATGTACATACAAAGTATTGACCTACAGGGTGATGGACCTGGGGTCTGCTAGGGACGGCCGAGAGGAGGGGTGATCATTATACAGTTGAGATCAGTCTTATCTGACTTACATTACATCATTTTTTTTACAGGGCAAGGATCGTAAACTGGAGCCAGCTCGGCGGCCAATAAGGCATAAACCTCATGAAGTGTACCATCTCCTGTTGTGTTTGATTGCTTGCATGTTATGTTTTCTTTCATGGTGATCGGCTTGCACGTCGAGATAGTGTAGGAGTGCTGGAACACATTGCTATGTTTATTGTTACCGAAGATTTTGACATTTTGTTGATGTAAGATCATAAGGTCATTTGGATTCTATGCCATTGTAGACAGCTTCTAGTTTCTGATTAGTGTTTTCGCTATATTGTATTCTAAGTTTTAAGTTGGGTAGTGTTCTTATATCCTTTTATAATACCAAAGTTGTGAAGTCTATATGTTGTGGGGTTCCGGCCGGACCCATATTATATATTCATTGCAGGAGAAGTGTTATAACTCGCACCTGCACCAAACACAAATAAGTGGTAAACGAGGGTCAGCTATGAGCTGAACATAAACTTGATATAATAACTGATAATCTGGATCATCAATTCTAGCATCTTAAGATGGACGGGTTGAAAAAAAACCAGGTGTTAGATATCAATTAATTGAATAAATATTTGTAACATTTATAATTAATCATATCCTGTAACTACTGAACTTCATAACAACATAAATTTTCTTCTATTTAAATGTCGTGTATTCTACTAAAAAGGATATGGAAAAATCATCAGAGTTATGCTTTTATGTCCTTCCATAGGCGCACAACCCCCCGCCTCTGCCAAACAGAGGCGGGCGAGGTGCCTTAGGCGTGCTGAGGCGCACCTAGACACCCAATTCACTGAATTTTAGTGAATCGGGTGACCAAGTCACTGATTTTCAGTGAATCGGGCGACCAAGTCACTGATTTTCAGTGAATCGGGCGACCAAGTCACTGATTTTCAGTGAATCGGGCGACCAAGTCACTGATTTTCAGTGAATCGGGCGACCAAGTCACTGATTTTCAGTGAATCGGGCGACCAAGTCACTGATTTTCAGTGAATCGGGCGACCAAGTCACTGATTTTAAGTGAATTGGACAACGAAGTCACTGATTTTCAATTAATTGAGCGACTAAGTCATAGATTTTCAGTGAAATGTGTGCCCAATTCACTATTATTGTTTTCATTTTTGTGCCTCACGTGCCTCAGACAAGCACCTGCGTCTTGCGCCAAGGCTCCAGGACCCCTTTGCGGCTTGGTGCGCCTTTAATAACTTAAGTATCAGAGCCATTGCAAGGCATTACTATAGACTACCGATCTTGTCATTGAAGTCTTCAATCATGGCTTCATCCTCGACCAATCCCTCCTCTCATAACCCAGGCGCAGTCCCACTTTTTCAGGAAACAAATATGATTTGGAGCATCGAGATGACAAACCTATTCAATTAACAGGATTTGTGGGACATCATAAATCTGGGCATACAAACTCCTGAGAAAGTTGCAGAGGGTACAACCCCGCAAGACAACAAAGAGGAGAAGACGAAAGGTTCACGAACCCTACTACTTATTCAACAATGTGCCTCAGACGACATTTCTCAGAATCATGGGGGCAAGGTCAACAAAGATGGCATATGATACTTTGTGAGAAGCTTTTTATGGCCCCAACAAGGTAATTCTCATCAAGCTCCAAACAATGTGGAAAGAGTTTGAAAATCTCCGCATGAAGACCAGTGAGACCGTTAACACATTTTTTGATCACGTGAATATGCTCGTCAATAAAATGCACAATTTGGGAGAAGATATAGATGATAGAAAAATTGTTTTTAAAATCCTTCGTGTGCTGCCACCATTATTCAATTTTGGCGTTACAGTCATAGAGGAGGCCAGAGATCTCCCCAATTACTCTCTAGCCCAATTGCATGGTACTTTACTGTCTCATGAAGAGTGCTTACAAAAGCAAAATCCGCCTTTGGAAACTGCATTTCATTCCAAAATACAATTATCCAAATTCAACGACAAGAAAAAACCTGGTGGTGGTCATCACTCCTCACCTTCCTCATTCAGGGGGGGGGGGGGGGGGGGGGGTCATCCACTACCTCAAACCATGAAGCACATAGGTTTGTTCTGCACCTTATGCAAGCGCACCAATCACCATGTAAAGGATTGTTTTTAGATGTGCAAAAGACCAAATCATTTTGCTAGAGATTACTTATATGCTCAAAAGAAGAAGCAAATCTAGTTGAAAAAAATCAAAAAGAAGAGCCAAAATTTAAAGAAGACAAACTATTTAATATTGTCTCGTCGTCGCCTCACAATACTCTAGTAGTTGGGTCATCGACAGTGGCTGTTCTAGCCATATGTGCTTCAACAGAACTATGTTATCCACTCTCGACGACACATTCAAAACTTCTGTCTATCTAGGATACAGTCAAGCAAAATGAATTGAGAGGTGGGAGACAATTCAAGTCGGCGCTGTCGCAATGGACATACAATCAATCACCGACATGCAGTGGGTTCCCGATCTTGCACATAACCTATTGAGCGTGGGTCAGTTGATTGAACAAGGCTATCTAATCTCCTTTCTCAACAACACTTGTTCAATAACTAAAAAGAAATCTGGGGTTGTAATTGCCACAGCTAAAGTTAACTCAAACAACCGCTTCTCTATTCAATTGAAGCCTGCAATCATTTGTTTTGTCGCCTGTAAGCAAGATTGCACAAATAATAGAGTTACTTGACATCATCGACACGACCACCTCAACTGGGATGCAACGAAATTGATGCAATCTAAACAATTGGTAATGGGTCTCCCTCAGATTCAAATATTGCATCATTTTTGCAAAACCTGTACAGCAGCCAAAGCTCACATGCTTCCTTATCCCCAATATTCATCAACAAGGAGCATAAAACCTTCAGAACCACTTCACGGCGATGTTGGGGCCATGCTTCCACAACTTCTTTGGGTGGTAAGTGCTACTACTTGCTCTTAGTAGACAATTTTTCCAAATTCATATGGATTTTCTTCCTCACTTACAAATCAAAGGTAACACCAGTCTTTAAAGATTTACAGTATTCATTGAGAAACAAACAGGATTTCCTAGAAAAGCCCCTAGGTCTGACCGAGGAGGGGAGTTCATGTCCAACTCTCTCTCAGAATTCTGCAGGACATGGCATTCGAAGAGATCTTAGTGCTCCCAGATCACCCCAACAAAACAGCACTTGCTCAATAACTAATAAGAAATTTGGGGTTGTAATTGCCACAGCTAAAGTTAACTCAAACAACCGCTTCTCTCCCTCGCATCGGCTCTGCAGGAAATTCGCAGTCTCCTCCTTCCCTCTAGCTCCTCTTAGCGTGTTGTTGTGGAAGTGCACTTTCATTGCCAACAGAACGAACACGCAACCTTCAGATCTTGAATTGCTAGTGAAGCCTGCGGCTTGCAATGTCAGACCTCGAACTCGCCCAGCGCCCCAGTCGTTCCATCCCGGTGAAGCCCGCATCTGGGAAGCCTTAGAGCAAGCTCTTCGTGAAGCCGTACAGTCTCGTCAAGAGATCGCCCAACAATTCGAGGTGATTGGTCAGTACCTAGACGTACTGACCCAACGGTTAGCGTCTCAGCCCGCAATGCTCGCAACCCCTCAAGTCGCCCTTGTTCCTGTGGTGGAGGATCCTCCTCCACCACCTTATCTGCCTGTTCAGACCACAGCTCCTCTACGGCCTCGGGATGAAGAGTTCATTGCCCGTAGGGATTTCTTCTGAGGGTCAGCCCAGGGAAGTCCAACCAGAGTGCTGAGCTTCCAGGAGGGAAATACAGCTTACCCTCCTGCTGTTGTTATCTTTTCTCTTGCTCCTCCAACTGTGGCATACCTTCTGTCTCCTCCCTCTCTTGTTAAAGTGGAAGAGCCTTCTCCATTTTTTGATAGAGTTCATTGGGAGCCTGCCCCTAGAAACCTTAGGGATCCCCGTCTTCCAGTTTATACTGGAGAGACCGACCCAATCTCCCATTCGCAGGTTTTCGAGTTTGCAGTCGCTTTGAGAACTCTCTCAGATGCGACAAGGTGCAAGTTGTTGGTTACCTTGTTCGATGGGCAAGCGCGGGAGTGGTTCTATAGACTATATCCCCAGTCCATTTCCTGTTCCGTAGAGCTTCGCAGGGAGCTTCTTCTGAGGTTCTCTACCTCCAAGAAAAGGAAGAGTGGTCTTGCTGCCCTCTGCCAAATAAAGCAACACGAGAATGAGTCATGGACTCATTTTGTAGATCGTTTCCAAAGAGAGATCATAGAAGTAGGAAACGTTGATCCAAAATTATACAAGGTAGCTCTGATCAACGACCTCCAGGAAGGCCCGCTAAAGTTCGAAGATAGCGTCAAAGAGACGAGAACTTATCAAGAGTTGATAAGCTTAGCTAACCAGTATATTCAGGGTGAGAGAGCCAATCCATCCTACATCTCCAATTTGACTACCAAGGCCAAAGGAATGTAGTTAGCTCCTCCTCCGCGGCCTATTCGTCCATAGTTCATACCTCCCGCTCCAAGGAGAAGGAACTTCCGCCACCATCGCCCTCATATTGGCCATCAATAGTTTCAGTAGATGAAGATGCCGCTGGCCACCCCATCCGCTCCACCTGGTCCAATCATCTCTGTCATGTTTGTGTACCAGCCGCAATACACCCCACTCCAACCTCCAACTATGCAACCTTCTCCGCAATATAATGACTCGCAAGAGTCTTTCACTGAGTTGAATGTGTCAATGGATGAGGTAGTTCAGATTCTTCAGAAGCGACCTGATTATAAGAGGCCTACCCCTATGAGGTCAGATTTGAAGTCATGCAACCTCTCCTTGTTTTGTGAGCATCAATGGGAGAGGGGGCATCTGACCGAGAATTGTCGTGCTCTCCTCCAGCTGGTGGAGAAGTTGTTGAAAGAGGGTAAGCTGCAGGACTTAGTCCTGAAGGGCGATACTGCCAAGTCATCCACCTCCAAGGGCAAGGAAGTGGCGGAAGTTTATTGGGAATGTGAAGAAGTGAATGACGTTGGCCTCCTTGACAACATTAATTCTGAGGCAGAGTGATTGAAGCCGACGACGAGGGTTCCCTCGGCCGCCTCTTTTGCATCCATGGAGGGGCCAGACCCGAGTCGTCTCGGAAGGCCAGCATCTCAAGGGTCTTCCGGCAAGAGGTAATTGCCAACTCCTCTTCTGCTCTAGTAAGGGGGGTCGTCACCTTCGGTCAGGACAACCTCCCTCCGACTGTCAATCCCTTCAATGATGATGTTGTAATTAAGGCAATCATCAAAGAACTACACGATGAGTAAAATTCTCATTGACACCGGTTGTTCTGTAAACATTCTTTTCAAACCCACCTTTGAGGCCTTGAAGACTGAAAAGCTTATGCTTTTCACCGAAGGGCCCCTCTATAGTTTCAGGGGAAAGGAAGGAGGCGGAAGGGAGTGTCACCCTCTCTGTGACATTCAGTGGGATCACTAGGTTCATGCAGTTTGTGGTGGTAGATGCTCCAAGCAGTTACTACGCCATCTTCGGAAAGCCTATACTCAATGAGTATCAAGCAGTACTGTTCACCTTCCACCTGTCCACCAAGTTTGCTCTCCAAGGAAAGCAGTACCGGGTTAGGAGTGATCCAAAGCTAGTCCGGGAATGTTATATCAGGACGGTCAACCTGACCGAGCAAGCCCCTCCCCCGGAGGCTCATCCAGTTCTTCTAGTCCTTGAAGTCTCCAGTCATCCAAAAACCGCTGAAGAACCTGTGGAGGAAGAGGCTCGAGAGGGAGCTCGCCTAGAACCTGCCTAGGTAGTTCAAGAAATTCCAATTGATGAGGATGGGTAGAAGAAGCTCTCCATCAATGCCGAGCTATCAGAGGAGGAGATCCAGCTGATCTCCTGCCTCTTGAAGAACCTGGATGTGTTCACCTGGTCAGCGGACAACATGTCAGGAGTTGATCCAAATGTCGCCTGCCACCACCTATACATCAACCCCAACTTCAAGCCAATTCAGCAGAGGAATAGGGCGGTGACGACGAATCTTACCCAGCCAATCAGGGAGGAGATGGCCAAACTCCTCAAAACAAAGTTTATTAGATAAATTCAATACCCTGAATGAGTTTCATTTGTGATGGTTAAGAAGGCTGGAGGAAAATGGTGCATGTGTGTAGACTTTACAAAACTCAATAAAGCATGTCTCAAAGATTGTAATCTCTTGCCTCAGATAGATTTTTTAGTTGATTATGTGGTTGGGTATTCATGTGTGAGTTTTTTAGATGCATTCTCTGTTATCACCAAATCAGAATGCATAAGCCTGATGTGCCTCACACATCATTCATTATGAATGACAGCTGTTACTGTTATCTCGTAATGTCTTTTAGGCTCAAAAATGGGGGTGTAACTTGTCAGCGAATGATGGACTTTGTCTTTAAGCAACAAAAGGGCAGGAATCTTGAGGTATATGCTTATGGCTTTCTCATTAAAAGTGAGTCATTTTCGTCGCACCCGGGGGACCTCGCAGAAACGTTTGCTACTCTGCAGAGGTATAAGATGAGGTTGAATCCTCTTAAGTGTGTCTTCGGGGCCAGTAAGGGGAAATTTCTTGGCCATCTCCTCATGCCCAAAGGTCTTTCTCCTAATCCTGATAAAGTGAAAGTCATTCTTGATATGACACCTCATCGGTCTCAAAGAGAAGTTCAGCAGTTGGGAGGAAGGTTAGCAGGTATCAGCAGGTTCATCTCCCGATCAGGAGAAAAGATTGCTCTGTTCTTCTGAACCCTTCGAGGGGCTTTAGAGTTTGAGTGGACTAAGGAGTGCGACTTAGCTTTTGAGGAGCTCAAAAAGCAACGTGGACTTCCTTGCTCCAAAACCCTCGTGCAGGAGAAACTCTGTTTGTTTATTTGGGGGTTGATCCAGAAGCAGTTAGTTCAGTTCTTGTCAGAGAAGAGAAGAAGAAGCAGTTCTCAATGCATTATGTTAGCCGAATTCTAAAGGATACTGGGTCGAGATACTCAATCAAGGAGAAGTTGGCCTTGGCTCTAGTTATCTTGGCTCAAAAGCTTAGACCATACTTTCAAGCTCACTCTATTCAGGTGGTGGCAGATCTTCCCCTGAAGAGTGTGTTCGAGAAGTCCGAGCATTCATGCAGATTGTCCAAGTGGGCTATAGAGCTCGGTGAGTTCGATATTTCTATGTTCCCAGGATTGTCATCAAGGCTCGGGTGCTGACATATATTTTAGTAGATGTAGTGGAAGTTAGGTTGTTCCCAAGCCCGAATGAAAAATGGTGAGGGTTGTGTTAGGTAGATGGTCAGCGTAAAATTTAGTCACCCTTATGAATATGGGTTATTTGAGAAATTGTGTAAAAGCTAGGTTGTTCCCCTAAGGAACGTGTCGTATGGTCCGAATGCGACATCTTGGCAAGGACCGTTGCATCTCCAGGACTTGGGTGTAGTATCAAATATGCAAGAGTTCTTGCCGTATGATCCGAATGCGCCGTCTTAACAATGATCGATGCACCTCCAAGAGGACTTGGGTGTGGTGTTAAATAGGAAAAAATCTTCACATATTAGACGTCCTAGAGAAGTATGTCATAGGAATTATGACTGACTTAAGTTTGATAATTAGAATATAGGTATGATAATGAGGAAAATGATAGAAGTAGTGGATACGATGATTAGAAGAAAAATAAATATTTTATGTCTGCAAGAGACTAGATGGGTTGGTGAGAAAGCTAAATATTTAGATAATTCAGATTTTAAATTATGGTACACGGGAAAAAATAAAACAACCAATGGAATAGGTATTACTGTGAATACTTGGAGAGATGAAGTTGTTAGGATAAGTAGAAAAGATGATAGAATCTTAACTCTTAAATTGGTCATAGGAAAGAAAATTATTAATGTAATTAGTACTTACGTCTTACGCGCCACAAGTAGGATTAAGTGAAGCTATTAAAGTGCAATTTTGAGAAGATTTCATAGGAGAAAACTTAAATGGACATATATGAAAGAAAAATATAGATTATACAGTCATTCATAGAGGATTTAGATATGTAGAAAGAAATGAAGGACGGATCATTTTAGACTTTGTCGTAGCACGTGAGCTAATTGTGACAAATACACTTTTCATAAAGAGGGAAGAACATTTAATTACGTTTAAAAGTGGATCAATTAAGCCACAAATTGATTATTTTATGACTCGCAAAATTGATAAAATGATTTGTAAGGATTGCAAAGTCATACCAAGAGAAAGTTACACAACACAACATAAGTTAGTGGTGTTAGATGTAGAAATTAAATATAATAAATTTAAGGTAAAAACAAAAATATTGCCAAAAATTTGGTGATGAAACTTGAAGATGGATAGCAGGTTGCTTTCAAGAAGGAAATTATGGAACAACTAGTTGATGACCCTTGTTGATCCTAATTCCTCATGAGAAGTTATGTCTTCACATTTAAGAATAAGTGGAAAGAATATATTTGAAGTATTAAAAGATCGTGCTCCCCCAAATAAAGAATTTTTGTGATGGAAAAAGGAAGTGCAAGACAAACTGAGGGCAAAGAGAGCCAGTTATAAATTAATCTACGCTTGTAGGAATGATGAAAACTTTGTCAGGTTTAGTCGTCAAAAAAGAAGCTAAACAGACAGTTAGTAAAGCAAAAAGTCAAGTTTATAAAAAATTTTATAAGCGACTAGATACCAAAGATGGAGAGCGTGACATATATAAAATTGCTCGAGGTAGAGAAAAAAAGACAAAAGATTTATGTCAAGTAAAATGCATAAAAGATGAGACATATAGTTTTGATGGATGATGTGAATATTAAATAGCAATGCAAAAGATGCTTTTATCAACTCTATAATGAGAAGAAGATAAGAGATTTTTAAGTGAAGTAAAATGCATAAAGCATGAAACAGATACAGTTTTGATGGATAACGTAGATATTAAAGAGCGATGAAAAAGATATTTTTATCAACTCTATAATGAAACAAAAGATAATAAATTGAACATGAAAGAGTAAAGCAAATCAGAGGAGTATAGGAACATAATGTTTTATCATAAAATTCAAGTATCAGAGATAAATTATGCTCTAAAAAAGATAAAAGATGAAAAAGCAGTTGAGCTTGATGATATACTCATCGAAATATGAAAATGTCTAGGGAATGAAGAAATTTTATGCCTTACATATTTTTTCAATAAGATACTGAAGTCAAAGAGGATGTCAGACAAATGGAGAAAAAGTATTTTGCCACCTTTGTATAAGAACAAATGAGATATACAAAATTGTGTTAATTATAGAGGAATTAAACTAATGAGTCATATCATAAAACTATGAGAACGAGTAATAGAAAGAAGAGTAAGACAGGAGACTAACGTCTCAGAAAATCAATTTGGATTCATGTTAGGGCGGTCGACCATGGAAGCCATACATCTCTTGAGGAGACTCGTTGATAACTACCGAGAAGGAAAACAAGATTTGCATAGGTTGTTCATCGATCTTGATAAGGCTTATGATAGAGTTCTAAGAGAGATCTTATGGAGAGTCTTAGAAAATAAAGGTGTAAATGTATCATACATTGACATAATCAAAGATATGTATGCAAATTCAGTGACAAGGGTGAGGACATCTGGAGGATTAACACAAAAATTCTTTATTACTGGTGGCTTATATCAAGGTTCAGCTTTAAGCCTATATCTCAATACCCTTATCTTAGATGAGCTCACCAGGCATATCCAACAAGTAATAACTTGGTGTTTGTTGTTTGTGAATGATATAGTTTTGGTGGATGAGACACGCGATGGTGTAAACACAAAACTTGAATCTTAGCGAAACACTTTAGAAAAGAAGGGTTCTAAGTTGAGCAGGGCAAAGACAGAGTATATGTAGCATAAATTTAGTAGTGCAAGAAGGACAAATGTCTTCGTTATTAAGTTGGGAGATCAAAATATTTCCCGTAGTGAGTGTTTTAAATATCTTGGATCGATAGTTCAAAAAGACGAAGGTATTGATAAAGATGTGACACATAGAATCCAAACGGGTAGGTTGAAGTGGAGAGCCGCGTCGAGGATCTTATGTGATCGTAAAGTACCATTAGAACTTACGGGCAAGTTTTACCGTACTGCAACTAGACCAGCAATGTTCTATGATTCTGAGTGTTGGGCAGTGAATTGTGTACACGAGCAAAATGGGAGTTGCGGAGATGAGAATGCTTAGGTGGATGTGTAGACACACGATACTGGATAAAATTCAGAATAAATGTATTGGGATAAGACAGTAGTAGCACCAATTGCAGAGAAGATGCGAGAAGCTCGACTAAGATGGTTTGGACACGTACAAAGGAATCCATTAGAGACATCTATTAGGCTTTGTGAGTCTAGTCACTATGTATGTTAAATGAGGGAGGGGTAGACTAATAAAGACTTGGAATGAAACTATAAGGAAGACATGATGTACTTAGGCAATAGTGAGATTATGTCAAAAGATAGGGCATATCATTACTAACAACGGTCCTCGGTTCAACAACTCAGAGATGATCAACTTCTATAGTCAGATCTGAACAGAGTTGTGGTTCTCTTCAGTGCATCATCCTAGAAGCAACGGTCAAGTCGAAGCTACCAATAAGTTGATTCTGAATCTGCTCAAGAAGAAAGTGGAGAATCTCAAAGGCAACTGAGCAGAACAACTTTTTGTTCTCTGGGTCCTCAGGACTACATCTTCCTCAGCTACCGCGAAGATGCCCTTCAAGCTCTCCCATGGCTCAGAAGCTCTCATACAAGTGGAGTTCGAAGTGCTTAGTGTTAGAGTCTTGCTTGCCAAGCAAGGAGGTGAGGAGTGGATGGATATTAATGACAAAGACATGAAATGCAGCCTAGATCTAATTGAAAAGCTCTGGGATGAGGCCACCATCAAGCAAGAGGAAGCAAAGAGGATGGTAGCAAAATATTTCGGTAAGAAGGTCAGGATCAAACAATTTCTGGTTGGTGATTTGGTCTTGAAGAAAGTCGATACCGTAGCCAGAGCGGACTCAGTTTGAAAGCTCAATCCGAACTGGGCTGGTCCTTACATCATTAAGGAAGTTCTCGAGAATGGTGTATATTGACAGCGAACTTATGACGGAGAAGACATCTCACATACATTGAGTGGTGACGATCTAAAGCGGTTCTATTTCTAAACGATGTCTTGTTTTGTTCTTTACACTTGTATCAATACAATGATATTTTATTGAGATCTTCATAATGATATTTTTCATTATCTGGTGCTTCTTTCTTCAAACACCCTGCGGTTGAGAATCCCTGAACCTGGGAAACATCGCTGAATCCTGCTAGAACCCTCATGAATTGTAGTCATTAGCATAACACCACGATGATCACGTGTACCGGGGAGATTTCGCACCGTGTAGTGAGAGTGTCAATCCTCGTGCGGAGGGCTTCAGGATCTCGGATCCCTGCTGGTATCTAATACACCTCTACATCAAGGGAGGTCTAGGTGAATGTTAGCTCTACCACGCATTGATAGGGATATCATCACAGCTGTGATGATCTCTTGATGAAAATAATGCGGTTGTATATGCACCTGCCTAATTGATCATCTTGCCCCGTGACCTTCGAACACTCGTAGTTACTCTCAAGCAGCGCCTACATCGGTCCCACAACTTTGTTGATCTCTTGAGAAAAGCAATGCATCTTTACAAGCATCTGCCCAATTGATCAACTTAGCCTATAACCCTAGGCAAGAGTGCAGTGGAATCATGCTTGGCTGTTAGGATGTTACGGATTTTATGATCTCTCGAGGAAAACAATGCAGCCCTATGCGCACCTGCCTGATTGATCATCTCAGTCAGTGTATCTCTTTTTCATTTTGAGGATCCCCCGCTGATATCTGACACATATCTACATCCGGTTGAAATCTAGGCGATCGATTAGCTCTATCGTGCATTAAGGAGATGATATTACAGCTTCTGTGACCTCTTAAGGAAAGCAATGTTGTCTTGCACGAACCTGCCCAATTGGTGGTTCTAGTCTATAGCCCTCAGGCTTTCTCGAATCTCGCGATTACCCTTATCAGACCGCAAAGACCGCAGCTTCTAGAGGTACTACAACTCTGATGATTTCTTGAAGAAAGCAATACAGTTTAGGCACACATGCTCGATTGATCATCTTAGATTGTGGACCTCCTACGCGGATAGTCTTTTTCTAACTGCATTAACCGCCTATTAAGGAACTAGAACTCTGATGATCTCTTGAGAAAAGCAATGCAGCTATGTGTGCGCCTGTCTGATTGATCGTCTTAGATTATGGGACTTGAGGGAGGGCAACCTATTCTAGTCGCACAGGTTGCCTCACTTTGGGTCTCTTTGGACGACTAAGCTATTTTGACCGCCAGGGTTCTTCCTGCGTTTTGATTATCATCGATAGTTAATGCGTATTGTTATATTAATGGACTTCTTCCTGGATGTATAAGAATATGTCGCAGTCAGCGCCGTTGTGTATGCGGTTTGGGTTCATTCTTTGATACTACCACGATTATCACTAATCTGTGGCGATCTCAGTGTTAAATTCTTTACTATCATTAACAACTAATATCTCTTCTAAAAATTGTGGGCATCTTACCATGGCTAATAGGGCATTTTGCAGCTAATACGGTTATTGTTGGCAATCTAGGTTCTCATGGTATAATTGAGATTAGCGAGAATTGATTATGGTCTTAATATCTGGGTTCTCCCTTATCGTTGTCTTATGAATGTTGGATCTTGCCGCGGCTAATAAAGTTGACATCGTGATTTAGTTTAAACTTCGAAACTCATTCACGAACTGGAATGGTCTTCTCGCAAGCGATGCAAACTAATTTTATACTTTGATTAAAATTATTGCTTGAAAAGGTCTTCGCGCAAGAAATGTGAATGGAAACCGATTGTTTGACATAATAATCTCATTTTATTCTTGAAATCAACGTCAAACAAAAATTGCGACTTGAGAATTCAATTGAGATCTATCCGCGAGGCTAAATATCCAGTACTTCAAAAGAAGGATGTTCGCCTGAATCGTGCGGTTAGATGACTTATAACAAGCAAACAATTCAAGAAGAGCAAGGACAAAGAGCTCAAAGCGGACAGATAACGTAGATCATGTAAATCGACATTGCACATCAAACTACATTTCAGGAATGCAGAAAGAAAAAAAGATAAGTAAACTCGTACTTTTTCATTGATTTTTCAAAAAATTACATTTGTAACCCGCGCGGCCAACAAAAAGAAGCCAGACCGCGGGCTTAATCAAAAGGCAAAAAATTAAATGTTTCATCTAACTCTATGTAACCATCTGTCCTGAGCTTCTTAGACGCAGGAGACCCATCTGAGTCATCCATGCAGTCAATATCAATATCTGCTGACGGCGAGCAGTCTCCATTGCGCGACTTGGAACTCGCAGTTAATCCACTATTACCGTTGTTGTCTTCATCCTCCAGAGACTCGCTGACTTATCTCTTGTCACTTATCTTGTCTTTTGATTCTTCTGATGCGGCCTGAGCGGTCTTAGCTTTCTTACCGCCAGTGTCCAACTCAGCCCCATCTTTTTTCTATTCTTTTTCTTTTCTCCTCCCCCTACCTTTTCCTCCTCTTCTCCCACTTCTTCCTCTCCTTCTTCTTCTAGCTCTTCCTTGCCAACCTTACCCTTGCCCTTAGCTGCACGGTTCATAGCAGCCACCCTATTCTTGCACTCAGGGAAAAGGTCGACGAAGGATGTACTTTCAAAGCCCTCCTTCATGTCATTCATATCGTTAAAACGAACAAGGGAATCCTCTATGCTCTCCTTCAAGTAAGAGAAAAATCGCATCTTGGAAGGCGAAGTTCCCCGGGTCATACATTCTTCTGCAAAGACATCTAAAAATCAGGCCACGCAGTCTAAAAATATTAATCACAATACTCATCAGGTAATATCTTACCACTTTCTCATCTTTTAGTCGCGCTTTCTCTGCTTCCAGACGTGCCACTTAGTCTTGAAGCTCGGATTTGCTCTTCAACGGCCTCTTGAAAGCATAGCCCATGAAGTGGTTTGTAACTAAGCTCCTCACATGGGTTTGGGCGACTAGATGCGCTAGCTATTCATGACGAACTTTCATTAACTCTTTGAAGTTGCGCCTACCGTACATGGCAGCACTAGCCGCAGAAGCATGGTGGGTTATCTTCTCGCTCTTCCAAGAAGGAAGAGTGATCGACACCCGAACATATTTATAGTCGATATGCCATTGCATAGTCGGCTTACCGTGTAGGTCTTTTAAAGAGCTCCCAATCTAGTGAAGGGGGAAGGAGTCTTTTGAAGAGTTCGCAGCCACATCATCTTTTGTCCGCCGTTTCTTTGCTAATTCTTTCCTTTTTTTCTCGTTGTGTAAGCGTCAACCCGTCAGGGGTCTGCGGCTTGTTCACGGGCACAGTCAGGCTGCCTACAAAATCACATATTGTTAATTCGCGACTAATATATTTAGAAAAATTTGATCGCAAGAAATAACTTACTGTCTTGAGGTGCTACTCCCACCAACAAAGGAAGCAGGGGAATGTAGTAATCAATATATAATCGCTAATCTTGCAGGAACGCGATGAAGTTTTCTTCAACTTTCTCCAACCCGCAGGATTTGAATTCACTATCCATGCAAGCTTGCAGATTGGTCCGGATCAGGACAAGATTTCCCTCAAAGATGAGGTACTGCTCCATAAAGTTGTGAACCTTGTTTGGTAGGTTCACGACCTTTATCCCTCTGCATCCAAAGTATAAAATCCCTTTGAAAACAATGTCGCTAAACTCAGTAATAGACCGCACCGAGAAGCACTTCCGGAATAGGTCCAGAGTAAACTTTATTCTTTCAACTCGCAAATAGGCGACGAAGCTGAAGATCGCGGTAATGGAATTAGGTGCCAGCTGGCCAGGGAAAACTCCATAATGGTCGAAGATGTCGACTATTTCCAACATAAGAGGGAACATAAAACAGCAGTCGAAATGATCCGTCAAAGATGAGGTACTGCTACATCAAGTTGTGAACCTTGTTCGCTAGGTTCACGACCTTCATCCCTCTGCATCCAAAGTATAAAATCCCTATGAAAACAATGTCGCTAGACTCAGTAATAGACCGCACCGAGAAGCACTTCCGGAATAGGCCTAGAGTAAATTTTACTCTTTTAGCTCGCAAATAGGCGACGAAGCTGAAGATCGCGACAATGGAATTAGGTGTCAGCTGGCCAGGGACAACTCCATAATGGTTGAAGATGTCAACTATTTCCCACATAAGAGGGAACGTTAAACCGCAGTCGAAATGATCCATTGGTAGTGCGATCTGATTCGCAGAAGAAGTGTTGATTCTTTCATCTTTCTCTGGAAGCCGCACTATTATAGGTGAACCTTGCATATAAGTCTTGATAAAGCCTTCAAGTTAAGCTTGTGAGACTGCATTCCTTATGATCGACGACATGAAAAGCAATGACACCATCTACTCGCGCGACAACTATTTTTTCAAACCGCCTGAATTTTTGTTTTGGGCGGATCCAAGTGTTCCTGCTAAAATCACGGAAGACAATGCTATTTATAAACTATACCTGATCTACGTATATCTAAGACGTCCGCGAACCTGTTCGCCTATCCGTACGACTCCATACCTGCGCCTGAATGATAAAAAATTCGAGCGGCTAAGACATAATAATCGCACAGACTGCAAAACATACATCCAACACAAGCGAAATATTCATCCAACACAAGCGAAATATTCATCCAGCAGAAGCAGACACTCATCCAACACAAGCAAAAGACATTCATCCAACACAAGCAAAAGACATTCATCCAGGCTTCTTATCGCTAGGCTTCTTGTCTTCCAATGTGTCCTTGGGCTTCGCAAATCCTTCATTGTCATCTCCATCCAACCCACTCATTTTCAGCATAAAGTTTCCATAAGGTGAGACGGACATGGCCATGTCGGAACCCTCTGGAATAATCGCGGAGATCGGCGTAATACCGGAAACCACCAATGAACTTGTTGGATTTGGCACGTCTGCAAGAGATTTAGGGATGAGGTAGTCAACTTGCTGCTTGGTCAAAGTTGCAGCTTTAACCGCCCTAGAAGTTTCCCCGACCTGGCGGGTTGGCGCACTCGGCTTCTTGGCCACAGCTTTCTTGGGCCGCAGTTTGGTCTCCGCGTCGCGTGACGTGATGGCCGACATCATTCTGCCAAGACCAGGCACTGCTGTCTGGAGAACCTTAACCGCAAGAGGAGAGTAGCGTCCCGGGGCTAGAAATTTTTTTTGAAATCTACAGAGCTCTCAGGCGTATTTATAGTCGTTTCAGCATTAATGGTTGTCGCGGTCTTGCGGCTAGAACTTACATTTCCAAAATTTCCTAAAATTTGAGAATCTGCGGGGATCATGTTTACCCGAAAGCCCACGACCAAGTTTTATGCTAAGTCCAGTCCATGCAATTAGGACGCTTCTAGCCGCACAAGCCGCCAGGTCGTAGAGTCGTCGAGGCTCGGGTAGAGGCAGCACAGACTCGAAGATGCGGGGATCATGTTTACCCGAAAGCCCACGACCAAGTTTTATGCTAAGTCCAGTCCATGCAATTAGGACGCTTCTAGCCGCACAAGCCGCCAGGTCGTAGAGTCGTCGAGGCTCGGGTAGAGGCAGCACAGACTCGAAGATGACTGCCTAGTCGCGCGGTCTGAGGGTTGTCTTCTTTATTTACAAACCATGTATCATGTCACCTCTGCACGGCTCTCCTGTACGACCATAGTTATTAAAGGCACAAGCCGTATCAAGGAGTAAAGGGGTCTTGGAGCCTATGCTCAAGGCGCAGGTGCGCGCCTGACGAAGGCACGACGCAACTATATTCAATTTAAATAATCAGCATCAAACATTACTTCATCTTCTTAATCAGATTTTTCATCTATTCTACTCATTAATAATGCATTACTATAATTTATATTTCTTAAAAAATAGAATCAATATAATCATTTGCATCATTTTTAAGTCTCAACATTCAATTATGTTTCACAAACACTAAATTATGTAAAAAAAAATATTGAGTTCTTACATTCTTTCTTTCTTTATTTTTTTTTAAAAGTTTACAATAGAAATTGCACCTAGACGTGTCTTTTATGCTCCAAAAGCGCAAAAAAGGCGCACAAAGACACAAACCTCTGAGTATGGTGATTCTTGAGCCTTAGGCGCGCCTTAGGCTAAGGCGCGCCTTTAATAACTAGATATGTACCCCTAAAACCTAAACCTTAAGCTGGTAATCTTAAACCATGCCCGTTTGGGCAGGCCCCCGAGCCTATAAATAGGGGGAGCAGCACTCACAAAGCACGCTGACTCGAATCCTGGAGCTCGCATGTTGTGAATTGCGGTCTCGATTCTTATGTCTTTGCAGTCTCCTGCTAACGCGACTTCTTCTTTACATCCTTGTAATTGCTTCTTTTGGTCAATAAATAAACCGACGCAAGAAAGGCATTCGCCGCGGTGGAAAAGTCTGATGTTGTCGATCAGGCGGCCTTCTCGCCCCCGCATCCGCTCTGTCGCTAGCTTAGTTATTAAAGGCGCAAGGCGCACTAAGGCGCAAAGGGGTCTTAGAGCCTAGGCTCAAGGCGCAGGCGCGCAACTGACGAAGGTAAGGCGCAATAACATTCATTTTAAATAATCAACATCAAACATCAATTCATTTTCTTGATTCGATTCTTCATTTATTCCACTCATTAATCATTCATTACTATCATTTATATCTCTTAAAAAATAAAATCAATGTGGCTATTTGCATCATATTTATGTTTCAACACTCGATTATGTTTCACAAACACTAAATCATACCAAAATTAATGATTTATTACATTATTTCTTTCTTTACTTTGAAAAGAAAAATTTTAAACAAAAATCGCACCCAAGCGCGGGCTTTATGCTCCAAAGGCACAAAAAAGGCGCGCAAAGGCGTAATCCTCTAAGCCTGGTGAGCCTTGAGCCTTAGGCGCGCCTTTAACAACATAGGTCGCTAATAACTAGCAATTCCCAGTCTCCTCCTTCCCCCTAGCTCCCCGTAGCGTGTTGTTATAGAGGTGCACTTTCAGCGCCAACAGAGCTCAAACACCATTATGAAATGATAAATCTCGGGCTAATGAGCTATTTTATGGGAATTCAAGTAATCCAAAAAAAAACCTTTATCTTTTTATCTCAGAGTAAGTATGCACGAGATTTCCCCTCAAGAAATATCAACTTTAGTTGTGTAATTCCTCAGTTACCCATATGAATCCTAGTAAAAATTTGGCAAAAAGAAGAGATGAAGAAGAAAAAGTATCGCTCGTTGGTTGGCTCCCTCATTTACCTTACTCATACAAGGTCGGATATTGAGTAGTTTGTTAACCTTGTGTCAAGGTTTGTTTCAAACCCCAGCAAGCATCATTATACAATGGCTAAGCGTATTCTCCATTACATTCCTGGGACTTTGTCCTTTGGCCTCGCCTACGCAAAAGACTCATCGGTGCACCTAAATGGCTACAGTGATTCCGATTGGAAAGGAAGCTCTGATGATCGCAAAAGCATTGGAGGTTTGTGTTCTTCCTGGGTAAAAACCCCATATCATGGTCCGTCCGAAAGCAACAAACTACAGGTCTCTCCTCGATGGAAGTAGAGTATATGGCTCTCACAAGTGCAACATTTGAGGCATTGTGGCTAAAAAAAGTTATGAAATTTATCAAGAAAGAAGAAGTAATGCCAATTCTAGTGCAATGTGATAATATCTCGGTGATTGCACTAGCAAAAAACCAAGTATTTCACATTCGCAACAAACATATCCAACTTTGTTTCCACTTCATTTGAGAGCAACTCGAAAATGGAAACATTGAGCTACTGCATGTGAAGACTGAAGACCATCCGCTGACAGGATGACAAAAGCACGACACTGCTCAAAATTCCTCATTCTTAGGGCATGCCTGAATGTTGTCGGGTGTCTAGCTTAAAGGGGAGTGATAAAGTAACTGATAATCTGGACCATCAATTCCTACATCTAAAGATGGACAGGCTCAAATAAATTAGGTGTAACGTCATGTATTCCACTAAAAAGGATATGGAAAAATCAATAGAATTACGCTTTTATCTCCCCCTTCTTCTTTTTTCACATGTTGTTTTAGTGATACAAAACAACATAACGATCACACCCATGGCCATTCTAGTCGACTCTGGGGCGGAGGTACCGCTCACCTACAAGTAAGTCATAGCAAGAAATATGCAACACAATAAAAAAAGTGCAAGTACACTACACATGGTGATATTTCAAGCAAAATTGTTTGTCAAGGTTGATCATAAAAGTAAGGGGAACCTAAGAATACAATTGATAATGGTTGGGTTCACCCGGAGGTTCACCGCAACTGCCTAAGCAAGCACGCATAAGGCTAACACATCATCATTCCGCAATAATATGTACGCGAGTACTTACGACCACGCACTTCAAGCACTCAAGGCATGCACTAGGTGTACACTCTCATGAGTATTACCACCAATCTAAGTTATGGAAACTTAGTTGTCAAGTGAGCTTGTGTCGATCCGAACGATCACGACGGTTGCGATCTACCCCATGGTCGATCGACATCCAAGTGGACCACCCATATGCCAAACCACATGGAACGGGTTTGGTTCAGCCTTGCTCATGCTCAAGCCACCAGGTATTCATCACGAAGCGGGTGCGGATTTACCTCGGCTCATAAATATTTAATACATACAAGTATTATCAAAATATCTCGCTACACACCTAATCCACACAGGAGGACATAGGCTTCGCAAGCTCTACCGATGGAGGAGGTCCAAATCAACTTCCATACATTTCGTGGTGATGGTTTGCTTTCAACCACATCACAAACAAAGGGATTTCGATGGGTACATCCCAAGATCCCCCATTCCCAAACCCCACAATAAGGAAACGAATTTCTCACGGAGACATCCTCCAACACACATTCTAGGCTTAACCTAAATGCAATGTTGCAACAAGCATCATCAATCCGGGCCTACGACCATGGGTAGGCTACACATAATGCCTAAATCCGCACGACTACCGATTTTCTCCATGCATTAAATGTTGAGGATGGACATAATCGACTAGGGGCTCGTATGAACAAAAGGAGGCCATGCCCTCCACAAACTAGCGAGGGGAGACTCATCATATGCAAGAATATGAAAAATGGAATGGAAAAAACATGTCCTAAAACCGGGGAGAAGGATCGTTATCCTTGGAGCAAGTCTTGGCTCCATGGAATGAAGAGAAGAATGGATGGAATCGATTGCGGCAGACTCCTCCCCATGGATCTGAACTTAGCTCGCGATTTGGAGCTCTGAAGCTCCTCCAATGGCGGGATCTACCTTTTCTTCTTCCTCCTCCCCCTCAACTCAATCCTAGCCCAAAAACACTTAAATGAGCATATGAGGACTGGAATGAGGCCCTCAACCACTTTAGGGAAGATGGACAAACCATTTTGGACCCTCAGATCAAGTTCCAAATAAATCTAACAGTCACGATCATGAATTAACAAAAATTGGATCCGTAAGTTAACGCGCGGCGGTAGAAGTTACCACGTCGCGGTATATCCTGTGTCGATTTATCGAGGGATCATCTTGCGTCGAATACTAGGATTATCCTGCGTCGAATCATCCAGGAAACGAGGTTACCGCAAGCTGTAGAGCTGACCACCCGGCAGTAAGGGACATAACTCCATTTTCACATTCTAGAGGGGAAACGACTACCGATCTGTGGTAACTCCCTAGTTCTCATAATTCTCTATTTCCCAAATGAGAAAACTGAGGTGTTACAATCCTCCCCTCCATAAGAGAATTTCATCCTCGAAATTAGATTACTTATCAAGTAAAGACATACTTTACATAATGAGTTCTGGGTATTCATCACACATTGTTTACTCCCACTCCTAAGAGAGCTCCTCGCGGCCGCAATTTTTCCAACAAACTTTTGACCATTTTTATCGATTTGTTCCGCAACTGTCGAACTTCCATATCTTTGATGTGAATGGGCTTGACTTTCGTCGATAGCCCACCATCAACTAGCACTTTATCGACCGCAACAATTTGAGTAGGTTCTTGCACTGTCTTCCTCATTACAGATATATGGAACATGTCGTGTAGACCGCTCAGCTCTATTGATAGAGTAAGCTGGTAAGCTTCTCCAATACGCTTTATAACCTCAAACGGTCTAAGGTACATCGAACTTAGCTTTTTCAGTCGCCTTAACCACGATTCCCCCTTGAACGACTTGATCTTCAAGTAAACCCAGTCACCAACGAAGAACTCATTGTTCCGGTGTTTGGCGTTATAGTACTTTGCCTGCCAATCTTAAGTAATTAGCAATAGGGATTGAGCTCTGGTACTCCTCGTTTCATCATGCTAGGAGTAACGGTCAAGTCGAAGCAGTAAAAAAATGGATCGTGAACCTCATGAAAAAAGATATTGAACGTCAGGGTGAATTGGGCTAAACAACTCCCCTCTATGTTTTGGGCTCTCCAGACCACTCATACTTCCTCCACAGGGGAAACGCCGTTCAAAATCTCACATGAATCTGAGGCACTCATCCCGGTGGAGTTTGAAGTAATAGATCCAAGGGTTCTCTTTCCTAAGAAAGGAAAAAAAGATTAGATTAAGGAAAATGTGGATGATATGAGGTGCAGTTTTGACATAATTGAACCAAGAGATCTAGCGATCACTCAGCAGGAGGAGGTAAAACGGAGGATGGTCAAGCAATTAGACAAGAATATCTTAATAAAAAAGTTCGTCCCTTGAGATCTCGTAATGAAAAAGGTGAACACAGCAGGAAGAATAGACTCAGTTGGTAAACTCAATCCCAATTGGGTGAGACCTTTTATCGTCAAGTAAGTACTGAAGAACGAAGGTTATCAGTTGCAAGCCTGTGACGGTGAAAACATCCCAAAAACCTAAAGCGGAGATGACACAAAGAAATTATTCTCTCAAACTTTGAAACATCTATTTTACAATTAAATATTCCATGTACTTTTTTTGCTGCGCAAATACATGAAGAATTCCCTACGACACTTGTATCCTCCTTGAATCAAGATCTCTGACTCCGGTATTGCGGAGGACTTTGAGCGGGCCAATTTTCCCCAGTGATCGTCGTCAGAACTTGCTTGAATTGAGATGGCTGGGCAGTAGCATCCATCAAGATCACAATTCAACTAGGATTGTATCGCGGTTGTGTGGTGGTAGCATGGTCCAATCTTTTGCAATGGTCTTCAAGTTTTTGGATATCGCACAGATATCTGTGACACAGTGACACCCTCGATCATTTGTTGTAAGATCCATTATGATTGCTCTCACTTAAATTGTTCGCGACTTGTATAAGTAGTATGTTGATCAAGGTGACATAATAGATCTATCGCGGATCAATAAAGATATTGTCACTACTATGGAAGCTTTCTGAGGACAAGCTTCTAAAAAGAATATGGTTATCTTACTCCCAACTGGATATCATTTCTGAGGACAAGCCATGTCTAGCACAGATGTCTTATGCCCAACTGGATAATCTTTTATGAGGACAAGCTCCACTAATGCCTTATGCCCAACCGGTTTCCCTTAGTGATTTGTCCCTTGAGATCCTTTTAGATCGACATGCGAAGTAAGTCATCAATCCTTTTATGGGGTCATAACATCTTTTAAAATGTTCTCCTTACTCATATAAAAAAACATCGCCATCTCGAATCAATACCTGGGAGCTTTAATACGGATAGCATGTCGATCAATGCCACAGGTGTTATTGTTATCATGATAAAAAGTTTTACTTTTAATAGGTATTGCGAGATCATCATGGGAGGTATTCACAACATCCTATCTTTCAGCAAAAATCTTCTCTTGTTGGTGGGTATTCACTAGTGCTAAAGCAATAATGATAAGTCAGGAATTCATATATGTATTGACAAGGTATTTGTCGTACCATCACGGGAGGTATCCGCGACATTATATCTTTCAGCAGAAATCATCTCATGTTGATATCTCCTCTTACTAATAAATTGCATCCTATCATATATTATACTCGCAATAGCTGTATACTACCAGTGAAACGGTCTAATTGAATCCTCTTGAACCATGTTGGTTGGTACTTGCCGGATTCATCGCAGACTTATTATTGGGTATTCGACATTTGGTGGTCTTTCCTTAATTGATGCGGCGATCACTTACCAAGGGAGTACACACTTTCATTATTTTTGGAAAGGAGTTATTTCTGACTTGGAAAGTTACATCTCTCATTATAATTGCAAACAGTCATCTGACATAGACCCTACAACAATTCATCATTAACCAAATTGAAAAAGATTTCACGGTATATTTTGGAAAGGGTATTCACCGCTCATATAATTATCATCCCGCCATATGCACATCTTTAATCTTCTGCTTTATTGATTATCAGTTGAAGACTATTCTTGTGGAAGTCGCGGACTATAGTATCGGGTATTCATAAATCCATATGTGTGGACATATTCTCGGTTACTTCAAGCCTGAGGGGATTCTTCTCATTCATCTTTAGGAAGTCGCCGAAGCTTAATATAAGTATTCGCAACATAAATGTTGAGCCATGAGAAAGTCTTAAAAACTAAAGAAATCTTAAAAACCAAGGAAATCTTAAAAACTAAGTATAACTATCTATGAAAAGTCGTAGAAGGTCAAAGTTTGGGTAAGTTGACTTAGGAGTCTAATATCGATAGGTATTCAAGATTTATTCGCACTTGCCAATGAGTACACGCATAATGTTCATCTCTTACGAAAAAATAAACATAAGGCTTCCGACTAAAAAGAAATAATAAGTACTCGCATCCAACACAACATAGGATAAAAATATTCTTTTTATTACTTCTGAAAAAATTTAGAAGTATAATTGTTGGTACTCGCGGTTACAAAAAACATCATCCGTGAATACCTCAAAAAAGAAAAGCAAAAAGAGTAAAGCTAGGCATCAGCATCCTCCTCTGTCGACCAGTTAGAATCGTCTGTGTTGTTGGATTCGTTGCTTGAGGACTCACTGTCGATGTCATCTTGGCTGCTCGCCGACGGCTCTAACTCTGCATTTGGAAGGTTTGCATAAGTTACGCCAACGAATTATGGCTTAAGCATCCCCCTCTTCTCGAGCTCCTCGATAGTCTCAGCCGCAGCGAGCAGCAAGCAGCAAGATCCTATTCATTTCCTTCAAATATTTGGGGCCCTCGATATTGAAGGAGTCTACCTTCTTCTTTATCTTCGCGCGTGGCTTCTGGAACAAAAGTGTATTCGCCTGTTAGAAGAAGCAAACCTAAAGAATTATATACTCGTGGGACCAGGAGATGTCCTTACCTTATTTTGCCCTCATAGAGTCATTTTCTCTCCTCATTATTTGAATCTTATACAGCAGATGAAAGATCTAAGTACCCGCATGGTGGTTTAAGATGAGAGTTTGTATCATATGTCTCACCACCACATTTGGGAGGTCCGGGAGGTTGATATTTCGCACCTCGTCGACATCCTCTTTGTTGTACATGTGCAGCAAAATCAAAGACATCCAGTGAGTCCTTGTAAGAAGGGAGACTTAAGCTTACTGAAAAGCGTTGTGTCTCGTCATCCCATAAAACCAATGGTTGATGACCCTCCGAGTCCATCACGCCCACAGCAGCATGAGGAAAGGGATGAGTGGTTCTCGACGGAGAGAACCCTTCCTCGGTTTGGCAATCTCTCGTTCTCGGTCCAACAGAGGACTCGCCAACATCCGGGATGAGATTCCTTTTTATGGGCAAATTGGAGCCTCCGAATCTTGGCCTTGGCGATCTTTTTTGGACCGTCCTTAGGATCTAAGTACCCCTCAGAACGATATGGACGGTTGTTCAAGAGGACAAGACACATTGTACCAAAAGAAAATGTTTAATATCGCAACATAAAGGTACTCATGGAACGTTCTTGTACCCTATGAAGACTTGTCAGAGGCTTTATTAAGACGGTTCATATAGTAGTTTACGTCCAAAGGGTTGTTAGCAATGAAGTTTGCAATCTCCATTTCCACCCTCGTCAAAGAAGTAGTAAGAAAGACTCGCTCTAATCTCATCGCCATCCTATAAACAAATGGGCCAAGATCTACTCCAAAGAAAGTGAAGTGTTGAACCCAATGGTGAACCATATTCGGGTCGTTCAGCACTCGCACAAGCACCCCACCGAAGAAGATAGTTTCGACCTCACAGATTCGTACGCTCCATGATACCTTGTCCAATCAAAGGTATGGCAACGGAGGTCAGGATGAGAAAGGAAACAAAAACTATCTGGGCAGGAAAGACCCCATAGTGGTTGAACACGACAGTGAGTTCAGGCCACAAAGGTAGACGCAAACCAAAATTAAACTCGTCAAAGATAATGGCAAATTTACCCTCAGGATGTTTGTTGTTGGCTTCTTCAGGACATGGAAGTCTTGTGGCAATCCCAGCCAGAGGAGGAAAGTACCTGCGGAAGCTTGCGAGCTCTCCCGCATTCCCTAGGGATGGTTTGAATGTGTGATTCAAAAAGCGCTCAACTATCTCGGTCCTCTTGGACTCACTCTTCCCTCGCTGTGATTTTCTATTGGCGCCCATTGTTAGGTACTCGCAATAACATATTCACGATGAAAGCTGAAGAAAGCGTGAATCAAGAATAGCGGTGGACCCTATTAATATGATAGGCGCATCAAAAGTCAAAAATATGGGCAATCGTACTCATCGTCAGGATGAAGGGGTCATGTAAGTACTCTGTCATATCTTTTTTCACAAAAAAGAAAACACAAGTTCTACAAGCTAGCGTCCTGCAAGTACTCTGCCACATCTCTCAAACCTGCAAGTCACAAAATCCAAGCACTCACGAGTATACATACATACATCTAAGAGAGAAAAGATAAGTTCAAAGGCTAGCATTTGTAAATACTTTAACACGGTCCCCGAGTACAGCAAAAGCATTTTAGAACATCAATAAAAAAAGACAAGTAAAAGAAAGAACAAATATGTGAATGCATTTTATTTCATCCTAAGTTCATACATTATACAAAGAGGCAAGTATTCAATCACTCTATTCACAAATGATAAAAATACATATGGCATTAAGAGATCTTTGTGAAGTGCTCACGAAGACAGTTAGCTGCAAGAGCGCGACATCCCCAAGAGCATTATGGTAATGGAGTTGTGCATTCAGGGCATGGATTCTCCTAGCCTCCTTCTCCATATGAGTACTTGTTGACACATCGGGAGGCACTGAAGTTGTAGGAGGGGGTGGTTGAGGTGGCATCTCCACTAGTTGCCTCAACCGCGAGATTTCCTTGGATTGGGCACTCTTCTTACTCTCTAGTGTCTGGATCCACCTCCTCATCTTATCATCGTCGTAAAGTACTTGCCGGTACTCTTTTTCAATATGGCTAGTATGGCCACCCCCAGGAACATCCTCAATGAGAAGTCTCGTAGTTGCATGCCAAAGGAGATCAGTTCAAGTTTGAAGAAAGGAAATCCGTAAAACCGAAAAGCAACCTGAACAGATAGAACAAACCTGAAGTACTCGTCGGACAGTGAGGATCTCCAGAAAGAACCAACTTCTAGTTCTTTGACAGTCATGCGGGAGGGGCAAGCCTCTGCAGAGCAGGGTTAGTGGCAGCGAGCTTCTCTTTTTTCATCTCCTTCGTGAGATGACATCACTTACACTGTTCTAGCTCCATGATCTCGCCATCCTCAAGGAATATACTACCCCTCTTCGACGGAGGTTTTTGCTTCGAGGCTGACGCCTCCTATCGAACTTTGAAGAGCAAGATAATTTCTCTTTTATTCTTGGCTCGTTGGCCCTCCTTTCCTCAGATTATTTTTCCTTGTCTAGAAGTTCTTACTAGACAAGGAGGAATTCCCTCCTCCTTGTGATCGATGTCACTGCCTACAACATTATCACCTCAGTGGCAGCAGTCAGGGAAGCAGTGAGACCTTGATACACATCCTTCTTCACGGTGTTGATAGCAACATCTGAGACTTTACCCCCAGGCACTACCTTCTCCACAAACATACTTGCAGACTCCATTGCGAGTCTGCTTGCCATTGCGTCAGTGGCCAATTTCACAATCGAATTCTGCTTACTCCGCTCCATCCCTTACTCTTCATTCTCCTTCTTCATCTCATCAACACTGATTATTTCCTTCGCCTTCTACTCCGCAGCTTTCATTTCCTTTGTGGCATCCTCCTCTTCCTCGTCCTTAGTCACCGCCACCTCAGCCTCCTAAATCTGGTCCAGGACCACTTTTTCCTTCTCCAATTTCTCGGTTGCCACTCTCGCAGTATCTTCTTCCTCTTTCTCCAAAGCTTCGAGATCTCGCATTGTCTGTTCAGCCTGCTTGACCTCTGCCTCAGCTGCCTCCTGGACAAGGCGAGCAGCTTTCTTCTTTGCCTCAATCTGGAGTCTCTCTGCCTCCAAAGCTGACTTCGGGGCCTCAGTATCCTCTTCACCGGCCTTCTCGATGGACCGCAATGGAGACTTCACTATTTTTTTGAAACCACCTGTAAGAGATTTGAAAAAATGTGGGACTTATTCTACTGGATAACCTCCTCCACAAGGTTATCCAGCTTGATCAACTTGGACAGATCCTCTCCATCCCTGCCATCTTTGTCGCATCGTTAGATCCCTTCGCTCATCCATTATCCTCTCTAAAGAGATCTTCGTACCCCCCCCCCCTTCGGGAGTATCATAAAAAATGAGTTTGAAGTATGTATCATCCAAGATACTAGGAGTTGTGGATTGTACCGCGGTCTCGCAAGGAGTCCTCACCTAAGAAATAATGGAACGAGTTATATTAAACATTGGGAAGATGTCTCTACGGGCTTGGCGGTATTCACTTCCCCAGACTCCCCAACCATCGAGGAATCTTTTGATTTCCTCTTTTACTGCTTCTCTGTAAGGCGAGAACGCATGTTGGCCAAAGAAGAAACTTTGTGTCATGTCATCTTTGCCAACAGTACCCGCTCATCAGTAGGTGAGTTATCGACGAAAAGATGGCTAAGGGCCCGGGGATCGTCTTATATATAGGAACGGGAACATTTATGGCAGAATAGGTCTCGCAGACACTTTTTTTGAAACCTCATGTCGGAGATTTGAAAAAAAGCGGTCCAAATTCCTTCATACTGTTGAAATTGTTGAAGTAGGAAGTGAGAGGTCTAGATGGTGCAGACCGCACACCACCGAGGTCGAGCGATTAGCGTGGATAGGATTGACGAATAGCTAAGTTTATGGCTATGAATATTCTCGTGGGTCTCTCTTAGAAGGTTCCTTGGGGTACCAACCGTGCGGAGCTAACCGCGGACGGCGCGGTATGGTTTGGGAGACCGCGGAGACCGGAATACCGCCGCTTGGTGTGGTTAAGGTTCAGGTCGCGTGGCTGTTTGGTTATCTACATAAGTCCACACAAACTGAAAGTATGATGTTTGCATAGCTGTGCGGACTGGTGGAGTTAACCGCACGTGTGATCTGGTGTCTACATGTTGGGCGAACCGGTGCTGCTAGCTGCCACGTCACTGACAGTTATTCCATCCCCCTGGGCGGTGACGGCATCCGATTGCCCGCTTATAAATAGGGGTGCTGACCTCGTCATAAACAACAGAAACTGTAAGAATTGAAGCTCAGATTAAACTCGGCGGTTAAGATTTTCTAACTCCGCGGCTAAGTGAAGTGACCGGATTTATTGGTGTGTTTGCATATTGTGTGGCTAGCACTTAGCAGCCAGGAAACTGGTTCTGAAAGTAGTGCTGATAGCTGGTAGCAGTCAGCGGCTGGTAGCAGTCAGCGGCGGTTAGCAGCAGGTCATAGATAAGCGACGAGACGGTCTTCTTCTTTGGCTGTTTTCCAGCTTGGATAACACAGTTCGCTTTTGGCGGACTGAGTTGTAGTTCGAATAAAGTTGTTCGCTCAACTCGCGGTTAGGCGACCAGGAGTTGCGGTTAGGCGGCAGCTCAATTTCAGTTAAACTATTCGCGGCGACTTCAGCGATTAGGAGACCTTGACGTCATGCGACCAGAAGTTGTTGACAGGGTATATCCTCAGCATACAATAAGCAGCAGTTTGTGCGGCTAAAGGTGTGGTCTGGCAGTTTAGCGGACTTGGCGGTTAGCCTTGGCGGATAGGCGGCTTGGGAGGTTACAGCTTTCTGTCCGCCGGTTTTTTACTCTTGTTTTTTGTTCTCCATCGGGTGTATTGCGAAATCATGTCTCGCAATGTATGTCTTGCCTTGTAAAGAAGACTATTATTTCAATTATGACTCTTGTTCTTTTGTCTACTTCTGGTTTATTTGGCCCTGTTGGTTGAGTGTTCCTGCGACTTTCCCGAGTTCACACATTTTACATGGTATCAGAAGATCAGAGGTTTGAGTAGTGATCAGCCACCGAGGTTTGCTTAATACGTTTGGAAGTTTCAAGTGAACCAGGTATATAGCTATGGAAGGAGGTTATACAAGAGGCCATGAAATTGAACTTCTAACACAGACTAACATCAAGAAGTGGAAGTCTTGTATGAAGAGTTATCTTCTTAGCGAGGACCTCTGGGAGGTCGTTGGTGGAGAAGAGAGAAAAGAGGTGATTGTTGTTGTTGGAAATGCTCAAGAGGTGAGAGATTGGAGAAGAACAAATGCAAAGGCTGAGTTCACTCTGAAGCGGGAAATTTCACCTGAGCTTTTTGACTGCATCACTGGATGTAGGTCGGCTACAGAGATTTGGATGGCCTTGGATGAGTTGTTCAACAAGAAGAATGTAGCTCAGCTACAGTTCTTAAAGAATGAGTTGGCGAGAGCAACTCAGGGCGACCTGTCTATATCTTCATTCTTCTTAAAAATGAAGAACCTATATGCTGAGATTTCAGTATTGGACCTGGAAGAGCCCATCTCAGAGGCGAAGCTAAAAAGGCGCATCATCCACAGCTTGCGAAAGAAGTATGTGGCCTTTGTTATTTCTGTGCAGGGTTGGGTCAATCAACCATCTTTGCTTGAGCTGAAAAATCTGTTGGCTACGCGGGAGAGCTTGGCAAGGCAGATGGCTGGAGTTTTTATCTCAGAGGGAGATAGTGAGGTTCTCTACTCAGGAAAGAACAAGAGATTAGACAGAAAGAAAAAGACATTTGTGGATGATGGTCCTTCAACTTTATCTCAGCAGGAGAGGAGCAAAGCTCCTAAGTAGGATAGAGGGAAGAAGGGAGGACCAAGGTGTTATAGGTGCAACAAGCTTGGACACATCAGGAAAGACTGCAAAGTCAATCTTCAGCCGGGGCACGCTGCTGACAAAGAAGGAGCTGAATTTAGGAAGGAAGAAGACAGATGGGGGAACTGCTCCATAGCAGATATGACGGCAACGTCGGTTCGTCCCTGTCCAGGTGCAAGGCACCATTAGAATGCATCCACGGTGATCTGATGGGACCGACCATCACCCCCAGTTTTGGAGGTAGCCGATACATATTGGTCTTGGTTGGAAATTTCACTAGATATACTTGAGTATATTTTGTGAACGAGAAGTCAGATGCTTTTCAAAAATTTGTGGAGTTCAAGGAGCTCGTGGAAGGCCGGCTAAATCGGCGGATAAAGAAGTTGAAAACAGATAATGAAGGAGAGTTCACTTCAAATGAGTTTCCCAATTTCTGCAGAAAACACGGAATCCGGAGGGAGCTTTTTTGTGTGCATACTCTATAACAAAATGGTATTGCAGAGAGGAAGATCTGCCATCTGGCAGAGACCTGCAAGTGTTGGCTTCACTACAAAGGAATTCCAAGGGCTTTTTGAGCGGAGGGAATGGCATGCGGAGCTTATGTTATCAATCGGATATCATTGAGCCCCAATAACATGAAGTCTTCACATGAGCTCATATTCAAGGAGAAGCCTAGCATCAGACACCATCGGGTGTTTGGATCTACCTGTTACGTGCAAGTCTCAGACGTGCTCAGGATGAAGTTGGATGTGAAGGTAAGGAAGTTTGTCTTTGTTGGCTACAACGAGCGGAAGAAAGGCTAGAAGTGCATCGACCCTGAGATAAAGAAATTTGTCGTCCCAAGTTATGTGTTATTAACGAGTTAACTTCATACCAGTATAGTTCCTCCGTGGAACTACAGAAGAGCAGGGTGGATGGCAGACAAGAAGAAGCTGTTGGCGATCTTCTGGTGGAGTTGTCTGTGATACCAGGAGCTCCGGTTTCATCTAACTCAGGGGCGGGTGCTTCTGATTTAGGAAGCAAGGAGAGTAATGTTCCTAGTGTGCCCAGGAGAAGAGCTGATACAGAAGAAGCAGCTGGTGTTGTGGATCATGGTCAGGCCTTGTGGAGGTCGAAAAGGATCATTATACCACTAGCTCGGTATAGGAACGGGAACATGACGAGTTTTGTGTCATGTTTCTTTGCAGGTCCCTTAGACGAGCGAGAACCGTCATGCTTTGAGAACGTCACTGAGATTAAGGAGTGAGAATATATCATGGATGAGGATATGGACTCGCTCAGGAAGAATGAGATTTGGGATTTTGTGTCCAAGGTCGATGACATGACTCATGTTAGCTGCAAGTGGGTTTATAAACTCGAAAAGAAGACAGACAGTAGTATCAAGCGGTACAAGGCTCGCCTTGTAGCTCGGGGGTTCTTCCAGCAGTACGGAGAAGACTACGAGGAGACGTTGAGTCCGGTGGAAAAAATGACTTCAGTACGGGTGGGGATTGCCTTGGTGGCTTGCCAAGATTAGAAGATTTGGCAGTTTGACGTGAAGAACATGTTTCTTTATGGAGAGATTGAAAAGTATATCTTCATGGTTCAGCTATCTGGTTATGTAGCTGAAGAACATCCAAAACACGTCTATAAACTGAAGAAGGCTCTCTATGACTTGAAATAGGCGCATCGGGCGTGGTACGGAAAGATCGCAGAATACCTCCAGTTTTGCGGATACTTTGCCTGTGATTCTGATTCAAGCTTGTTCGTAAAGAAGAGGTGGGAGCTTCAAATCTTGGTGTTATTATACATTGAAGATATGATCGTCACGGGGATCTCAGAGGAGGAGGTAGTTGGGCTCAGGGCAGAGCTAGCTATCAGTTTTGAGATGAAGGATCTTGTAGAGCTTCATCATTTCCTTGGTCTCGAAGTGGAGAGGAAAAAGAACGGTTTGCTCGTTTCTCAGAAAGGGTATGCAGAGCGGTTCGTGAAGCAATTCGGCATGCGGGAGGGAAAGAGCAGCTCTACTCCACTGGAGGTCGCTTTGAAACTTCGACGTGATGAGGGAAGGGTTCTTTCAGATCCCTTGGTTTTTTGGGCTCTGGTTGGATGTCTGATATATCTGACGATTATGAGACCGGATATTGCTTATGTTGTGTGCCGAGTAAGTCAGTATATGCAGGAGCCGTAGAAACCTCATCTGGTGGCGACGAAAAGCATTTTGAAATATGTGAAGTCCACCTCAGATATGAGTCTATTTTATGAGAGGGACGCGAGCTTCAACCTACATAGTTACACGGATGCTGATTATGAGGGAGATACCGATGATCAGAAGTCGACGTCTGACTACGTCTTCATGTGCGGATCGGTAGTTATCTCGTAGTGTAGCAAGAAGCAAGATTTTGTGTCTGTCTCTACCACTGAAGTGGAATTATAAGGTGTCTGCTTTGGCATCTCAGGAAACTATCTGGCCGAGGAGATTGGTGGAGGACATCCATGAGAAGGTGCAAAGTCCGACTCTGTTACGCGGTGACAACGAGAGTGTTCTCAATCTGGTAACCAATCCATTTTGTCATGTGCGAACAAAGCACATCGAGATTGAGCATCATTTTGTTTGGTTGAAGGTGTTGGAGGGATCTCTGATGGTAGAATACATGCAGAGCCAGGATAATGTCGCTAACATCTTCACAAAGCCGTTGTCGAAGGGACCGTTTGTACGGTTATGGGGACTGCTTGGGCTAACTTCCACTTCTCACTTCAAGGAGGAGTGTTGAAATTGTTGAAGTAGGAAGTGGGCAATCTGGATGGTGCAGACCGCACAGACCGCCAAGTTCGTGCGGTTAGCGCGGATAGGATTGACGGATATCCAAGTTCATGGCTATGGATGTTCTCGCGGTCAGTCTTAGCAGGTTCCCTGGGTATCAACCGTGCGGTTAGCCTTAGCTAACTGCGGACTGCGCGGTCTGGTTTGAGAGATTGCGGAGACCAGCAGACCACCGATTGGTGTTGTTAAGGTTAAGGTCGCGTGGCTGTTTGGTTATCTACTTAAGTCCACGCGGACTGAGGATGTTGTCTACATAGCTGTACGGACTTGCGGAGTTAACCACACGCGCAGTCTGGTATGGGCAGTCCGCATATTGGGCGGACTGGTACTGCTAGCTACCACATCATTAGCGATTATTTTATCCCCTTGGGTGGTGATGGTATCCGTCCTCCCTCCTATAAATAGAGGTGTTGGCATCGTCATAAACAACAAAAACTATAAGAACTGAAGCTCAGGTTAAACTCAACAGTTAAGAATTTCTAACCGCGCGACTGAGTGAAGTGACCAAATTTATTACTGAGTTTGCAAATTGTGCGGGTAGCACTTGGCAGCTAGAGAACTGGTTCTGAAGGCAGTGTAGATAAACAACAATCAGCGGCAGTTAGCAGCAGGTCGCAGATAAGCGATTAGACGGTCTTCTTCCTTGGTCGTTTCCCAGCTTAGATAACACGGTTTGCTTTTGGCGGACTAAGTTACAGTTCGAATAAAGTTGTTCACTCAACTCGTGGTTAAGCAGCAACTCAGTTTCAGTTCACCTGTTCGCGGCGACTTCAGCGGTTAGGCGACCTCGCGGTCAGGCGACCAGAAGTTACGGACAGGGTTATATCTTTAGCAGGCAATAAATAACAGTTCGCGCGACAAAGGGTGTGGTCTGGCAGTTCAGCGGACTTGGTGATTATCTTTGGCGGATAGGCGGCTTGGGCGGTTACAGCTTTCTGTTTGCCGGTTTTTTGTTATTGTTTTTTGTTTTCCATCGGGTGTATTGCGAAATCATGTCTCGCAATGTATATCTTGTCTTATAAAAGGACTATTATTTCAATTGTGGCTCTTGTTCTTATTGTAATATTGAGAGTATTATGTAGTCTATAAATAGTTATGCTTATGCCTAATGAAATTACGGTTCTTTTTACTCAACTTGGTATCAGAGCGAGGGGGGAGAAAAACCGCGACTTCGGTGCTGCCGCTTCCTCAACTTTTGCACCTTCCCCGCGACTGTTCTGGAGGCTGCTTCCGCGCGATTTTCAGTGTCTTCGACGAAGGACCTCCGCCTCCGGCTCTGTGCGACATCTTCGACGAAGGACGTCTGCCTCTAGGGCTGCGGGATCACCCCTCCCGCCGCCGTATCCAACGGCTGTCGCCATCCCCGGCTGCTGCGAGACGAGTCGCAGTGGGCAACCAACATGCCCATATCTAGCGGGTCTTCAGCGAGGCTTCAGCAACAACACCTCCGCATTCTAGCAGATCTGAGGATACGGTGATCGGATCTAGGGCAGGAGGAGGCATTGATTGGTACCGAACGGGATGCGGTGATCGGTGAGGAAGTTGATTCATGGCGTCGAAGGAAGGAACGATGGAAGTTATCTTCAAGATGTTGGGCCCGAATAAGTTGGCCACATTGTTGAGGGTGTTGGGTTCATCGCAACGGTCGACGAAATTGGAACTTCCATTGATTGATTTGAAGCTTGACGGACCGACGACCTACCTGAGTTGGTCACAACGTGTGAAGAAAATCCTTGCAGCAAAACAAGTTGGGGGATTACTGACAGGGGCGTTGAAGAAACCAGAGAACTCGGCTGGAGATGAGTGGGAGTCGGCCCACATAGAGGTACTTATGTGGCTTCTCAGCTCGATCGTCCCATCAATTGCCACCGCAGTAGATGACCTCGAGACGGTCATGGAGATTTGGGATAAGCTAAAGAACACATATGACGGCGTGGGGAACACTCTGCGGGTCTTCTAGGTGAAGGACGAAATTGATGACACTGCTCAGGGAGAGAAAACAGTGCATGAGTACGCCTCCGAGTTGGAATGACTATGGGTGGATTACAATCACGTCACTGGCAGGATGTATTGCAGCGACTCACAATGTAGGGCTTCCAAGGTCATCGTGGAGGAGAAGACGATGAAGTTCCTGAAGGGATTAGATGACAAGTTCGATCAGCGGAGAGCCCTACTTCTCTCTGGTATGAAGATTCTCACACTCACCGAGGCCATATCTACTATGATTAAAGAGGAGACACGTCTCAAACTTCAGGCAAAGACAGGAGGTTCCACGACTGTGAAGTCAGCACTAGCGGTTGTTGTCTCTGATGATACAGGTTATAGGGAAGAAACTCGACGGTGCTACAATTGTGGCGAGATAGGTCATCTGAGGCAAGCATGCCCCAAGCCGCCAATGAGAGAGATTTGGGTGGTGTACAAGGACGTGGTCGTGCTCGAGGTGGCAAAGGAGGCTACCAGGCCAATTTGGGCATGACTGAGAGTGCGGAGGAAGTTGGCAATATCTATACAGAGGAGCAGACCCTACTTAACATGATGGAGGGCATCAAGAGGAAACACACGGGCGAGGGGAGCAGAGATGAAGTTGAGGGGGGTCACTATGTATGCCCACTCAACTGATGGATCTCTCGCTCTTGCGTCCATATCTTCTTATAGGGCATCAGATTGGATCATCGACTCAGACGCATCACGTCACGTGACAGGAAATACAGGCGAGTTCTCCTCCTACACTCGTCTAGCTACTTTAGATAACATCCCGACGGCGAACAGTACGTTCTAACTAGTGGTCGGTAAGGGTACTGTTAATTATTCAGGTTCAGTAAAACTATCCAATGTTTTGCATGCTCTTTCTCTAGCTCTTATCCATTAGTTTCATGATCATTCAATTGAGATGTGATGTTTCTTTTGATATTCCCAAGATGACTTTCTAGGAGAAAGAGTCGAGGTGGATATTTGGTACTAAGACTTGGCATGACTGGCTGCGGTATCTAAATCGGGAAGGATTGGATGCGGCTTTTGTATTTATGGTAGAGAAGATAGGAGTTAGAGGGCACAAGATGAGTGCAGAGGATATGTTGATACTCCATCACAGGTGGTTGGGCCTCCCCTCCTTTAGCATTATAGCTAGATTATTTCCTGCTATTTTTGAAACAACAAATAAAACAAAATTGGTGTGTGAGGCTTGTGATTTAGGCAAACTTACTAGGAGTTTGTATGCTAGTACGGACCAAAGAAACTCTTCTGTTTTTGATGTTGTTCATTCCAATGTATGAGAACCTTATATTGTATGTTTTTTGAATAGTTATAAGTACTTTATAACTTTTATTGATTGTGCATCTCGTGTTACTTGGCTACATTTAATGAAAAACTAAGAGTTGGGTATTTATCTGCTTCCGAGATTTTCATAAGCTTGTTCAGACACAATACACTACAGTGATTAAGGTACTAAGATCGGATAATAAAACTGAATACACTAACAATACAATGGAGGAATACTTATCAGCCCATAGGATACTGCACCAGACCACCTGTGTCTACACACTGGCACAAAACGAAGTGGCGGAAAGGAAGAACAAACACCTTCTGGAAGTGGCAAGAAGTATGATGCTTAACATGAAGATTCCTCAGAGTCTGTGGGGATATACGGTGTTAACAACGACACAACTGATCAACAGGATGTCGTCGAAGGTTCTAGGGTAGAAATCTCCAAGTCAACAATTGCAGGGACATAATAGGGGGATACTTCCTTTGAAGGTATTTGGGTGTGTGTGCTTCATGAAGGACAACAGGTCGGGTGTTGGTAAACGTAATGCAAGGGCAGTCAAGTGTATGTTCATGGGCTACTCTCGTACTCAGAAGAGATATATGTGTTGGAGTCCAGTGAAGAAAAGATGTTTTGTGAGCATGGATGTTTACTTCAGAGAGCTAGAACAGTACTACCGACAAGAGGGAACCCTAGCCGCATTAGACTCGTCAGATACCGAAAGTATGAGGCTAAAGAGAGAAATGTTGTGACAGATCTGGGAGTATGGCATGGAGGATCTATGAAGGAGCATGAGAGTGATGAGGAGCGGAAGGAGGAGATTGAGGAGGAGAGGAGAGCTGTGAGACCTACGACTCAGGGGGAGCTGCTGACATACAGTAGGAGGAAGTTGCCAGCAGTGCCAGATCCAGTGTTGGCAGTATTAAATCAAGTATTTATGCCCAGTCTATCTCCTAGTCCCTTGGATACGTCGATCCCTACTCCTGGAACACCGACATCACCACGAGCCCCTGGTGATATCTTTTCCCCTTCCTTACTCCTACTCTACTGTTACGGAAGACTACTCGCAGCAATGCGAGAAATCCTCCTAATATATATGGTTGGGACCATGCGTCCTTTGTCTCTTACGATCATATCTTCTCTACTCACGGAGCATTCATTGTATCTTTGGATAGTATTATTATATCTAACAATTGACAGGTTGCTAAAGACGATTTGAAATGAAAGTCAGCAATAAAGGAAGAGATGAGTGCATTTGAGAAGAATAAGACCTGGGAGCTGGCACAGCTGCCAAAAGACAAGAAGGCTGGTGGGTGCAAGTGAGTATTCACTGTGAAGCAGAACCCAGATGGACGAGTCGAGCGCTATAAGGCTCGATTGGTTGTCAAGGGGTACAACAAAAACTATGACATCGACTACGACAAGACATTTACACCCGTTGCAAAGATGAGCACTGTTAGGACTCTGATTAACCTAGCGGTGAATGTTGGATGGATATTGCACGAACTAGATGTGAAAAATGCATTTCTTTACAGGAATCTAGCAGAGGAGGTGTACATGGAGATACCACCAGGGTTTGGCACGGCCAAGACAGAAGGCAGAGTCTGCAGGTTGAAGAAATCTCTCTATGGGCTGAAGCAGTCAACCCGCACGTGGTTCGACAGGTTCAGGAAAGCGATGATTGTGATGAGATATCACCAGATCAATGCAGATCACATAATTTTTCTAGGCAGAATGAAGGTCACATCACCCACCATATTTGTGGTGTATGTGGACGACATGATCATTACGGGGGATGATGAGTAGGAGATTGACCGCCTCAAGGGGACTCTGGGCAAGGAGTTTGAGGTGAAGGATCTGGGCCTTTTTAGATACTTCCTTGGGATTGAAATCGCTTATAAGCCGGAGGGGATAGTCCTTTACCAAAGGAAATACACGTTAGATCTCCTCACTAAAACTGGGATGCTGGGGTGCAAACCTGCTGCGACGCCAATCGATCAGAGGTGTAAACTGGGTGCAGAGGCCGGGGAACCAATAGATCGTGAGATGTATCAAAGGTTAGTTGGAAGGTTGATTTACTTGAGCCACACTCACCCGAATATCTCTTTTTCTGTGAGCGTGGTGAGCCGTTACATGCATGACCCAAGGGTAATATGGATGCAGTGTACCAGATTTTGCGATACTTGAAGAACGCTCCTGGGAAGGGGCTGACCTTCATAAGGAATGAGCATGTGAAGATTGGGGGCTATTGCGAGGGCAAGCTATGCGGATGATGGGAGGTCCACTTCAGGATCTTGCATATTTGTGGGAGGCAATCTAGTCTTCTGGAGGGGCAAAAAACAGTCAGTAGCGGCTAGATCGACAACAGAGGTAGAGTACATAGCCATGACATTAGGGGTTGTAGAGCTCCTGTGGCTGAGATGGATGTTTGTGGAGTTGAACTTGGATCAAGGAGATAAGATGGATGTTATGGTGAGACAAGTCAGTCAGTCATCAGTATTACAAATAATCCAGTCCAACAAGATCGAACCAAGCATATAGAGATTGATAAGTTTTTTATAAATGAGAAGCTTGATAGTGAGCTACTGGAGTTGAGTCGCGTCTCGACCAAGGGTCAGGTTGAAGACTGCTTAACTAAGGGATTCAGTTCAGAGAATATGATCAGGGTTGTAACATGATGGGTTTAGTGAATATCTTTCGCCAATCTTGAGGAGGAGTGTTGTAATATTGAGGGTATTATGTAAGTTATAAATAGTCATGCTTGTGCCCTAATGAAATTAGGATTCTTTTTGCTCAACTATTCTTATATCTGCTTCTAGTTTATTTGTCTTGGTTAGTTAAGTATTCCTGCGACCTTTCCGGGATCACAAAATTTTACACATACTCACCATTAACTTGCCAATGTTTTGTTGTAAACGTTATGATATATACTCTCCCTCTCTCTGGCCATAAGATTATTAACAGCAATTGCAGGGACATAATAGGGGGATACTTCCTTTGAAGGTATTTGGGTGTGTGCGCTTCGTAAAGGACAATAGGCCGGGTGTTGGTAAGCTTAATGCAAGGGCAGTCAAGTGTATGTTCGTGGGCTACTCTCGTACTCAGAAGAGATATATGTGTTGGAGTCCAGTGAAGAAAATATGTTTTGTGAGCATGGATGTTCACTTCAGAGAGCTAGAACAGTAGTACCGATAAGAGGGAGCCCTAGCCGCATTAGACACGTCAGATACCGAAAGTATGAGGCTAGAGAGAGAAATGTTGTGACAAATCTGGGAGTATGGCATGGAGGATCTATGGAGGAGCAGGAGAGTGATGAGGAGCGAGAGGAGGATATTGAGGAGGAGAGGCGAGCTGTGAGACCTACCGCTCAGGGGGAGCTGTTGACATACAGTATGAGGAAGCTGCCAGCAGTGCCAGATCCAGTGCTAGCAGTATTAAATCCAGTATCTATGCCCAGTCTAGCTCCTAGTCCCTTGGATACGTCGATCCCTACTCCTGGAACACCTACATAACCACGAGCCTCTGGTGATTTTTTTTCCCCTTCCTTACTCCTACTCTACCGTTACGGAGGACTACTCGCAGCAATGCGGGAAATCCTCCTAATAGATATGGTTGGGACCTTGCGTCCTTTGTCTCTTACGATCGTATCTTCTCTACTCACGGAGCATTCATTGTATCTTTGGATATTATTATTATACCTAACAATTGGCAGGTTGCTAAAGACGATCGGAAATGGAAGTTAGCAATGAAGGAAGAGATGGGGGCACTTGAGAGGAACAAGACTTGAGAGCTGGCACAGCTGCCAACAGACAAGAAGGACGGTGGGTGCAAGGTTGTGTTCACTGTGAAACAGAACCCAGATAGACAGGTCGAGCGCTACAAGGCTCGATTGGTTGTCAAGGGGTACATCTAAACCTATTACATCGACTATGACGAGACATTTACACCCGTTGGAAAAATGAGCACTGTTAGGACTCTGATCAGCCTAACGGTGAATGGTGGATGGATGTTACACTAACTAGATGTGAAGAATGCATTTTTTCACGAAAATCTAGCAGAGGTGGTGTACATGGAGATACCACCAGGATTTGGCATGGCCAAGACAGAAGACAGAGTCTGTAGGTTGAAGAAATCTCTCTATGGGCTGAAGCAGTCAACCCGCACGTGGTTCGACAGGCTCAAGAAAGCAATGATTGGGATGAGATATCACCAGATCAATGCAGATCACATAGTTTTTTCCAGGCAGAATGAAGGTCACATCACCCACCATGTTTGCGGTGTATGTGGATGACATGATCATTATGGGAGATGATGAGCAAGAGATTGATCGCCTCAAGGGGGCTCTGGGCAAGGAGTTTGAGGTGAAGGATCTGGGCCTTTTTAGATACTTCCTTGGGATTGAAATTGCCTATAAGACAGAGGGGATAGTCCTTTCCCAAAGGAAATACGCGTTAGATCTCCTCACTGAAACTGGGATGCTGTGGTGCAAACCTGCTGCGACGCCAATCGATCAGAGGTGTAACTGGGTGCAGAGGTCGGGGAACCAATAGATCGTGAGATGTACCAAAGGCTAGCTGGGAGATTGATTTACTTGAGCCACACTTACCCGGATATCTCCTTTTTTGTGAGCGTGGTGAGCCGTTATATGCATGACCCAAGGGTCATATGGATGCAGTGTACCAAATTTTGCGATACTTAAAGAACGCTCCTGGGAAGGGGCTGACCCTCAGAAGGAATGGGCATGTGAAGATTGGGGGCTATTGCGACTCTGACAAGGCAAGCTATGTGGATGATAGGAGGTCCACTTCAGGATCTTGCATATTTGTGGGAGGCAATCTAGTCTTCTTGAGGGGGAAAAACAGTCAGTAGTGGCTAGATCGACAGCAAAGATAGAGTACATAGCCATGGAATTAGGGGTTGCAGAGCTCCTGTGGCTGAGATGGATGTTTGTGGAGTTGAACTTGGATCAAGGAGATAAGATTGATGTTATGGTGAGACAGTCAGTCAGTCATCAGTATTGCAAATAATCCAGTCCAACAAGATCGAACCAAGCATATAGAGATTGATAGGTTTTTTATAAATGAGAAGCTTGATAGTGAGTTGAGTCACGTCTCGACCAAGGGTCAGGTTGAAGACTGCTTAACCAAGGGATTCAGTTCAGAGAATATGATCAGGGGTTGTAACATGATGGTCTTAGTGAATATTTTTCGCCAATCTTGAGGAGGAGTGTTGTAATATTGAGGGTATTATGTAAGTTATAAATAGCCATGCTTGTGCCCTAATGAAATTAGGATTCTTTTTGCTCAACTACTCTTATATCTGCTTCTAGTTTATTTGTCTTGGTTAGTTGAGTGTTCCTGCAACCTTTCCGGGTTCACAAAATTTTACACATACTCACCATTAACTTGCCAATGTTTTGCTGTGAATGTTATGATATATACTCTCCCTCCCTCTGGCCATAAGATTATTAACAGCAATTGCAGGGACATAATAGGGGGATACTTCCTTTGAAGGTATTTGGGTGTGTGTGCTTCATGAAGGACAACAGGCCGGGTGTTTGTAAGCTTAATGTAAGGGCAGTCAAGTGTATGTTCGTGGGCTACTCTCGTACTCAGAAGAGATATATGTGTTGGAGTCCAGTGAAGAAAAGATGTTTTGTGAGCATGGATGTTCACTTCAGAGAGCTAGAACAGTACTACCGATTAGAGGGAGCCCTAGCCGCATTAGACTCGTCAGATACCGAAAGTATGAGGCTAGAGAGAGAAATGTTGTGACAAATCTAGGAGTATTGCATGGAGGATCTATGGAGGAGCAGGAGAGTGATGAGGAGCGGGAGGAGGATATTGAGGAGGATAGGCGAGCTGTGAGACCTACCGCTCAGGGGGAGCTGTTGACATACAGTAGGAGGAAGCTGCAAGCAGTGCCAGATCCAGTGTTAGCAGTATTAAATCCAGTATTTATGCCCAGTCTAGCTCCCAGTCCCTTGGATACGTCGATCCCTACTCCTGGAACACCTACATAACCACGAGCCTCTGGTGATATTTTTTCCCCTTCCTTACTCCCACTCTACCGTTACGGAGGACTATTCGCAGCAATGCGGGAAATCCTCCTAATAGATATGGTTGGGACCTTGCGTCCTTTGTCTCTTACGATCGTATCTTCTCTACTCACGGAGCATTCATTGTATCTTTGGATGGTATTATTATACCTAACAATTGGCAGGTTACTAAAGACGATCTGAAATGGAAGTCAGCAATAAAGGAAGAGATGGGGGCACTTGAGAAGAACAAGACCTGGGAGCTGGCACAACTGCCAAAAGACAAGAAGGCCGGTGGGTGCAAGTGAGTATTCACTGTGAAGCAGAACCCAGATGGACGAGTTGAGCGCTACAAGGCTCAATTGGTGGTCAAGGGGTACAGCCAGACCTATGACATCGACTACAACGAGACATTTACACCCGTTGCAAAAATGAGCACTGTTAGGACTCTGATCAGCCTGGCGGTGAATGGTGAATGGATGTTACACTAACTAGATGTGAAGAATGCATTTCTTCACGGAAATCTAGCAAAGGAGGTGTACATGGAGATACCACCAGGATTTGGCATGGCCAAGACAGAAGGCAGAGTTTGTAGGTTGAAGAAATCTCTCTATGGGCTGAAGCAGTCAACCCGCGCGTGGTTCGACAGGCTCAGGAAAGCGATGATTGGGATGAGATATCACCAGATCAATGCAGATCACATAGTTTTTTCCAGGCAGAATGAAGGTCACATCACCCACCATGTTTGCGGTGTATGTTGATGACATGATCATTATGGGAGATGATGAGCAAGAGATTGATCACCTCAAGGGGGCTCTAGGCAAGAAGTTTGAGGTGAAGGATCTGGGCCTTTTTAGATACTTCCTTGGGATTGAAATTGCCTATAAACCAGAGGGGATAGTCCTTTCCCAAAGGATATACGCGTTAGATCTCCTCACTGAAACTGGGATGCTGGGGTGCAAACCTGCTCCGACGCCAATCGATCAGAGATGTAAATTGGGTGCAGAGGTCGGGGAACCAATAGATCGTGAGATGTACCAAAGACTAGCTGGGAGATTGATTTACTTGAGCCACACTTCAGAAGGAATGGACATGTGAAGATTGGGGGCTATTGGGACTCTAACAGGGCAAGCTATGCGGATGATAGGGGGTCCACTTCAGGATCTTGCATATTTGTGAGAGGCAAGGCAACCTAGTCTCCTGGAGGAGCAAAAAACAGTCAGTAGTGTCTAGATCGACAACAGAGGCAGAGTACAGAGTCATGGCATTAGGAGTTACAGAGCTCCTATGACTGAGATGGATGCTTGTGGAGTTGAAGTTGGATCAAGGAAATAAGATGGATGCTATGGTGAGACAGTCAGTCATCATTATTGCAAATAATCCAATCCAGCAAGATCGAACCAAGCATATAGAGATTGATAGGTTTTTTATAAAAGAGAAGCTTGATAGTGAGCTACTGGAGTTGAGTCGCGTCTCGACCAAGGGTCAAGTTGCAGACTGCTTAACCAAGGGATTCAGTTCAGAGGATATGATTAGAGGTTATAACATGATGGACTTAGTGAATATCTTTCGTCAATCTTGAGTTGGAGTGTTGTAATATTGAGAGTATTATGTAAGCTATAAATAGCCATGCTTGTGCCCTAATGAAATTATGATTCTGTTTACTCTACTATTCTTCTATCTGCTTTTAGTTTATTTGTCTTGATTAGTTGAGTGTTCCTGCGATTTTTCCGGGTTCACAAAATTTTACACATACTCACCATTAACTTGCCAATGTTTTGCTGTGAACATTATGATATATACTCCCCCTCTCTCTGGTCATAAGATTATTAACAGCGGTGATGAACTTTGTGACTAGTAATTAAGCATAAAACATCAAATATCAGTATAAAATCTAAAAATGAAGAACCTGAAGATATCCCACGATGTGTTTATTCCGAGCTCAAGTTGCAGTAACCCATCCTTGGCAAGCGAACTCCGGTAAACCGGACCAACAGAAGGCAGCCCGTTCTTCCCTTCCCTCCCATTCTCAACTTGAACAGTATATTTGTTCATGTTTCACATTCAAACCTCTGAAACGCATTTAAGACAGCATTAATATTTTCCAGAAAGTGCTAAGAACTTCAGAGAGAATCACAGTAATAAAACCACTCAACTATAAGCCATCAAAGAAGCAAGAAAGGACATAGCCTTTGGCCTTTGATTTAAATAATATTATTATTAATATATACTAATGGTAACAAGTAGAGTCCTAAAAGAACAACATTTATTAAAGGCATTAATTTGAGTTCCACTAAAGACTGACTTCCCTTAATTTTTCAACCGAAGGTAGGGTACCTCATAAATGCAGCTGACATCAACTGTCCTCGGAAAGGAAAAAAAAGTATACTTTGAAATCCTAAAAGGATTAGGTTTGCTCTTAAAATAAAGTAGCCGTCTTTATTATGCTTGTAATTTGTAAGGAACTTATAGATCTGAGGCCTGTTTGAAACAGTGTAGTTGTGGTTGGATACCCACCTCATAAATGCTGATGAAACAGTCTTTTGGAATGAAAACTCCTTCCTGCTGGTTAGAATCAGTCATAAAACAGTCTTAGGGAATTGGTGCTTTTTAAATGGAGGCTTTTCAAACAAGCAAACAATAGCATTTAAGAAAAAAAACTGCTCAAACAAAACAGAGCCTGTGGTATAATTTTGATTTGAGTCTACAGAATCAAGGGATCTTGTTTGCGTGATTTGTTTAGCAACAACTACACATAATGGAGGCTTTTCAGACTAGCAAACACAAACATTTAAGGAAAAAAAATGCTCAGAAAAAACAGAGCTTGTAGTCCTCGCGAAAAACTTCAAGGCGCAACATTTTATAATTTTGATTTGAGTCTACAGAATCAAGTGATCTGGTTTGCTTGATTTGCTCAGCAACAACTACACATAAAAAGGAGAAGAAAAAAAAAGGAATGGGCAGATTCGAGGAAGAAGTAGAAGAGCATCTCACCTCAAAGTGAAGGAGAAACCTGAGGCTTTGGCGCCCCTAAGCAATTGAATCCCGCTGGCTTTGTTTGAGGTGCGGGAAGACGCCATTGTGCATCCGCTACATTTATAAGCGTCTCGTGATTAATGGCGGTAGGAAGGCGGTTTAATTGCTTGCACGGAGAAGAGAGATGAACGTTGGTTGATAATGATATATGGTGGCCAACTTTGAACGCCCACTTGACGACTTTTTTTTGTGGGACTTTGGCTCAGTTTGGCGCGGCCTGTGGCAATTGGAGAAGCAATGGCGGGAAGCAGTAATAGCAGGGGCGGACCTAATAAAGGGCGAGTGTGGGCGGCCGCCCACACTGAGAAAAAAAAATCATGGAATAGGGTTCTTTGCGAGTAGGAATAGCGTCAAATTTTTGGGTCTTATTTTTTAAAAAACAATGGAATAAACTGTTAGAGATGGAGCTTGACATCGTTGGATGTACTGGACACTCGACACGATTTATATAAACCGCTGTCTATACTGAGATTAGACCGCTGTCTATTCTGACGTTCAGGATAGAATAGACAGCGGTTTATATATAAACCGCTGTCTATTCTACCCTGAACGTCAGAATAGACAACGGTTTATATATAAACCGCTGTCTATTTTAGGATTCAGGATATATATAAACCGTCAACTCTTTTTTTTAGCGACGACCTTCTCCTTCTCCAACAGGCGCCTCGACTGGTGACTTGACCGACATCTCCCTTCTGACCTTCTTCTCCGACAGTCCGAATGCCATGAGCCGACAAGCAGGTATCACATTATCACTCTTTTATTCCTTATTTCGGCCATCAAAACTTGATTTTAAATCTTTATACTATTTGATGTTCATGGATTACTGTATAACTGCATTATTTATTATTTTATTTTCAATTTTGAACGATTTGGTGTTCACCGTTCACGTATCTTAAATATTTATATTGTTATAGTTTTTTCATATTGTTGAATGATCTTTGAAGAGTGATAATTTAGGTATGACTGATCTTTAAACTTCATTTTAGGTCCTCATAGGAAAAAATTTTAAGAGAAAAGCAAGCATAGAATCAGTTATTTCTTCCAGTAGAGCTATCTGTCCACAATTAGAACTCAATGTAGACGAGCTTCCTACAGAACCGGGATTACGAAAGAATATTTATGATTATGATCCAAATGATAGAGAGAAGGTTCGAAGGTGGTATCTACAAAAAAAAAGCTTTCCAACCAAAAAAGTCATAATTTCTCAATTAGACTTATTAGAAACGATCCATGTAAATTTATTCGTTCTTGATTGACGAATACAGTTACTGGTTGGAGTATAACATAGTAAAATATGTTGCAGTTTGCTTATGTTGTTATCTATTCAAGCCCGAGCATGGAGACCAAGGAGGAGGAGATGCTTTTGTTATTGGTGGTTTCACAAATTGGAAACATAAAGATAGGTTGGATGTTCATGTTGGAAATCATAGTAGTATCCATAACAAATGTTTGAGGGCTTGTCTTGACTTGATGAACCAAAAACAACACATTGAAGTTGTTTTGTGCATTCAATCTGAACAAGCTCAAAATGATTATCGCACCCGCCTGGAAGCTTCATTGGATTGTATTAGATTTCTTTTACAGCAAGGATTAACATTTCATGGTCATGATGAATCTGAAGAATCAGACAATCGAGGAAATTTTCTAGAACTTCTTCAATTTCTTGCAGATCATAATGAAAACATCAATAAAGCTGTAATACGGAATGCTCCCGAAAATCTTAAATTAGTAGCACCAAGTATCCAAAGAGATATTGTCTAAGCTGCAGCAACAGAGACTACAAATATCATCATTAAAGAGATTGTACAAGCTGAATTGTTTTTTATTTTAGTTGATGAAGCTCGTGATTCCTCTATTAAAGAACAAATGGCTATAGCTCTGTGTTATGTTGACAAGAATGGAAGGATAATTGAGCGCATGCTGGGCATTATCCATGTGGAAAATACGAGCGCTTCATCACTTAAGCTAGCGATTGAACATTTTTTTGCTAAAAATGGGTTGAGTCTATCAAGCTTACGGGGACAAGGATGCGATGGAGCTAGTAATATGCAAGGTGAATTCAATGGTATAAAATCATTGATTATGGAAGAAAATCAATCCGCCTATTATATCCATTGTTGTGCTCATCAACTTCAGTTGACACTTGTTGCGGTCACAAAAAAACACAAAAAGATTTGTTCTTTTTTAGCATGGTCGCAATTATAACAAACATTATTGGGGCATCTTGCAAGCGTAGAGACATTCTCCGGGATAAGCAATTTATAAAGGTTGTTGAAGAAATATCTAGTGGTGAAGTTGTAATAGGGAGAGGTTTGAATTAAGAAAAAACCTTGAAAAGAGCAGGAGACGCAAGATGGAACTCGCATTATAGAACTCTTCTGAGTTTAATTTGCTTATTCTCATCAGTTATTGATGTGCTTGAGATTATTGAAGAGGATGGCACACTTTCAGAGCAAAAAGCTGAAGCGAGTGAATTATTGGATGTTATGCAGTGTTTTGAATTTATATTCCAACTCCATTTAATGAGAACTATCATAGGGATCACTAATGATTTATCACAAGCATTACAAAGGAGCGATCAAGACCTTGTAAATGTCATGACTCTCATCAAAATTTCGAAGCAACGGTTACAAACATTGAGGGACAATGGATGAGATTCTTTACTTCATGAGGTAACTCATTTCTGCAACAAACATGAAATTATAGTTCCAAATATGAAGATAAATTTGTTGCACGTGGAAGATCAAGACATAAATCTGAAGATACTTCAAACCTTCATCTTTATCGTGTGGAATTATTTTATGTGGTCATAGATCTACAACTTGTCGAGTTAAATAATCGATTTGATGAAGTGAATACTGAATTGCTTTTATGTATGGCAAGTTTGGATCCAAGTAATAGATTTTCTGCATTTGATAAGCACAAACTGATTCGATTTGTTGGGTATTATCCCATGGACTTTTCTCCAGTTGAATTAATGGAGCTCGATAATCAGCTTGAAAATTATATTTTGGATATTCGCTCAAATGATGACTTTATAGAGGTGATTGGTCTTAGCGGATTGGCTATGCGACTAGTTGAATTGAAGAATGATGTTCTTTATCCATTGGTGTTTTTGCTTGTGAAGCTCGCACTATTATTACCTGTTGCAACTGTAACTGTAGAAAGAGCTTTTTCGGCAATGAAGATTATCAAGTCATAACTACGTAATCGAATGGGGGATGAGTGGATGAATGCATGTTTAATGACATATATTGAAAAAGATGCATTTTATACTATTAACAATGGGGTGATAATGAAATGCTTTCAAAACATGAAAGCATGTAGAGGAATTTTATGAGTAAGGTTATTCTGCAGACTACAAAATACATTTCTTTTGTGTATGATGTTTTAGTATTTTTTGTTGCACTTCTTGTCTATTGCCGTATTTTCTTTTATTTTCGCTCTATATGTTTTTACTGTGAAGTACCAAAGTACTTGTTCTTATTGATATGTGTATCATGTTTTAGATGTTTATTAGTTGTAGATATGTCTAGTAAGTTAGGTTTAATTATTCTCTGTATTGCAAAATTTTTTCTTCAAGTTTCCGCCCACACAGGAAAAAATTCCTGCATCCGCCACTGAGTAGTAGAATAATTAACTGTTTTGAAAGTGGTGGTAGAATCTGTGAAAAGAGCACATTGCACTCTTGTATCTATGGATGCAATTCGATTCGGTTCGGTTCGGTTCCACTCAGAAACAAGAACTGACTCGTATAGGCTCGGTTTCAAATTTTTTGAATCAGAACCAAACCACGGTTCTAAATTGTAGAATCTGAATCAAACCGGAAATATCGGTCTGGTTTCGGTTCCAGGTCGGTTCTCGGTTTTTTAAATTTATGGTTTAAATATGTTGCACTAGAAAAAATAAACGCAAAACCAATGTTTATAAACCGAAGAAATTAGGAGATCTTGAACTTGCATGACTCCAAAATTATCAAGGTTTCTTAGATTATTAAATACATTTAATAATCTCATCATACAACATTTCATATTCAAATATTCTAACAATTAAATAAAAATTCAACATTGTCAAAACATAAGCAAATAGTTTATAAAATTACACGGGAAATACCTCCATTACGCTAATTATTCATCAATATCTTTCAAAAGTTTCTTACTCATCACAAATATATTTTTCACACCTAAATTCAATAACTTGGTTCTCGGGTCGATTCTGGGTACCCGATTGTAAGAACCGAGAACCGAACCAAGTGGACGGTTCTGAAAATTTTGGACTCAGAACCCAACCGAGACACATAAGTTCCGATCTGAACCACTCAGTTCGGTTCGATTCCGATCCGGTTCTCGGTATTTCGATTATTTTCGCACACCCCTACACGTATCATTTAATAAGTGTAATTTCATACTTTTTATTCCTAAAATTGAATGACGGAGGGGTACTTTGGTCCCTTTTCTTTAATCATTTTTTATTCTGAAAATTTTACTAATCCTAGACCAAATTTATTTAATTGCAATGTTTTATTTTTGGCCATCTAACCCCCCCCCCCCCCCCCCCCCCCCCCCCCCCACACACACACACACATACTATTCGTAGAACAAAGAATTGTTATTCTCAACCCAACTTTGGTCCCTTTTCTATAATCATTTTATTTATTACTAACTATAGACAGAATTGTTTAATTGTGATTGTTTTTTCAACCATATAATATCCCCTAAAATATTATCATTGGACCAAAAATTGTTATTCTGAAAATTTACCCAACAGTTATGTCGAGAAACGCACTTTCTTTCATTTCGGAGATTCATATAAATATTCAGTAATGAGTTTTAATACAATTTTTTAAAGCAACAATTTATGTGATTTTATCTCCACCCAATTAATGTCTTAGAGCTTAAATAAACAAAGTAGGATCCTCAGTGCCGATTTTATAAAATTTTGCAGATATTAATAATAGATATATACACGTATATATATTATAGAAAAGTAGTCTAATTTTTGAAATACTTCTTTTGTAATAAGATGTTAAAGCAACGGTGTTCCCAAATCTCAACATATGTGGTTCGTTAACTGCATAGAAGCTACATTAAAATCATGTTCGGTGGAATGTAGTACTTCTAAGTCGTAAGAAAATCTCATTATACAAAAAAAACACATAATTTCAAAAAAAAAAACTCCAACTGATAAAACACCACTTCTCATATGGTGTCATCAAACATCTTTCTCACATGTTAAATAAAAATACAATTTAGTGTGTGTGAAATTGAAGAAAAGGTAAATAACTTATTGTGAATAATCTCATCTTGAATAAATGGTGCAATTATTGATTCTTGAGTTGTAATATAGTTTGTCGTTGTTGATGGGGTTCCCCAAGCAAAGTTCGGTTAAACCAAATGATTATTAAGGATGAACCATATCAATAGTCTCAAAACCGACCACAACCATCGACTGCACCCGTACGCACCCCAACAAGCGCATCCGCCTCCCACGAGCACTGTCGCTCGGTCGCAAGATCGTGCTTGCACACCCACGCTAGTGCAGGCCCCCCGGACGCGCGCAACCGTACACGCGACCACACCTGGCTATGTGCGGGCCGGCACGCGGGCCTGCACGCGGCCCTATTCGCGCACGAGCCTGCTCGCAATCGGGCCGCACGCGCCCCTCGCCGCGCGCGGACTGGCCGCGCCCCTCGCCGCGCGCGGCCTGGCCGCACCCCTCCCCCAGCCTCGCGCCCCCATGGCCGTGCGACCCCACCCTCACACTCCCACGGTCGTGCGACCCCGCTCGCTCGTGCCCACGCGTGTCCTCTGCTGGGGCACCCGTGAGCACGATAACATACAGACTCCACAGCTTAAGCATTATAAGTTGATATACAAAGAACCACCCAACTCAAAACTTAGAAATAAGACAGTGGAAACACACCACAACTAGAAGTTATCCATTAGCATAAGAGTATGATGCGTTCTTAAGGCCTTACACATACAATTGTCTAAAACTGAAACAACCAAAAGCAGAGCAATGTGCTGGAACACTCCTAAGCTACCTCGGCATGCAAGTCAGAATACAGTACAGTAAGCATAACATTCATCAACTTAAAAGTACAGCAAAGGAGAACACTTCATGAGGCTTAGGCATTATTGGCCGGCGAGCTTGCTCCAACATGTGCACCTTGTCCTGTAAAAATTGTTGTAACGTGGGTCAGCAAAGGCTGACCTCAACTGTGTAACGAATACATCTCCTCCCAGTCATCTTTAGCGGACCCCGGGGCACTCCATCACCCTGCAAGTCAGCACTTCGTATGCAATTGTATATAAACATGGAGAGTAAAGAAACAGGTTGGGATGTCACACACATCAAACACGTATCTAGGTTGAGCATTTAATAAAAAAGGGCCAACCATGCAACATGTATGCAAACCTGTGTTCCACCCAAGACATCCTATAGCGTATCAATTTAATACATTATCATGCTTTAACACATTACAACACACGTGGACTTCCATTTTCCCCTAACGGCATTCAACCCACCACATAAAACTCTTGCCTAGGCCCCACTCGCTCGTGAGTCTCAAAATCCGGGCTTTCTTGCAAGCTCTATCTTCTCAAGCTAAGATTTTATCACACAAATAAACTGATGCTAAGAACCCTAGTTTTACCCCACCCGCTCATGGGCTTCATCCCCCGGGCTTGTCAAAAGCTTGGCGCTCTCATCAGTTTCTCAGAAGGGGACTTGTCTCGCCGGGACACTCTCCGCACATGACTTGCACGTCACGGGTGTAACGTCCCAATTCGCGCTAGGCCCCTCGCACGAGTTTTGAGTCAAGAGACTTGACTCAGGCTCGGGGCGCACTGGCAAAAGGTGTCAAGTGCATTGGATGGAGTGTAGGGTTGAGTGATATCCAACGGATCGAAAGGAAATGGCCTAAGGGAAAATCGTCGAGAATGCCTGGCGATTCTCGCCGATCGTCGAGTATCGCTGAGAATACTCAACGCACTCAACGCCAGATTTCTGGTAAGTTAGGCTAAGGGAAAATCGTCGAGAATGCCTGGTGATTCTCATCGATCGTCGAGTATCGCTGAGAATACTCAACGCACTCAACGCCAGATTTCCGATAAGTTTGGCTAAGGGAAAATCGTCGAGAATGTCTGGTGATTCTCGCCGATCGTCGAGTATCGCTGAGAATACTCAATGCACTCAACGCCAGATTTCCGATAAGTTAGGCTAAGGGAAAATCGCCGGGTATTATTGTTGATACCCGACGAATTCGTCGAGAATGCCTGATGATTCTCACCGATCGTCGAGAATGACAGATGATTCCCGCCGAATTTGACTTGTGCGTTTTCTTCGCCCAGGCAGATTCGCCGGCTTGTACAGGCGGACCGAACCGGATTTCGGTATTCGCGCTGGATGGTTCTTTGGACCGGGTAACTTCAATATGACCCATTATGGGCGGTCCAATAGGGCGTTGACACGTGGCAGAGGGGGGGGGGGTGTTTAACCTAATACATCGGTCTATAAAGGGAAGTTAAAGCCGAACCCTAGCCTTGTGCCGATCGACCCTTTCCGTCATCGTGGATCTCGCAAAACCGACGGAGCCGAGGGAAGCAGGCGGAGCTCTTGGAGGCGGCCTTCTTTCTCTCTCTCCCTCTCCTTCCTTTGCCGTGAAGAACAACCGCACCAAGCAAGAGATGCCGCAAAGAAGAACGACTAGATCCATGGCCGGGAACGGTGGTACCGCTGAAAACGAGGTGAGCTTCCTCCCCTCTCCCTTGGTGCAAGATCTGTAGTTATATTCTAGGAGAGATATCGACTCCATAGAGTCTTGATGGTGAGGAGGAGATTTCCTAGGAAAGCCATGCCTAGGTTTGTTTACTAGGCTTTAGCCCCCTCCAACCTCTTCATCCTTCAAAGTGAAGATGAGGGAAGGATTCGTGGAGAAATATGGCTTGTGAGGGTGAATAAGGGTGGACGAATTTCTGGAGGAGTTTTTGGGAGATCGGTGCAAGGAGGAAGATGAACGGATGTCGTTCATTTCACCTTAAGGTGCGTGCAGAAATCTGTTTTCTGCACGCAACGATCTTCATGGCCAATTTCGGGGGTGTACTGGCCATATCTGGGTTTTCGACTCAACACGAAAGTCGTAGCCCTCGAAATTATCTTTCCAACAAATGGTTGCAAGTTTTCAGGCAATACCTGTAGCCACAGGAAAGTCAGTTCGAATCTGCTGCGATTGGGGGAAATTCCACCCAGGAAATTCTGTATGCAGCAGGCTTCGAGTGGATTTCTGGTGTGATGCAATCGAATCTGGGCTTTCGACTAAACACGAAAGTCGTAGCCCTTGAAATTATCTTTCCAACGAGTGGTTACACGCACTCGTCGAATCTCTATAGCCACGGGAATCCTTGGTCGAAGTTGCTGACCGGATTAAGGCTGCACCTAAATTCTGGAATGTGCAATGTGTAGTGCGATTTGATGGAATTTAATATTGCGATCGAACTTGAGGCTTGGGTGAGCTCTTTTAACATAATCATCACTGTGATATGATAAGTTGAGGTTATGAATCTGAATTCATATATCGAGTTGTGGACAAGCTTAATTGAAGGAAAAAGGTTGATATAAATGAGTAGTTATAAGTTGATGGAGGTATAAATGATTTAGCTATGACCATGATGTATGTTGAATGGATAGAAAGGAATTAGTAATCCAATGCTTAGAGTGTCGTCTCCCTACGGGTAGCATTGTGGAAGTAACAAGTGAGGTGTTGACCGTCACTAGTTGGAATGAGGTTGAGATGAGTAAAGTTGGACGGTTCGGCTTGGTCCTCGGTGTTCATGTCCCGAGGCTCCTTCCGTGCCAAGTGAACGGTTGGGCTTGGTCCTCGTGCTCACTTCCGAGGCTCCTTCCGTATGTGATGGATGGTTGGGCTTGGTCCTCGGTGTGCATGTCCCGAGGCTCCTTCCATGCCACGATATTGTGGAATTGCATATGGTGTGAGTCGACACGTGGTGTCGTAATCCCGGGTTAAGGATAGTGTGGCAGGTCTACGGGCTCGCCAATCGTCACACCGATGGGAGTTGACAGCTAGACCTTGGACGGTTGGGCTTGGTCCTCGGTGTCCACGTCCCGAGGCTCCTTCCGTGCCAAGTGAACGGTTGGGCTTGGTCCTCATGCTCACTTCCGAGGCTCCTTTCGTGTCACGCATAGGCCAATTCGGGGCTAGGATCTTGGTGCTCATTTACCCAAGAGAACCCGCTGAGCCGTAGTACGCATGTGAGCTCCGTTGTTGTGTTCTTAGCGTTGAGGCGTACGGAGGCCTAGGCCAGGTAGTGTGGAGACCAGCCTAGTAGTGGAGATGCCCGCTCTATTGTCACCATTTGGCCATGACGGTTGACGCCTGAGAGGTTAGCTACCTGCTCGAATAGTGGGAACTATAAGTCTGTGTCGACATAGCGATTGCATGTGCTTGATCATGGGTGTGTCATTGCATTGCACACATAGCATTGCACTTCATTACATACACAAGACCCTCATCGTATAAGTTTGTATGGGCACTCCTATACGATGAGTTACTTACTGCTGAACGACCCTCAACTTATATGCTTGTATGAGCATCCATATAAGTTGAGTTACTTACTGTTATATCTATATACTCTCTTGCTGCTGTAGATAGTAGATTTGTAAAATAAGAGCTTGTTTATTATACACTACTGCTGTTGCTGCTTATGATATGTATACTCACTTCACATGCTGTACTACTATTATTTATATATTGTACCTATTCCTTTCTCCGCCCGGTTCCGAGGAGTCGCCGGGGGAGCGGATGTGAATCCACTTAGTCTTTATGACTAACGGTTGCTACGTCTTCCTTTTTAGGAGGAAACCCCGCAGGTGGAGCAGCAGGCTATGCAGTTGGACAGCCAGGCCAGGACGACAGGGCCTGAGGGGACGGTACCGTCGCTACCGTCGGTTACAGATGTGAGTGAGAGAGATGCTGTTGTAGCCCTTCGGGGCAATTCTATTTACGTACTCTGATTATGTAGAAGCTTGTTTAGCTTCTCTACTGCTGTATTTATGGACCTATGCTTTGTGTGAATTGACTTTCTTATATTATTATGGTTGGGTTGGCATTTATGTATTGATATTGGTTGTAGCCGGCAGGATAGGCGTCTTGTTGTACAGGCTAGCCCGTGTGCTAGTGTTACCGCAAGGCGGCTGTTCTGGGCATAAGAATCCTCTCGTGCCGTGTCTTGTGTTCCGGGAGGGGGGTCTTACAACGGGCTAGCCAGCCGACCATAGAGACAAAGCCGCGTCTTCGCACATCAATCAACAAACATAGTCTTTCCCACCCTAATCCACTATTCGTTCTCGCACGAAATAAAAAGGGGGCAAACATCACAAATGGCATCTTACTGCAAACGGATTTCTAGTAAAATCCTTAAGCCTCATTATGCAACATCACCGAGTCAGACTAACGGTCATGACTACGGCTTCACCCGCAATGCCTAATCAACTAGCGGAGTAGATTTCTAATGCAACAACATGCCGATGACAGACACAATCGACCATGTGGCTCCTCTTGAACCATGCAACCTGTATCCCTCTCATTTGAGAGATCTGGTGCCTAATACTTGAAAGAAAGCAAGAAAGAAACGGATGTCATGCACGCATCTTAAAACCGAGAGGAGAAATGTCGTTACCTTATGAATCCTCTTCCTAGCCATGGAGATCTTGTTTTGCACGGATGAAAGTGTGCGTCTTCAAGTACTCTCTACAGATCTGGCATCGGTTCGACGAACGGACCCTCGGAGCTTCGCTACTGGCAGAGAAAGCACTTCTTCTTCCTCCTCCAAACCCTCTCTCCCAAACCCTAAGTCCCACTCAAATGAGAAGGAAGAGGGGAAAGAGTGTTTCATCCCTACTTAAGCCACTTGGACGCAGGATTCTGGGCCACAAGATCAAATCCCAATTGAATCGGATGGCCGGAAACCACAGCCCACGGAACTGTTCACGACTGCTACCATCAGGCAGTAACTAGCTACCGTGCCGCGGTTGTAAGACCCCATTTTTTTCTTTTTAAAAACCGGGGTCTTATGACCAAAACCGCCGCTTTGCGGTGACACCTTCACGCCCTGAAGGGTCATCACCGTGAAACGCCGATTCTGCCGGCCGATTCGATCACAGAAAATCAACCAAAGTAGAGTAAATACAAGTGAGGTAAAAATGCTAACCAAATGTCCACAATAAAATCACATCAGAGTAATAAAATCTCCACAAAGGAAGAGTCCAAGAAATCTAAAAGTACTGAAACTAAGGGCTTAAGCCCGATACATCAAATCCCCACTACATAGTCACTCAAGCAGAAGCAAAATAAATCACTACTGAGATCAGGGACTCACAGTCCCAGCTGTCTGAACTCCTGAGCTAGACTGCCCTATCTCCAAACGGGCCGACCTCCGGGGCTGCTCCTCCATGCTGGGCTCCACGATCCCCTAAATGATGTGGTCTGAAAATCGTTAGTCTATAAGACTAAGCCCTATCATCCCCCACCCCTTCCCCTATGGCCCCTAGGCATCGAGCGGAGAGTAAGAAAGTGGAGGACTTGAAGGTGGAGAGTAAACAAGAAATAGATGACAACGGACTTATACTAGCAATTTTATAGTACATGTGGCAGTAAGGTAAAGTATGAAAAGTAACCTTAACTTATGCGCGGAAATGCATAAGCCAAGGGATATTCTGCAGGGCTCCCATCGTATAAAGAGTCTCATACCAATTTATACGTTTGGGTGTCGGTTATTAACAACAATATATATATAAAGAATTTGACCTTGATTTATAAACTTGGCCACACAAGCTTATAGACCAAGGGGTCGTTTTACAAGTCCTATTGTGTAAGCGTCCCATACCACTTACACAATAAGTGACAGAGGTTATATGCAATGATTATATTATGACATGCAAGTGTGTATGATGCGATCATGCAAGTGCAACTCACCCACTTGACTATGTGTACATAGACCTTTAGTTCCCCCTTTCTGGAGCCTCACCTCCCAGGATACCTCCGTAGTGACAGACGGAAGCGGTGGGTTGGGCCTCACCCACCTCTAAACCAGTAAAGCACTACCGGTCAGACCTATCGTACGCCTCAACGCTTGGTGCACGAAGCGGACTTCTGCGTACTCAAGCCGCCTGGTGCACCAGACTTCTGTTGGCGAAGTGCTAACCACACTTGCCGAGTCCACGTATTGGTGTCGGTGCATCGACCCTCCAATACCGAAGACCCACCACCTTTCCTTTTATGCACATGCAATAGTTATGAGTCTAATCCCCGAGCCAAAGCTCACCGGACTATCCCGTCCGTCTCAAACAACCCACCGAGCCAAAGCTCACCGAACTATCCCGTCCGTCTCAAATAACCCATCGAGTCAAAGCTCACCAGGCCAACCTGCCCATCTCGAAAACCCCCAGGGCATCAGCCTTCATGAACCAACCTAGCATTCCGAGACATCAAGGCGAGTGAAAGTGAATCCTTAATTATACTAGTTGCTCTTTATGGTTTATCACTCCTACAGTTTACGTTAGCCCAGGATTGCCCCCGGTATACCCCGTGAAGGGTTCTTAAAGGGCACTAGGAACTATGATGGTAGCTGAAGCTCATCATTCCCTTTCGCAAGGCACTTATTGTTATTGGTTGCTTCCCTTACCCATTCCCATTTCATATTACGCTAGATCTATCCTAGGGTGATTTTGACTTTCTCACTCCACGGGATAAGACGATCTTTCGTCGGTCCCGAGCACCACCTACACTAGTCAACCTCACACTCTTCTAATCCTGTCTTCCAATAATGAACTCCTTTATTTACCCAAACCAGCAACCTACTAAGGATTCCAACACTTGAAATTCTCTACCCATTCTAGTTCAGTTTCCGTAGTTACTATATGCAGACCACCCTATACTATGTGAGATGTATAAAGGAGGTACTCCGGATTGTCTTCCAAATCTCCTATAAAATTTACCGGAGGTCTATCATAACAAGTTTAGTCTAAAATCAGAGATTCATAATTTTTCTAATTAATTTGATATTTATTGCATTTTCCCAAATGTTTGGCCATGGGCAATTTTGAACATGAACTATATGATCTACTCAAGTAATGGCCACCCAAAATTTTTTATCTCTAAATAACAGTGATGTATTACTAGATACTAACTTCCATAATTTTACAGAAACTTTTGGACCTCTAATTAATTTATCCAAAATAATTACCTTAATCATATGTAAAGAATGAAGTACCAAAATTATTCATCAGAAAATTATATAAAAATTACATAATTTTAATATGGTACAGAAAGGGTCATTGTGCAAAAATCATAACTTTACAGACTTTTTAGACACCCAAATAAATTTAATTAAGTTTTCATGGGAAACAATACTTAATGAAGCAACCCTTATAAGTAGTCTGCCAAAAATCCCATAAAAATTCACAGAGCTTTAAAACATAATAAAAAGTCCTCTGGCTAAATTTCATCAATTTCCATAAAGTAGTTACTTCATAATAAATTCCTAAGCAAATAATTCAAACTACTAGATTGTTAATGAAGTATCCAAAATAATAATTCTAAATTCATAATAAAATCACCAGAGCTTGTTCTAACTTTAAACACTACTCTACCCAAATCTCATCACTGTTCAGTGAGTTTTAGTGACCTTTTCTATCACTACGAGGTGAGTGCCCTAAGATAGGGTTAAGGTTTTGAGGGGGTCAAAGGCTTCCAAACTCACTAAAATTTCAACCAGAGGGCCATAACTACCTTATGATCCCTTCCACCAAGTGTCAAGTCATTCCAAGGTCATTTGACCCCATGATCTTCAAACCCTAGAAATCTCCATATAGGGGCCTACCCTAGGTCTCTAGGGCTACCCAACCTTAAACCACCCCAAATCCAATAGGAGGGTGTTATAAACCACATAAAAGCAGTGGCCCAAAATAGGCCTCTGTTGAGGTGATTGGATCACTTAAACACCAAAAGAGCATTTGGACCAAACTACCCTTATTATGACAAGACTAGGGTTTGCAAGATTTCAATTCAAACCACCTCCAAATGTAATAAAATTTTAACCAGGGGTTAATAATGACCCCATGCATCATCCACCAAAATTTGGATGAGTTTGGAGTTCATTTGACCCCTAAATTAATTACCCTAGAGAAATTGAATTATTTACAAAACTATAGAAAAATTGTTCCCAAAAATTTCCATTTTTGGTCAGTGTCTAGATATGGTCTAGGGTGACTCCCTGTCAAAATTTCAGGTCATTTGGACCCAAGATGAGGTGTAGGCAGCCATTTAAATTTCTGCCCAACCATATGTATAGACCCCCACCAAAATGAGTGCCCTGGTCAACTTAGGCAGCCAAATTGGTTCAAACCAATTTTGCAGTAAACTAGACTCATAAGGCTACAATTTCTATGTTGACCATTTCCCCTGAAATTGCCTCTAAGTATTTTTAAAAATTAAAGACATTAAATACAAAAAGTGTGACATAATGAAATAAAATGGAATATATAATCCTATAGTTTGAAATCTAATGCGACACGAATCTTGGCGCGGATCCTGCGGCCCGGGCTTATCGTCTACCTCCAGCCAATGGTCCTGATTGCGCGTGCCTGGGCCAACTTCAAACCTCCATAGTCGACCATCCGGCAACCTCCCTGGCCAGCCACCGCCACCAACACCTCCGTTGAGGTGGTGACTATCGACTAGCGGCGGCGCAGCCGCCTGAGGGGCCGATTCCAGCGGTTCTGCAAGGAAGTGTTTCAGCCCGAAACCATAAAAATCAAGAATCGGCTCGGGCTCAATTGAGCCTGAACCTTGAACCTAAGCATTCCTATGATCTACCCATGAGACAAGGAGAGGAGGAGGACCTTGCCGGCGGCCTGAAGGCGCGACGATCGTTGGGAAACCATTTCCGATGGTTGTGCCGCTCGACTTCTGCAACAGTACAGTGGTAGGGCTCGAAATATTCAGTAAAAGGCCGGGAAATGTTCCTCTTGGGCCACCGGTGGTGTTTAAAGGCTCGGTTGAGGAGGGGAGAGGCCAAAACTTCAATGGCCATTAATGACATTGAAAGCTTGGGCTCGGGTTAGGAGGAGGGGGCTGAACCAGCCCCTTGGTGGCCGGGAAACGGCTGAAAACTTCTCCTCTTCCCCAGGGGAGTTGAATCCAGCCATCAAGGGTGGCCTTTGGCCTCCCTTGGCCAGGTTGACTTGCCCATTCATTCTCTCATTTTTCTCTCTCCTCCATTACCATGGAATGGAGCTTCTCTCTCTCTCCTAATCACTAAGTTGACTTGGTCAACCTTGGGGGTTTATTGGCAGCCCACACATACACATAATATTCTTAATAAAGCTATATGAGGAGGCTTGAGCTCATGCTAGCTTATTTGGGCTAGGTAGACCCAAAGTGGGTTTGGGTTGACTTTAGTCCCTTTGACCTTTTGGATTGCCCCTAATGGGTCCCTGGTGATCCATTAGTCTCTCCTAAGACTTAGGTGGGGTGGGAAAGGACCTACTGGGCATCTTGAGGGTCATATGACCCTTGATAAGGGCACTTTGACCACTTTGGGGCTAGAGTTGACTTGGGTCATCTTGGCCTCTAGGACTCAACCCAATGTGTCCTTGGTGGCCCATTGACACCACTTTAGGTCTAGGAAGGCCTGGGCAGGGTTGGTTGGGCACATCTGAGGCCAACTGCCCTTAGTTAGGACACCTTGCCCAATTTAGGCCTTTGGTGGTCCTAGGTCAAATTGGCCATTTTGGGTCGACACTAATGGACCCTTAAGGCTCTAGTGGACCCTCTAATAGGCTAGTGATGTTGTGGTGGGGTCATGGAGTCCTGGTGAAATCCTAAGGTCAATCCTTTGGTTTGGTGATGAGGTTGTGCCATTGGCAGACCAAGGTGATTCTCACCATGGCCTTTGATTACCTGCCCCTTTTTAGCTTTCTAGGGTTTTGTCATGACCTAGTCATGACCAAAACCACTCTTAGGGGTCTAGTTGGAAATGGGATGTTACAGCGGTAGTTTTCAGACACGTTATCCTCTATAGAACACCATACTATCTTCAGCATTAGCGATACCGTCGCGCGATAGCCTTTCAACGCATTCGTCTCAACGGTTTTGCCTCAATGACCAAAGCTATCATCGAGCAGTAGCTTACTATCGCCGCGCACTAGCTCCCAGAGTATCAAGCCTTGGAAACTGGGGTGTTACAACTTGACCCCCCTTAGAAGAATTTAGTTCTCAAAATTTAGCATGCACTCAAGCAACAAGCATACTTGAAGCAAAAAAAGTCTGGAAAGTCTTCTTACATTTCTTGCTCATGTTCCCAAGAGAATTCATCTTGCCCCCAGTTAACCCAACGCACTTTCATGAGCTTAACCTGTTTATTCTTCAACTGTCGAACTTCTGAATCCTCTATGTCGACCCGACGGACTTTCGTCCTAAAGTCCTCCTCTTCCGGAACCGCCGCCGACTCAACCACAATACTTGTCTCCACCAAGGCTTTCCTTAAAATTGAAACATGGAAGACATCGTGCAATCTACTCAACTCTGGGGAAAATGTTAACCGATAGGCTACTTCTCGGATGCGTTCCACAACTTTGAACGGCCCCAAAAACCTCGGATTCAATGCAAAACACCTTTAAACAATTTAATCTTTAGATATACCCAGTCGCCTATCGCGAACTCCACGTTCCTATGCCGCGCATTGAAATACTTCGCCTGCCGATCCTGAGCAACCTTCATGCGCTCCTGAATTATTCGCACCAACTCGCAAGCATCGGTCACCACCTCTTTTCCCAAAAGTTAGGTGTCTGCCTCCTCTATCCATGACATCGGTGTTCGACACCGCCTTCCATACAAAGTCTTGTATGGCGCCATCTTGATACCCGTCTGAAAAACTATTATTGTAGGCAAACTCCAACATGAAAGGTATGTAACACCCCTATCCGTCACATAGCATATAGTAGTAGGTCCGGCCGGGGCCCGGCGCCATATACTACGGACAGACCGGTTGGTTACTTATTGAGACCATTCAACCAATCGCAACGTCCTACACAGAGCATCTAGTGGAAGTAAATTATTAAGTTGCACAAGTAAAAGAACCCAACCAAGCATGAATGTCCACTACTCATACCCATAGGAATGTATGATACACAAAATATTGGCCTTATGTCCATACAAAAGTTTGCTTAATAAAAGTGTCTTCCAAACCTCGGCACGCAGGCCGGTCACACATGAGTAAATAAGAAAACACTCAAAAATTCAGGCCTTCGAGGGTCGGCACAACAACTGGGGCTTTAGCCCGCTATTTATCGCTCGGCTCCGCAGCACCTGCAAGCAACAATCCACCGCACGGTGGTAAACAAGAGCAACGGTCAGTTAAAGCTGACCAAATTATAACGATTCCGCCCCCAAACCGGGGCAGCAAAGATCCTTCCCTGCACTTGTTAGCAAAACAAGCAATATAGCGAATAAACATCACATCACAGGTGCACGCTCACACGGCCATACACCCCGTGCTCTCAGGGCACTTACTCGGTGAAGCCAGTCCGAACCCCATCCGATCCTTGACTCACCACCACCCCCAGGGGCGACAAACCTCGTGAGCATTTAGTCCTTTCAGCCGTAGCCTAGACTCGATCTCCAAACCTCGGCAAGTCCCACGTAAAACTTTAGGTCACTTTAACCGAGCAGATGGAGCGGGTAGGGGTCTACCAGCCCGTTGCTCACCCCGTCATGACCATTTGGCCTTTGACGCGGGCCAAGCTTTCCCCAGTCCCAACAATCGTTCAAACACGGTACATAGCCCCGCTATGTACCCGGTTGGCTCTCAGGCCACCGATATGACAGAAGTTCGCTTCTGACCAGATTTCCGGGTGCACCCTGGGGTTAATCCCCAAGACTCCCTGTTTCAATCTACCACGTAGAAGCCCAAAAATAACACAAAGGCATGGAGTCTTCTCCGGCCAACCATGCACAGCAAAACATCACCGATCCAGACCAACATGTCCGGGTAGGCTTCACACATCATGTCTATGTCCGTACTACGATTCCAGACTCTAACAAGGGGTACTTTACATATCTACCCTAAGGAATACCGCAAACTCGTCGCACACTCGCGGGAGAAGGGTTTTCCCATGCAAAGTAAGAAGAGCTTCACATGCTCAAGATGAGAATCGTTACCCTAGCGTTTCTCCTTGGTGCCATGACGATCTAGTCGGATGGAAAGCACTGTATCGGTTTCACCTTCGCGGATCTGGACTCGGATTGAGAATCGGAGCTCTGAATCTCCACCGGCGGCCGGAGTTGACCTCCTTCTTATTCCTCCTTGCTCTCCCTTCTCTCTAGCTTTTAGAAAGAGAAAACTCAAATGGATTGAGGGTTTCCAAGCCCTATTCCCGGATATAAACCACCAGAAACAGCCCCCATCCGTCGGATCCCAAACTAAGGAAACGGACGGCTGTGATTCAGCCTGAAATTCTAAAACCTGGGCCAAACATGGGTTGCAACACGGCCGTGTGCATGGCCGTGTTACTCATTCGCCGTCACTCCGAAATCCCGACAAGAACACAGCTTGTGACACGGCCTCCGACACGCCCGTGTCACATGTGACACGCCCGTATCAGAGCCCGTGTCACGCCCCGTGTGCACCATCCAGAAATTTCCCGAGCTGGACACGGCCTGTGACACGGCATCCGACACGCCCGTGTCACATGCAACACACCCGTGTATGTGTCCGTGTCACGGCCCGTGTGCATAACTCAGAAACCTCCTGAGCGGGACACGCCCGTGTTCCAGGCCGTGTGCCTACACCCGACGATCGCTGATCGCCAAAACGTCGACCACGCGACCCGTGGCCGAACACGCCCTTGACACACCCGTGACACGCCCGTGTCACCTGCTCCAAGTCCCAGACTTGGCTTAAAACGTCACCCGTCCCTCTTTTGAGTTTTGGGGTGTTACAACTCTCTCCCTCTTAAAAGAATTTCGCCCACGAAATTACTAAAGGAAAGAAAATAGAAAAATTTAAGCGGTACCAGAGCGAAAAAACTCTGGGTACTTCTCCAGCATAGATTGCTCCTGTTCCCAAGAGAGCTCCTCTCGACCGAAATTTTCCCAACAGACCTCGACCATCCTGAACCCATTGATACGAAGTCGCTTGACTTCAAATTCTTCAATACGAACGGGCTTGAGCTTAGTTGTCAACCCCTCGTCCACCGGTACTTGATCATCAACGATCAAGTTCGAAGGCTCCTGCACCGCCTTCCGCATTACTGTTACGCGGATTACATCGTGTAGACTACTCAACTCCACCAATAGCCTTTGGCAATAAGCCGCTTTACCGATCTGCTCAAGAATCTCAAATGGTCCAAGGTATCTCGGGCTCAGCTTCTTCAAGCGTCGCTCCTGTGAGACATTCTTGAACGACTATAGATCCCAATACGCCAACCGCGAACTCCACATTCCGATGCATGTCGTTAAAGTATTTAGCTTGCCTCTTCTGAGCAATCAGCAATAGTTCTCGTATGATCCTCACCAAAGAAGTAGCACTCTCCACCTCCTACTTCTTGTACAACCTTGCCTCACCCATTTTTAGCCACGATAACGACGTGCGACACTTCCTACCATACAGGGCCTCGAAGGGCGCCATCTGAATACTCGCTTGGTAGCTGTTGTTGTACGCAAACTCCACCAAATACAGGTGGTCTTCCCAATGCTTCCCGAAGTCTAGAACACACATGCAGAGCATGTCTTCCATAGTTCTGTTAACTCTCTCAGTCTGCCCATCCGTCTGCGGATGGAAGGCTGTGCTGAACTTCAATTTAGTCCCCAGCATCTGTTGCACCAACCTCCAATCATTGGATGTAAAATTCCCATCGCGATCACTCACGATGCTGCGAGGCACACCGTGCAATCTGACTATATTATGCACATATAGTTTTGCCAGTCTCTCCACTAAACCATCTTTCCTATGCGGAATAAAGTGGGACATCTTTGTTAACCGGTCTACGATCACCCAGATGGCATCGTTTCCTTTCTGCGACCTTGGCAAGCCATGCACAAAGTCCATCGATATGTTGTCGAACTTCCATTCCGGAATAGGCAAGGATTTCAAGAATCCTCCCAGCTTTTGGCACTCCGCCTTTACCAAGGCGCACGTTTGACACTTAGCCACAAACTGTGCCACGTCCTTCTTAAGCCCTGGTCACCAAAACAGCTTCTTTAGGTCCCGGTACATCTTCGTGCTCCCTGGGTGGATTGAGTACTTGGTATTATGAGCCTCGTACATCAACTCCGCCCGTAGATTTCCCCCGCTTGGGATGCACAAACGATGGTCCTTCCTTAACATCCCATCCTCAACTGAAAACTGGGAATTTGACTCATCCAACGCTGCATCCATAAGCTCCTTCATGGTGCCATCCAACTCCAATGCCTGCCGAACGCGATCAGCCGGGTCATACTGAACTTCCGTCCAGTTCAACAATGCTTTGGCGCTAGTCTGCTTGTCCACACAACAGATCTCCAATGCCTCCAGCTCCCGAACTAGCCTCTCATCATGAACCGACAACCAGTTGGCTTGGGCGGGAGCCCTACAACTTAACGCATCCGCAACTGCATTGCCCTTCCCGGGTACATAATGAATCTTGAACGTATAGTCCCCCACGGACTCCATCCATCTCCGCTGCCTCATGTTCAGATCCTTCTGACCCAACATGTACTTCGGGCTCTCGTGGTCGGTATAAATATCGACCTTTTACGCCGTACAAATAATGCTTCCACAGTTTTTTTTTTGCAAAACACACAGCCGCTAACTCCAGATGAGGGATCGGACAATTCCTCTCAAGCTCTTACAATTAGCACGAGCCATAAGTCATAACATTACTATGATGCAGCAGCACGCAGCCCAATCCACTGCCCAAGGCCGTGTTGTAGATCTCAAAGCCTTTGGTTCCACTCGGCGAACTTAGCACTGGCGCCGTGGTTAACCAACTCTTTAACCCTTCAAAGCTTGGGCACACTCGTGCATCTAAACGAACTTTTAAGTTTTTCCCTGACAACGTTGTGAAGGGTAACTCTATCCGCGAGAAGTCCTCTACGAAGTGCCTGTAGTAACCGGCCACCCCAGAAAACTCTGGACTTCCGCTACCAAGACAACACAGGCCACCTTTGTATCGTGACTAATAACGCTGGATCAACGCACTCCCACTCCACCAACTATAGTACCGAGGAGCGTTACCGAGGATAACCCAAGACTCACGTTTGGAGAACTTGGCGTATAAATGGTTCCTCCTTAGCGTCCCCAAAACCAAAAGTAGGTATTCAGAAGTGATATTCTTCGCACTTCAAGTACACCAATGCGTCGTCAATGAAGACGATCACAAAAAAATGGACTAGGTACTTCATGAACGTTTCGTTCATCCGGTCTATGAACACTGATGGCGCATTTGATTGCCAAGATGGCATGATCGTAGACTCGGATTGCCCATTCCTCGTGCTTAACGCCGTATTTGCGATATCACTTACCCTTATTCTCAGTTGAGGGTAACCGGACTTACGATCCACTATTGAGTCCACCGAAGACCCGACTAACTGATCAAAAGATCATCGATCATTGGGATCAAGTACTTGTCCTTTTTCTGCCAACTAATACAACTCTCTACAATAGCTACAAAGTTGCAAGCTCCCGTCCTTCTTGTAACACCCTAGAAATCTCAAAATATGTTTGTACACAATTTTGGGTTGGAGGCTGTAAGACACGGCCTGGGACACGGGCGTGTCCCAGGGCGTGTCGGGGGTACACGGCCTAGGACACGGGCGTGTCCCAGGGCGTGTTCAGGCTAGTCGACGATTTACAGTCGACGATCGTCGAGCCTGGGACACGGCCTCTGACACGGGCGTGTCCCAGGGCGTGTCGCGCAATTAAATCTGAAAAATGGCCTGTTTGAGTCAGAGATGTACACGGCCTTGAACACGGCATGGAACACGGCCGTGTTGGGTTTGACACGGGCGTATGCCCTACCCGTGTACTGGTTTTGGAAATCGGTGAGTGCCGTGTAACAGGAGACACGGGCGTGTCTCATGACTGACACGGGCGTGTCAGGTTCGACACGGGCGTGTCGATGCCCGTGTTCTCGAATATTTCAGTCGGTGCGACTGCCGCGTGTGCCGCTTAAGGGTACACGACCTGTGACACGGGCGTGTCACAGGCCGTGTCGGCCAAAAGAAAAGGGAATTTTCAGTAGATCTTGGCCCTTCATTTTCTTTAAGTAGAATCCTGTGGCTGGAGATCATTTCTGGGCTGATAAGGCCGGAAAAAGGGGATGAAAAGCTCATTCTTCTTTTATTCTTCTCTTTCTAAAGTTTAAGAGAGAGGTGAGAGCAAGGAGGAAGAAGAGGAAGTGGAGTCCGGCTGCCGGTGGTGCTACGGTGGTCCAAATCGCGAGCCGAGTTCGGATTTGCGAAGGCAACGCTGCTGCGAAGGCTTTCATCCGTCTCAAATTTCTCTCCATGGCTCCGAAGCAAACTCCTAGGGTAACGATTTCCTGCTTGGACATGTGAAGTCCTTAATTCCTGCATTGCATAGGGAAAACCCTTCCCCGCGAGTGTGCGGTGGGTTGTGGCGTCCCTTGGGGTAGATATGTGAAGTCCCCCTTGTTAGAGTCTGGAATTGGAGTACGGATCTAGGCATGCTGTGTGAAGCCCATCTGGACATGGTCTGGATTGGTGATGCTTGGTTGCATATCGGAGAAGACTCCGTGATTATTGCTTGTATGCATGATGGATAAAAGTACTGGAGGAAGTCCAGGAAATTATGAGAGTTGGACTCTCTTGTGGCCGTGAGTGCTACTGGGTGGAAAGTTGAGCCGTGAGGCTGCAACTAGGAAATGGTGGAACGGGCAAGGTGAAGCTGTACCCGCGTCAGTCCAGGCGTGAGTCTGACGATGTGAGCAACGGGTAAGGTGGATCTGTACCGCGTTATGGTTGTCTAACCTTGGGTGCTTAAGACCCTGTTAGGATCACATAGCGAGAGTCGACGGCCGGTGAGCCGATCAGACTAGAATGCTCATAGTGCGCCGTTATGTCTGGGACCTCTGAACGGTGTGAATGTGCCCTGAGTGCACGGAGCGTCGGGCCGTCGAGCCGACATTTGTGATATGTGACGGTGCGGGCGTGCACGTCTCGCTTGAATGGCTATATATCATGTTGGATGATTGCTATGCAGGGATGGAATTCCGCTGCCCCGTGCCAGGGGCAGAGTCGTTATAATTGGTCAGCTGAATGCTGACCGTTGCCCTGTTTTGCCACCGTTTGGTGGATTGGTTCTTACAGGTGCTGGAGGTGCTGGCCCGAGCGGGACTTAGCGGGCTGAAGCCCAAAGCTGCGTTGCTGCCCTCGAAGGCATTGTGTTGTTTCTTTTGTTCATGTGTGGCCGGCCTGCGTGCCGATGTCTGTAAACCACACTCTTGTTAAGAGAAACTGTTGTAAGGCCTTAAGGCCAAACTCTTTTGTTGTATATATACATTCCTATGTTAGTGGACAATGTTCTTTATCTTGAGTTCAATAATTCAACCGTGAAGCTTCCGCTAGAATGCTCTATGTTAGGATGCGTTGGTTATGATATTATTTCGTAGCGTCTCCGCCTGTTTGTGGAATATGGTGTGGGGCCCCGGCCGGACCCTCTATTATATTCTTCTTGACGGGTAGAGGTGTTACAATTTGGTATCAGCTTGTTGGTCGATCTCTTCCGAATTCACGGACGAATTCTTTTGAGAGGTGGCGAGCACGTGTCAGTGCTGTCGTTATAACATTTAATTTGAACTCAAGATTGTCCACTTAGGAATGCCAATACACTTGTTTGTTGAACTTGTGTATTCTCTTTGTATGATTACCGTTTTTATTGGTCGTTAACCTGTGTGTTTTACACATATAGGTGACCAGAAGTGTTGCGGGTCAGTCCGAACCACAACGTTCTGTTGAGAGTGCGGCACCAGCCGAGGTGCCCACAACTCCTCCATCCGCTGAGACAGTCCGTCTCATCACGGAAACGGTACTTGCTGTGATGAATGCTCAGCAGACTGGGCAAGCACGTCCTGCAGTGGTGCCAACGCAAGCTGGGGTACGGCAAGAACCGGTAGAAGCCGAAGTTGATCCGCGGGTAGCAGATCAACAATGGAAGCAATTCTTGAGCTTTAACCCTCCGCAGTTTCATGGGGCGGGTACAATGGCCCAAGCAGAGGATTGGCTTGCAAGAATCAAGAGGATTATGAGAGCTATCAAGGTTGAGGAGGAACAGAAAGTCATGTTAGCCACTTTCCTATTGGAAGGAGAGGCGCGATTGTGGTGGGATGAGATTGAACTGCATCACTTGGCCGGCAGGCAATTGGCAGAGATTACAATGGAAGAATTCTCTCGGTTGTTCTTAGCACAACATCTGCCGATGCAGCAAAGGATATCGATGGAAATGGAGTTCCAACGGTTAGCACAGGGAGATCGAAGTGTGGATGACTACCTGCATGAGTTCACCCGTTTGGGAAGATATGCGGGCACGATCTTTGCCGAAGAAGAGCGTAAGACTAGTCGGTTTTATGCGGGACTGCGAGATGAGCTAAGGTATTTGCTCTCGAGTTCTGTGAGTCAGGGATTCCAAGGCTTAGTCTGTACGGCTCGTTCTTTGGAGACGGACATGAAACGGGGGCAAGCAAAGGGAAACTTGGCGGTGGTGAAGCCAGAGTTTAAGCCGCCGCGTCCGGACAAGTTTGGCTACCGAAGGAAATGGAATAAGAAGTCTAAGTCTTCTGGACAAACTCCTTCTGCGACTGTGACGGATACATCTGGGTATGGATCTCTTGCTTGTTTTACGTGCGGGAAGGTTGGACACTTCGCACGTGAATGCCGATTTGGTCCCCCAAAGGGTAATAAGAAGACGGGAGCGTCTTATGCGGAGAAGGGGAAGACTGTGGTGGAGTCTTCTACCTCGCACACGCAGCCCAGGGTCTTCAACCTTGGACAACAGGAGGCCATTAAGCAGGCTGATGTCGTCACAGGTGCGCATAAGTTTTAATGTTTTTACTTTTGGTGTGCTGTGCTTGTTTTAATTGTCATGTTATAGGGTTTTTCCTTATACGAGAGTATCCGGCGCGAGCACTGTTCGACACAGGTGCTTCACATTCGTTTCTGTCTGAGGACTTTGTCTTGCATGTCGGGGTGCCTATCCGGACCAAGACAGACAGTGTAAAGGTGTTGTTGCCTAACAGATGTTTGATGTGCACGGATCGATCTTGCGGTCTTGAGGTTAAGATAGGAAGTCGGGAGTTCAAGGTGGAAACACTAGTATTGCCGATCAAAGAGTTTGATATAATCTTTGGTATGGACTGGCTTTCAGAGCAGCGTGCCTATATAGATTGCACTTCAAAAGAGGTCACACTTGGGCAAAATATCGAACAAGAGACCAAGTTCATTGGTATGCAAGGGATGAGTGGGATGTTGTTATCCGCTCTCCAAGTTGTTAAGGCAGTTCGGAAGGGTGCGGAGTTGTTCTTCACACTCATAGAGGCGGTGGCGCCGAAGGCCAGTGTGAGTGAAGTGCCTGTTGTGTCGGAATATGCTGATGTGTTTCCAAAGGACCTTCCGGGGTTACCTCCCCAAAGGGAAATTGACTTCGCTATCGAGCTGGTGCCGGGTGCAAAACCCGTGGCCCGTTCGCCGTATCGGGTAGCGCCAAAAGAAATGGCCGAACTGAAAGTTCAGTTGCAAGAGTTGTTGGAGCAGGGATACATACGCCCAAGTATGTCACCTTGGAGCGCGCCTGTTCTTTTTGTGAAAAAGAAAGACGGTGGTTTGCGACTATGTATTGATTATCGTGAACTAAACAAGCTGATGGAGAAAAACAAGTATCCAATTCCTCGGATCGATGACTTGTTCGATCAGCTAGCAGGCTCAACCGTCTATTCAAAGTTGGACTTGAAGTCCGGGTATTACCAGTTGCAGATTAGGGAAGGTGACATTCCCAAGACAGCATTTGGCACACGCTATGGTCATTATGAGTTCACAGTGATGCCGTTCGGCTTATGTAATGCGCCTTCGGTCTTCATGGATCTCATGCATCGAACGTTCCGCGAATACCTGGATTTGTTTGTGATTGTGTTTATTGATGATATCCTTGTATATTCACAATCGGAGGAAGATCATGCAAACCACTTGCGATTAGTATTGCATACCTTGCAAAGGAATAAGCTGTATGCCAAGTACTCTAAGTGTGAGTTCTGGCTCTCGTCGGTGGCTTTTCTAGGCCATGTGGTAAGTGGAGAGGGCATAGCGGTGGATCCTGCTAAGATAAGTGCCATTCGTGATTGGCCAGTGTTGTCTTCGGTGGCCGAAGTCAGGAGTTTCCTTGGACTGGCGGGCTACTATAGACGGTTCGTGGATAACTTCTCCCGGATTGCTTTGCCTCTGACTACGTTGACGAGAAAGGATCAGAAGTTCGTTTGGACGCCGGAGTGCGCACGAGCTTTTGAGGAGCTAAAAATTCGTTTGACCACGGCGTCTGTTTTGACGTCGCCATGTGGTACAGATGGATTTGAAATATACAGCGATGCGTCAGGAAGCGGCTTAGGCTGCGTTCTCCTGCAGTTTGGCAAGGTGATCACTTATGGTTCACGTCAATTGAAAGTGCATGAGCGTAATTACCCCGTCCATGATTTGGAGTTGGCGGCGGTGATCTTTTCGCTAAAGTTGTGGCGGCATTATCTATATGGCGTGAAAGTGGATATTTATACCGATCATAAAAGCTTAAAGTATCTGCTCGATCAAAAGGAGTTGAATATGCGACAAAGGAGGTGGATGGAATTCCTTGGGGATTATACCTTCGACATTCACTATGTTCCCGAAAAGGGAAATGTGGTCGCTGATGCTTTGAGTCGTCGGACTCCAGTACGGGCAAATTGGTTGCGGATACATGATGAGCGGTTAGTCCAGGAGTTGGAAGCTCTGGAGATATCTTGTGTAGAAAGAGATTCTTCGACCAAAGCATGCGTGAGCTGGTTGGAGGTTCAATATGACCTTGCTGACAGGGTTCGGCGGGCAACGAAGTTGGATGAAAGTCTCCAACGCTATGCAAAGGAGGGATCTGGTGATCAGCTCTCCTGGGATGATGGTTTATTACGAAAAGATGGCCGATTGTGCGTCCCTAGTGCGGGTAAATTGCGGGAAGAATTGTTGTATGAAGCGCACTTTACAAAGTACTCAATTCACCCGGGGAGCACAAAAATGTACAAGGACACGAAGAAACTGTTCTGGTGGCCTGGTTTAAAGAAGGACATAGCCGCGTATGTGGCTAAATGTCGTACTTGTGCTTTGGTAAAGGCAGAATGTCAACGGCCGAGTGGTTTCCTGAAGTCGTTGCCGGTTCCGCAATGGAAGTTTGAGGATATTTCTATGGATTTCGTGCACGGATTGCCGAGATCTCAGCGTGGCCATGACTCAATCTGGGTGATTGTAGACCGGTTGACAAAGGTGGCTCACTTTATACCAAACAAGCGGGACGATTCAGTGGAAACGTTGGCAAAGCTCTATGTGGAGCAGATAGTTCGATTGCACGGTGTTCCCCGGAGCATCGTAAGTGACCGAGATGGGCGCTTTACTTCAAAGGATTGGAGATTAGTTCATCAAATGTTGGGCACGAAGTTAGCATTCAGTACGGCCTTTCACCCGCAAACGGATGACCAAACTGAACGAACCAACAGAACGATGGAGGATATGCTCCGTATGTGCGCCCTGGACTTCGGTAAGAAGTGGGAAGAGCATCTTGTTATGGTGGAATTTGCCTATAATAATAGCTATCAAGCGAGTATAGGCATGACCCCATTTGAAGCGCTGTATGGTCGCAAGTGTCGTACACCGCTAGCTTGGGCAGAAACTGGCGAGACCAAACTTTTAGGCAAAAAGGAGGTCGAGGATGCTACCTCAACAATACGCTCTATTCGAGAGAGGCTCCTAATAGCCCAAGATCGGCAGGCCAAGTATTACAATGCTAAGCACCGGAACGTGGAGTTCGCGGTGGGTGACTGGGTCTATTTAAAGATTAAGCCCTTCAAAGGCGTATCTCGGATTCGGCGGTTGAAAAAGCTAAGTCCGCGCTACCTTGGTCCGTTTGAAGTGGTGGAGCGAGTTGGGGAAGCTGCCTATCGGTTAGCTCTTTCATTGGAATTGAGTGGATTGCATGACGTGTTTCACATCTCGGTGTTACACAAAGCAGTCAAGGATCCAGCTCATATAGTTGAAAATGATCGAGTGCCGGTAGAGTATGGGCTAACGACAAAGGTGAAGCCTATACGGATTGAGGATCGAGCCGAGAAACAGTTGCGGAACAAGGTGATCGGGATGGTCAAAGTCCGGTGGGACAATTGTGGTCGAGAAGAGCTAACATGGGAGCGCGAGCAGACCATGCGAGCCGAGTTTCCCGAGTTATTTTCGTAACTTGTTTGCTCGTTGTATATGTAATAGAAACATATAAATGTTTTGTTATTTTCTCCCTATTGTCTTCAAATTTCGGGACGAAATTTTATTAAGGGGGGGGAGGATTGTAACACCATAGAAATCTCAAAATATGTTTGTACACAATTTTGGGTTGGAGGCTGTAAGACACGGCCTGGGACACGGGCGTGTCCCAGGGCGTGTCGGGGGTACACGGCCTGGGACACGGGCATGTCCCAGGGCGTGTTCAGGCTAGTCGACGATTTACAGTCGACGATCGTTGAGCCTGGGACACGGCCTCTGACACGGGCGTGTCCCAGGGCGTGTCGCGCAATTAAATCTGAAAAATGGCATGTTTGAGTCCGAGATGTACACGGCCTTGAACACGGCATGGAACACGGCCGTGTTGGGTTTGACACGGGCGTGTGCCCTACCCGTGTACTGGTTTTGGAAATCGGTGAGTGCCGTGTAACAGGAGACACGGGCGTGTATCATGACTGACACGGGCGTGTCAGGTTCGACACGGGCGTGTCGATGCCCGTGTTCTCGAATATTTCAGTCGGTGCGACTGCCGCGTGTGCCGCTTAAGGGTACACGGCCAAAAGAAAAGGGAATTTTCAGTAGATCTTGGCCCTTCATTTTCTTTAAGTAGAATCCTGTGGCTGGAGATCATTTCTGGGCTGATAAGGCCGGAAAAATGGGATGAAAAGCTCATTCTTCTTTTATTCTTCTCTTTCTAAAGTTTAAGAGAGAGGTGAGAGCAAGGAGGAAGAAGAGGAAGTGGAGTCCGGCTGCCGGTGGTGCTACGGTGGTCCAAATCGCGAGCCGAGTTCGGATTTGCGAAGGCAACGCTGCTGCGAAGGCTTTCATCCGTCTCAAATTTCTCTCCATGACTCCGAAGCGAACTCCTAGGGTAACGGTTTCCTGCTTGGACATGTGAAGTCTTTAATTCCTGCATTGCATAGGGAAAACCCTTCCCCGCGAGTGTGCGGTGGGTTGTGGCGTCCCTTGGGGTAGATATGTGAAGTCCCCCTTGTTAGAGTCCGGAATTGGAGTACGGATCTAGGCATGCTGTGTGAAGCCCATCTGGACGTGGTCTGGATTGGTGATGCTTGGTTGCATATCGGAGAAGACTCCGTGATTATTGCTTATATGCATGATGGATAAAAGTACTGGAGGAAGTCCAGGAAATTATGAGAGTTGGACTCTCTTGTGGCCGTGAGTGCTATTGGGTGGAAAGTTGAGCCGTGAGGCTGCAACTAGGAAATGGTGGAACGGGCAAGGTGAAGCTGTACCCGCATCAGTCCAGGCGTGAGTCTGACGATGTGAGCAACGGGCAAGGTGGATCTGTACCCGCGTTATGGTTGTCTAACCTTGGGTGCTTAAGACCCTGTTAGGATCACATAGCGAGAGTCGACGGCCGGTGAGCCGATCAGACTAGAATGCTCATAGTGCGCCGTTATGTCTGGGACCTCTGAACGGTGTGAATGTGCCCTGAGTGCACGGAGCGTCGGGCCGTCGAGCCGACGTTTGTGATATGTGACGGTGCGGGCATGCACGTCTCGCTTGAATGGCTATATATCATGTTGGATGATTGCTATGCAGGGATGGAATTCCGCTGCCTCGTGCCAGGGGCAGGGTCGTTATAATTGTTCAGCTGAATGCTGACCGTTGCCCTGTTTTGCCACCGTTTGGTGGATTGGTTCTTACAGGTGCTGGAGGTGCTGGCCCGAGTGGGACTTAGCGGGCTGAAGCCCAAAGCTGCGTTGTTGCCCTCGAAGGCATTGTGTTGTTTCTTTTGTTCATGTGTGGCCGGCCTGCGTGCCGATGTCTGTAAACCACACTCTTGTTAAGAGAAACTGTTGTAAGGCCTTAAGGCCAAACTCTTTTGTTGTATATATACATTCCTATGTTAGTGGACAATGTTCTTTATCTTGAGTTCAATAATTCAACCGTGAAGCTTCCGCTAGAATGCTCTGTGTTAGGATGCGTTGGTTATGATATTATTTCGTAGCGTCTCCGCCTGTTTGTGGAATATGGTGTGGGGCCCCGGCCAGACCCTCTATTATATTCTTCTTGACGGGTAGAGGTGTTACACTTCTTCTTGGTAAAAAGGACCAGTGCGCTCCTGTAACACCCATATCCGTCACATAGCATATAACAGTAGGTCCGGCCGGGGCCCGACGCCATATACTACGAACAAACCGGTTGGTTACGCGTTGAAACCATACAACTAATCACAAACGTCCTACACAGCACCTAGCGGAAGCAATTTATTAAGTTGCACAAAATAAGAACCCTGCTAAGCACGAATGTACACTACTCAAATAAAATAGGAATGATTAATACAAGAGTATCGGCCTTATGGCCTTACAATAATTTCCTCAAACAAGAGTGTCTTTCATACTTCGGCTCGCAGGCCGGCCATACATGAGATAAACGGAAAACATAAAAAGGTTAGGCCTTCGAGGGCCAGCACCGCAACATGGGATTTAGCCCGCTATTTCCCGCTCGGCTCCGCAGCACCTGCAAGCCACAATCCACCGCCCGGTGGTAAACAAAAGCAACGGTCAGCTATGCTGACCAATTATAACGATCTCACCCCCAAAATCGGGGCGGCGATGCTCTTTCCCTGCACTTTATTAGTATAGGAAATAAAATAGTGTAAACACACTTCATCACAGGCGTAGGCTCGCACAGTCACACACCTCGTGCACACAGGGCATATTCACGGCGAACCGGCCAAGTCACGTCACTTCAAGCCATAGACGTTCCCGTTCCACCACCGCCCCTTGGACAGCCAATCATATGAGCAATTTGTCTTCCTGGCCTTAGTCATGACAATTAAAGCCATAGACCGCCGAAGACCCTCATCCATGCCAACGGTCCCACCGAACGACATAGATCGGGTACGGTTCCGCCTGACCCGTGCTCATACCGCAACGACAATTTAAGCCATATGCGCAGGTCAAGACTCGCCGAGTCCCGTTTCCACCACAATAATCACATAACCCGGTTATGTTCACGTTGGCTCCCCGGCCACCATGTTGGCAAAACCCGCTTTTGCCCAGTTTTCCGGGTGCACCTTAGAGTTAATCTCCAAGGCTCCCTGCTGCAATCTACCACGTAGAAAACCCGAAAAATGCCCAAACATCCGGAGTCTTCCCCGGTTCATATGCATTGCAACATCACCGATCCGGATCAACTTGTACGGATAGACTTCACACACAATGCCTATGCCCGTTTTTGCATACGGACTCTATACAAGGGGGACTTTACATATCTACCCCAAGGAACGCTCTAACTCTTCGCTCACTCGCGAGAGAGGGCTTCCTATGTAAAGGAAAAGAGGGCTTCACATGCCCTAGGATGAGAAATCGTTACCCTTGTGTTTTTCCTCGGCGCCATGAGAAATCCACACAGTTGGAAAGCACCGCAACGGCGTCGCCTTCGCGGATCTGGACTCGGATCGCGATTCGGAGCTCCGAGGCTCCACCGGCGGCCGGATCTTGGTCTCCTCCTTCCTCCTTGCTCTCCCTTCTCTCTAAACTCTTAGAGAGAGAACACCCAAAAGAAATGAGGGTTTATAGCCCTAAATCCTGGCTAAAACCTCTCAGGAATAGCCCCCACCGTTGGATCCAAAGCCAAGGAAACGAACGGCCACGATTAGGCCTAAAATTATAAAATCTGGGCTGAACACGGGTTGCAACACGGCCGTGTGCATGGCCGTGTCACCCATTTGCCGTCTCGACCGACACGATAACTAGCACACGGCATTCGACACGGCCTCCGACACGCCCGTGTCGCATGCGACACGGCCGTGTCACGACCCGTGTCACGCCCCGCGTGCAACGACCAACACTCTTTTCCCGAGAAGGACACGACCTGCGACACAGCACCCGACACGCCCGTGTCACAAGTGACACGCCCGTGTCTGTGCCCGTGTCATGGCCCGTGTACAACTGCCAACACTTGTTTCCCGAGGAGGACACGGCTTACGACACGACACCCGACACGCCCGTGTCACATGTGACACGCCCGTGTCTGTGCCCGTGTCATGACCCGTGTACATGACTCAGAAAACTCCCTAGTGTGACACGCCTGTGTCACGCCCGCGTCACGCCCGTGACACCTGCTCCAAGTCCCAGACTTGGCTTAAAATGTCACCCATCCCTCTTTTGAGTTTCGGGGTGTTACAACTCTCCCCCCCTTAAAAGAATTTCGCCCACGAAATTTACTAAAGGAAAACAATAGGAACACAAAGCTTTTAACGGTACCTTAGCGGAATAACTCCGGGTACTCCTCCAGCATAGTTTGCTCCCGTTCCCAAGAGAGCTCCTCCCGACCGCAATTATCCCACCGGACCTTAACCATTCGGATCTCCTTGTTACGGAGCCTCTTGACCTTAGAGTATTCAATACAAACGGGCTTGATCCTAGTCGTCAACCCTTCGTCCACCGACACTTGATCAGCCGCGATCACCTGCGAAGGCTCTTACACCGCCTTCCGCAATACAGAGATGTGGAACACATCATGTAGTCCACTCAACTCCACCGATAGCTTCAAACGGTAAGCCGCTTCGCCGACCCGCTCCAGAATCTCAAATTGGCCAAGGTATCTTGGGCTCAGCTTCTTCAAGCATCTCACCCGCGAAACACCCTTGAACGACTTCACTTTCAAGTATACCCAATCGCCTACCGCGAACTCCACGTTCCGGTGCTTGGCATTGTAATACTTCACCTGCCTGTCCTGAGCGATCAACAAGCGCTCCCGAATGATCCACACCAACGAGGTAGCACTCTCCACCTCCTACTTCTTGTATAACCTTGCCTCACCCATTTCTAACCACGACAATGGCGTGCGACACTTCCAACCATATAGGGCCTCAAAGGGCGCCATTTAGATACTCGCCTCATAGCTGTTGTTGTACGCGAACTCCACCAAATACAGGTGGTCCTCCCAATGCTTCCCAAAGTCTAGAACACACATGCGTAGCATGTCCTCTATCGTTCTATTGACTCTCTCGGTCTGTCCATCCGTCTGCGGATGGAAGGCTGTGCTGAACTTCAACTTTGTCCCCAGCATCTGCTGCACTAACCTCCAATCATTTGACGTGAAACGCCCATCGCGATCACTCACAATGCTACGGGGCACACACTGCAGTCTAACTATATTATCCACATAAAGCTTCGCCAACTTCTCCACCGAGTCATCCTTCCTATGCGGAATAAAGTGCGACACTTTAGTTAGTCGGTCTACGATCACCCAGATGGCGTCGTTCCCCTTCTGCGACCTTGGCAAACCATGCACAAAGTCCATCGATATGTCGTCGAACTTCCACTCCGGTATAGGCAAGGACTTCAAGAATCCTCCCGGCTTTTGGCACTCCGCCTTCACTAAGGCGCACGTTTGGCACTTAGCCACAAACAACGCTACGTCTTTCTTGAGCCCCGACCACCAAAACAGCTTCTTGAGGTCATGGTACATCTTTGTGCTCCCTGGGTGGATTGAGTACTTGGTATGATGAGCCTCGTACATCAACTGCACCCGTAGGTTACCCCCGCTTGGGACGCACAACCGATGATCCTTCCTTAACAACCCATCCTCAACAGAAAATTGGGAATTTGACCCATCCAATGCTGCCTCCACAAGCTCCTTCATGGAGTCATCTAACTCCATTGCCTGCCGAACACGATCAGCCAGGTCATACTGAACTTCCGTCCAGTTCAACAAAGCCTTGGCGCTTGTCTTCTTGTCCACGCAACAGATCTACAACGCCTCCAACTTCGGTACTAGCCTTTCATCATGAACCGAAAACCAATTGGCTTAGGCGGGAGCCCTGCGACTCAACGCATCCGCAACTGCATTGCCCTTCCCGGGTACATAATGAATCTTGAAGGTGTAGTCCCCCAGGAACTCCATCCACCTCCTCTACCTCATGTTAAGATCCTTCTGATCCAACAGGTACTTCAGGCTCTTGTGATCGGTATATATATCGACCCTTACGCCGTATAGGTAGTGCCTCCACAGCTTAAGTGCAAATATCACAGCTGTCAACTCCAAGTCGTGGACCAGATAGTTCCTTTCATGCACTTTTAGCTGACACGATCCATAAGCTATCACGCTCCCATACTGCAACAGCACGCAGCCCAAACCACTACCCGAGGCGTCACTATAAACCTCGAAGCCCTCGGTCCCACTCGGCGAACTAAGCACTGGCGCCGTGGTCAACCGTCTCTTCAACTTCTCAAAAGCTTGCACGCACTCTTGCGTCCACAAGAATCTCTGATCTTTCCTTGTCAACTTCGTGAGAGGTAGCGCTATCCGCGAGAAGTTCTCTATGAAGCGCCTGTAATATCCGGCAAGCCCGAGAAAACTACGGACTTCCGCGATAGAAGACAACGCATGCCACTCCCGTATCGCAATGATCTTTGCCGGATCCACCGCTATACCTTCCCCACTAACAATGTGACCAAGGAACGCTACTGAGGGTAGCCAGAACTCGCACTTGGAGAATTTCGCATACAGTTCATTCCTCCTCAAGGTCTCCAACACCAGATGCAAGTGCTTGAAGTGATCTTCTTCGCACTGCGAGTACACCAATATATCGTCAATAAAGACGATCACAAAGCGGTCAAGGAAATCTCGGAACGTCCTGTTCATCAATTCCATAAACACTGATGGCGTATTCGTCAGTCCAAACGGCATGACCGTGAACTCGAAATGCCCATACCTTGTGCTGAACGCCGTCTTCGGGATATTACACTCCCTTATTCTCAACTGATAGTACCCAGACTTCAAGTCAACCTTAGAATATACCGACGATCCGACTAACTGATCGAACAGATCATCAATCCTCGGGATCGGGTACTTGTTCTTCTCCGTCAGCTTGTTCAACTCTCTGTAGTCAATACACAGCCGCATACTCCCGTCCTTCTTCTTAACGAAGAGGACCGGTGCGCTCCAAGGCGACGAGCTTGGACGCACATAACCTTGCTCCATCAGCTCGTCTAGCTGAACTTTCAACTCTGCCATCTCCTTAGGCGCCAACCTATACAGAGCACGTGACACCGGTTTGGCCCCCGACATGAGATCGATGGTGAAATCAATCTCTCGCTGCGGTGGGGCTCCGGGAAGACTACCCGGGAACACCTCTTTGTACTCGCATACCACGGGGATACTACCCAACATGGACTTTGGCTCCGCAGCCTCCACTAATGTGAAGAATAGCTCTGCACCATCACGAACTGCCTTTACCACCTGAAGAGCAGACATCAGCGTCTTGCTCGACCCCTTGAGTCCCTCGAATGTTGTCTACCGCCCAACACCCATCTTGACCTCCTTCCGGTCGCAATCAATCCAAGCCTTCTGCTCCGAAAGCCAATCCATCCCAAAGATAACGTCGAACTCTACTAGCAGCAGCAATGACGCTATCAAGTCGAACTCTTGGCTCCCTATGTGAACCTTTACGGCGCACACTCTGTCCGCACGCATCGAGCACCCATTCGGTAGTAGCACATACAACTTGTTCTTCGCCATCGAAGAAGGGACTCCGATGCGCGATATAAAATTTTCGGACAAGAAGGAGTGTGAAGCTCCCGTGTCGAGCAGTGCCCGTGCCGGACTATCGTTAATCAGAACAAAGCTTATGCAAACAATATTAGGCTAACAAGCAATAAATAATAGTATTTAAAGTTAACTTGCTATAAATTAACTCGTACCTGTCACCACATCAGCTTGTTTAATGGCCTCCTGCTGGCCCAAGCTGTACACTCTAGGTTGAGTTGGAGCATAATGAGATGCGGTTGACTCCACCGCCTTGCCCTTCTCTTCGTAGGTAGTTCCTTGTTTTCTCTCAGACTTTGGGCGTCCGCTCCAGCAATCGCGGGCAAAGTGCCCCGTCTTTACACACGTGAAACAAGCGCTCGGGGTTCGATTGGTAGTTGTCCCCGAGGCACCTGCAGAAGGAGCTGGACCCGACGTCCTAGCCTTCTTGTAGAATCTTCGATAGCCCGACTTCGACGTAGTCAGCACTTTGAACTCCGATTTCTTCCCACCGGATTCCTTCTTAGCTTGCACATTTCTCATGTCCTTCTCTAAGGACCGGGCCGAGTTGACCAAGATTAGGAAACACTGCGCCATAAGCCCCGACAATAGCAACCTCAGCTCATCTCTTAACCCTTCATAGAAGCGGTTCATCTTTCACTCCTCGTCGGCAAAGGTAGCGCTAGCATATCTCCCCAACTGAGTAAACTCGTGGAGGTACTCGTCTACAGTGTTATCTCCTTGCACCAACTTTTGGAACTAGTTCTCTAGTGCGATCCTCTGCGCTGAGGGGAAGTATCGAGCCATGAACAGTCTCGAAAATTCCTCCATAGATACTTCGGCCAACGGCCTTCCCCTCAACTGGTGTAGCTCTAGACCTTCCCACCATAACCTTGCGTCCCCATCCAATAGGAACGTCGCTATTGTGATCTTCTGCCACTCTTCCGTTTCTGTTGCTGTCATCACCCTATTGACTCTTGAGAGCCAATCTTCAGCCTGGGTCGGGGTTCCCATTCCCGAGAACACCGGTGGATGGAAGCCCATCACATGCTTCAACTGTCTTTCAGTTGCTCTCCGCGGCAACTCCGGCTCCACCGCCACCTGCTCAACCCTTCTAGGCTCCGCCGCTTGGAGCGGTACTTGCTCCCCCGCAGGAGCAGGCTGCTGCACCTGTCTCGCAGGTTGCGCATTAATCATTGCCATGACAGCTTCTGCCACCAATCTAATGGTTTCGGCTGACAGAGGCGTTGTAGGCGCATTGCTTGGTGCGCTGCTTGCCTCGGAACTTGGCCGTTCCGACGCTCCAGCACCACTTCTGGTCACCTATAATCGTGCAAAACACCGATAAGCGACCAAATACTAGTGCAAACAGCAATTATAGGAACACGCAGGTTCCTCAAACATGTGTATTTTCATTCCTAAGTGGACATTCATGGGTTCTTTTCATGTTATAACGATGACGCACACACATGTGCTCACCACCCCTTAAAGTGAATTCGCCCACGAATTCATTTAAGTTTGACCGAAACCAGTAGTCTGATACTAATTTGTAACACCCCTATCCATCACATAGCATATAGCAGTAGGTCCGGCCGGGGCCCGACGCCATATACTACGAACAGACCGGTTGGTTACGCGTTGAAACCATACAACCAATCACAAACGTCCTACACAGCACCTAGCGGAAGCAATTTATTAAGTTGCACAAAATAAGAACCCTGCCAAGCACGAATGTCCACTACTCAAATAAAATAGGAATGATTAATACAAGAGTACCGGCCTTATGGCCTTACAATAATTTACTCAAACAAGAGTGTCTTTCATACTTCGGCTCGCAGGCCGGCCATACATGAGATAAACGGAAAACATAAAAAGGTTAGGCCTTCGAGGGCCAGCACCGCAACATGGGCTTTAGCCCGCTATTTCCCGCTCGGCTCCGCAGCACCTGCAAGCCACAGTCCACTGCCCGGTGGTAAACAAAAGCAACGGTCAGCTATGCTGACCAATTATAACGATCCCGCCCCCAAAATCGATGCGGCGATGCTCTTTCCCTGCACTTTATTAGTATAGGAAATAAAATAGTGTAAACACACTTCATCACAGGAGTAGGCTCGCACGACCACACACCTCGTGCACACAGGGCACATTCATGGCGAACCGGCCAACATCACGTCACTTCAAGCCATAGACGTTCCCGTTCCACCACCGCCCCTTGGACGGCCAATCATATGAGCAATTTGTCTTCCTGGCCTTGGTCACGACAATTAAAGTCATAGACTGCCGAAGACCCTCATCCATGCCAACGGTCCCACCGAACGACATAGATCGAGTACGGTTCCGCCTGACCCGTGCTCATACCGCAACGACAATTTAAGCCATATGCGCAGGTCAAGACTCGTCGAATCCCGTTTCCACCACAATAATCACATAACCCGGTTATGTTCACGTTGGCTCCCCGGCCACCATGTTGGCAAAATCTGCTTTTGCCCAGTTTTCCGGGTACACCTTGGAGTTAATCTCCAAGGCTCCCTGCTGCAATCTACCACGTAGAAAACCCGAAAAATGCCCAAACATCCGGAGTCTTCCCCGGTTCATATGCAATGCAACATCACCGATCCGGATCAACTTGTCCGGATAGGCTTCACACACAATGCCTATGCCCGTTTTCGCATACAGACTCTATACAAGGGGGACTTTACATATCTACCCCAAGGAATGCTCCAACTCTTCGCTCACTCGCGAGAGAGGGCTTCCTATGCAAAGGAAAAGAGGGCTTCACATGCCCTAGGATGAGAAATCGTTACCCTTGTGTTTTTCCTCGGTGCCATGAGAAATCCACGCGGTTGGAAAGCACCGCAACGGCGTCGCCTTCGCGGATCTGGACTCGGATCGCGATTCGGAGCTCCGAGGCTCCACCGGCGGCCGAATCTTGTTCTCCTCCTTCCTCCTTGCTCTCCCTTCTCTCTAAACTCTTAGAGAGAGAACACCTAAAATAAATGAGGGTTTATATCCCTAAATCCCAGCTAAAACCTCTCAGGAATAGCCCCCCACCGTTGGATCCAAAGCCAAGGAAACGAACGACCACGATTAAGCCTAAAATTACCAAATCTAGGCCGAACACGGGTTGCAACACGGCCGTGTGCATGGCCGTGTCACCCATTCGCCGTCTCGACCGATACGATAACCAGCACACGACATTCGACACGGCCTCCGACATGCCCGTGTCGCATGCGACACGGCCGTGTCACGCCCCGTGTGCAACGACCAACACTCTTTTCCCGAGAAGGACACGACCTGCGACACGACACCCGATACGCCCGTGTCACAAGTGACACGCCCGTGTCTGTGCCCGTGTCATGGCCCGTGTACAACTGCCAACACTTGTTTCCCGAGGAGGACACGGCCTGCGATACGGCACCCGACACGTCCGTGTCACATATGACACGCCCGTGTCTTTGCCCGTGTCATGACCCGTGTTCATGACTCAGAAAACTCCCTAGTGTGACACGCCCGTGTCACGCCCGCGTCATGCCCGTGACACCTGCTCCAAGTCCCAGACTTGGCTTAAAACATCACCCGTCCCTCTTTTGAGTTTTGGGGTATTACAGCTCCAAGGAAACGAGCTTTGACGCACATACTCTTGCTCCATCAAATCTTCTAGTTGAACCTTTAACTCCGCCATCTCGTTAGGCGCCAAACTATAAGGCGAGCAGGACACAGGTTTAACACCTGACACTAGCTCGATCGTGAAGTCGATCTCTCGCTGCGGTGGGGCTTCAGGGAGACAATCAGGGAAACACATCAGGATATTCAGATACACTCGATAAACTATCCAATGTAGGCTCAGGCTTCGAAGCCTCCCATGATAACAATAACGACGCTTGCAAGTCGAACTCCTGACCCCCAACCCGTACCTTTACGACACAGACTCTCTCTCTCTTCGCGTGCATTGAACAACCACTAGGCAACTACACATCTAATTTTGTCCTTTAACATCGAAGGAGGTACTCCGATGCGCGATATAAATCCTTCGGACAAAAGGAGTGCGAAGCTCCCGTATCGAACAATGCTCTCGCCGGATTACCAACAATCCAAACAAAGCCTAGAACCTCCAGTCCTAAGCTAACACACATAAGGTATCAGGTATAAGGAGCTAGATTGCTATCAATTAAACCATACCTGACATCCCGACGGTCGGCCACATGGCCTCCTGTTGGCCAAGGATGTCCACTCCCGGTTGGGTCGGAGTAAATAGTGATGCGGTGGATGCCACCGCCTTGCGCTTCTCATCAGATATTACCCCCGGCTTCTTTTCGGACATTAGGCGGCCACTTTGACAATCTCGGGCATAGTGTCCCAGCTTTCTACAGACAAAGCATGCATCCGGGGTTTGGGCTGTAGTCACTCCGGATGTGCTAAAGGAAGGGACTAGACCTGACCTCCTAGCCTTCTTGCACCACCTATGATACCCAGATTTTGAGGTTGGCATTTTGAACATCGTTTCCTTTGCACCAGAGGCTTCGACTGCTCCTACCATAGGTTTCATTGTCTTCTGAGCACCCTCTCAACAATCTCTGGAAAAGTGCCCTTTCTTGCCACAAGAATTACAATTATAAGTGACTTGGCTAGTAGATGATCTAGCCTCTTTCCTCAGCATTTTTCGGTATGCAGTCCTTATAGGATCTGCAGGGTTTGGTACCCTATTCACTGGTATTTGGTGAGTTTTCCCCAACTCCACTTCCAAAGCTCTGTCCGCCTCCACCAAAGCTCGGAATCCCAATAGCTTTGGTCCTAGCAGTAGGATACGCAACTCGCTGCGCAGACCATTATAAAATCTATCAACTATAGATTACTCGCTTTCCCATTCAAAGCCTGGGTAGTGCCTTAACATAAGGAACGTCTGCAAGTAATCGTCAACTGAGTGCGCTCCCTGCACCATAATCATGCTCATCTGCTGTCCTAATGGACCTCTAAATGCCCTTTGCTCCAACATACCGCCCGGTGTTGGGGCCATCTCAGGGACAGAGGGTTACACATTTCTCCCATGTTGTGCGTTGGTCACAATGAACACCGCTTCAACCACCCTTCTTATGGTTTCCAAAGACGTAGGGGTCTCAGGCACGTCGCTTGGTGCAGTACTTTGCTCAAAAAACGTGTGTTCAGACTGCCACGCTCCACTTCCAGACACCTATAGTCGTACAAAACACCAATAAGTGCCTGAACACAATTGCAAAAAGCAATTATAGGAACACGCAGGTTCCACAAACATGTGTATTTTCATTCCTAAGTGGACATTCATGGGTTCTTTTCATGTTATAACGATGACGCATACACATGTGCTCACCACCCCTTAAGTGAATTCGTCCACAAATTCATTTAAGCTTGACCGAAACCGGTAGTATGATATTAAATTGTAACACCCCTATCCGTCACATAGTATATAGTAGTAGGTCCGGTCGGGGCCCGACGCCATATACTACAGACAGACTGGTTGGTTACTTATTGAGACAATTCAACCAATCACAACGTCCTACACAGAGCATCTAGCGGAAGTAAATTATTAAGTTCCACAAGTAAAAGAACCCAGCCAAGCATGAATGTCCACTACTCAAACCCATAGGAATGTATGATATACAAAATATTGGCCTTATGGCCTTACAAAAGTTTGCTTAATAAAAGTGTCTTCCAAACCTCGGCACGCAAGCCGGTCACACATGAGTAAATAAGAAAACACTCAAAAATTAAGGCCTTCGAGGGCCGGCACAGCAACTTGGGCTTTAGCCCGCTATTTACCGCTCGGCTCCGCAGCACCTGTAAGTAACAATCCACCGCACGGTGGTAAACAAGAGCAACGATCAGCTAAAGCTGACCAAACTATAACGATTCCGCCCCCAAACCGGGGCGGCAAAGCTCCTTCCCTGCACTTGTTAGCAAAACAAGCAACATATCGAATAAACATCACATCACAGGTGCACGCTCACACAGTCGTACACCCCGTGCTCTCAGGGCACTTACTCGGTGAAGCCAGTCCGAAACCCGTCCAATCCTTGACTCACCACCACCCCCAGGGGTGGCAAACCTCGTGAGCATTTAGTCCTTTCAGCCGTAGCCTAGACTCGATCTCCAAACCTTGACAAGTCCCACGTAAAACTTTAGGTCACTTTAACCGAGCAGATGGAGCGAGTAGGGGTCTACCAACCCGTTGCTCACCCCGCCATGACCATTTGGCCTTTAACGCGGGCCAAGCTTTCCCCAGTCCCAACAATCGTTCAAACACGATACATTTCCCCGCTATGTACCCGGTTGGCTCTCAGGCCACTGATATGGCATAAGTTCGCTTCCGCCCAGATTTCTGGGTGCACCCTGGGGTTAATCCCCAAGACTCCCTGTTGCAATCTACCACGTAGAAGCCCGAAAATAACACAAAGGCACGGAGTCTTCTCCGGCCAACCATGCATAACAAAACATCACCGATCCAGACCAACATGTCCGGGTAGGCTTCACACATCATGCCTATGTCCGTACTACAATTCCGGACTCTAACAAGGGGGACTTTACATATCTACCCCAAGGAATACCGCAAACTCGCCGCACACTCGCGGGAGAAGGGTTTTCCCATGCAAAGGAAGAAGAGATTCACATGCTCAAGATGAAAATCGTTACCCTAGCATTTCTCCTCGGTGCCATGACGATCTAGTCTGATGGAAAGCACCATATCGGCCTCGCCTTCGCGGATCTGGACTCAGATCGAGAATCTGAGCTCCGAAGCTCCACCGGTGGCCGGAGTTGACCTCTTTCTTCTTCCTCCTTGCTCTCCCTTCTCTCTAGCTTTTAGAAAGAGAAAACTCAAATGGAATGAGGGTTTCCAAGCCCTATTCCCGGATATAACCCACCAGGAACAACCCCCATCCGTCGGATCCCAAACTAAGGAAACAGACGGCTGTAATTCAGCCTGAAATTCCAAAACCTGGGCCGAACACGGGTTGCAACACGGCCGTGTGCATGGCCGTGTTACTCATTCGCCGTCACTCCGAAATCCTGACCAGAATACGGCTTGTGACACGACCTCTGACACGCCTGTATCACATGTGACACGCCCGTGTCAGGGCCCGTGTCACGCCCCGTGTGCACCATCCAGGAACTTCCCGAGCTGTACACGGCCTGTGACACGACATCTTACACGCCCGTGTCACATGTGACATGCCCGTGTCTGTGCCCGTATCACGGCCGTGTGCATAACTCAGAAACCTATCGAGTGGGACAAGCCCTGGGACACACCCGTGTCCCAGGCCGTGTGCCTACACCCGACGATCGCTGATCGCCAAAACATCGACCACGCGACCCGTGGCCGAACACACCCTTGACATGCCTGTGTCACCTACTCCAAGTCCCAGACTTGGCTTAAAATGTCGTCTATCCCTCTTTTGAGTTTCGGGGTGTTACAAGGTGATCTTCCCATCTCTTTCCAAAATCAAGGGCACACATTCTCAGCATATCCTCCATTGTACGATTAGTCCTTTCTGTTTGACCATCAGTTTGAGGATGGAACGTCGTACTTAACTTGAACTTTGTCTCCAGCCTTTTATGTACCAATCTCTAGTCCTTGGATGTAAACCGTCCATCACGATCACTAACAATACTTTTTGGAATTCCGTGCAACCACGCAATATTGCACACATACAATTCTACCAGCTTCTCCACATTATCCTCCTTCTGATTCGGGATGAAGCGAGCCACTTTGGTAAAGTGATCCACGATCACCCAAATTGCATGGTTACCTTGCTGCGACCGAGGTAAGCTATGCATAAAATCCATGGAGATGCCGTCAAATTTCCACTCAGGGATAGGAAAGGGCTTCAGGAACCCGCCCGACTTCTGACACTCAACCTTCACTAAGGCACAAGTTTGGCACCGACTCATATACAAAGCACCGCTTCAATCCAGGCCACCAAAAGGATTTCTTCATATCAAAGTACATCTTTGTAATGCCCGGGTGAATGGAGTATTTCGTGAAATGGGCCTCAAACATCAACTCCTCACGGAGCTTGTCGAACTGCAGTACACATATCCATTCGTCTCTCTTTAAGATCCCACCAACCATCTCCCAGGTACTACCCTCGCCATTTTGAGCTTCCACCAAAAATGGCTGGAACTTTGCACCCACACTGACCGCTTCCCTGATACGATTTGATAAGTCATTTTGCAACTCAATCAAGTTCAACCGAGCCATGCTGGACTCGCCTCTTGCTATACATTTAATGCCAAGGGACTCAATGTCCCGCACCAATCGCTATTCATGATCTTAAATCCAATTCCCTTGTCCAGAATATTTCCTACCCAAGGAATCAACCACCACGTTAGTCTTTCCTGGCGTATACTGAATCGCCACGTCATAGTCCCCAAAAAACTCGACCCACTTGCACTGTCGCATGTTCAAGTCTTTTTGATCTAAAAGATACTTCAAGCTTTTATGGTCCGTAAAGATCTCTACCTACGCACCGTACATGTAAGACCCCTCCCCTTATCAAGGAGGCTCCCGGTCTTATGCCCAGAACCGCCGCTTTACGGTGACACTAACTCAAGGGTTAGTCGACACCGCAAGACGCCGATCCTGCCGGCCAGTATGATCACATAACCTGTTCGGCCAATTGAGGAATAGAAGTATAAAAGCAGTATATAAAATAGCTAGTCCACAAGTCACAACACTATCATATATATATGAAAATGAAAGTACAACAGTAGTCCACAATGAGTACAATGAAAGAGAAAAGGGCTTATGCCCTATACATGGATATCAAATCTCTCTCTCTCTCTCTCAAAATCAAACTAAGCGGAAGCTAAACTATCATCGATACACACGTCATCACCTGACGTCGGGCTACAGTAGTAGTAGGTGGTATCAGCTCCTCACGTCCCGCCACCTCGTCCTGCTGGTCATCTTGGTGCTCCATCTCCTTGAGATCCTAAAATGATACGGTCACAACCGATCGTTAGTCATAAAGACTAAGTCATTTTGTCCTCGCCTCACCCCCGCGACTCCTAAGCACCGAGCGGGAGGACGAAAGCGGAAAATAACAAGGGGTAGAAAAAGTATAGCAGGTGTCAGTAGATCCAGTCTATCAAGATTATGTAATAGCAAGTATAGCTCGACTTTATCAGTTCTATATAGTACAAGTAAAGTAAGTAAGAACAGTACTGAAAAGTAGTGCGGTAAGTAAAGTAAAGAACGGAGCAGAAAGTAAACTATCTACTGTTATTGGGAGAGCGACGGTCTTCCGCCGATCTCCGTTCTGGTTACTATCGTTGGGATTTTTCACTCTACAACTCGTTATCAAGAAGTGACCTAGTGGACACCAACCAGGGTTTATCTTCCCAACATAGATTCCATCTCAACCGGCAACTTATCCCATGTGGGTCCTAGTATTATATGTTATTCATGCTAAGCACACCCATGACCTAATGTTGATCTGTATGACTAAGGTTGTTCACGAACCGAATCGAATCGAATATCTCTTCAATCGAATCCAAATTTCACATATAATGCAGAGATTCAGATTCGGATTCGGATTCGTTCGAATATTCAGTTTTGGATTCGGATTCGAATTCGATATGAAATATTGGATTCAAATTCGGGTTTGAATTAAGATTCGAATTCGGATTCGAACACGGATTCGAATTCGAATTCGATTGTTTCTATTAGGAATAATTAAATATATAATTTTATAAAATATATATAATTTTATTTAAGTAATTTTACTATTCGCGAACTATTCACGCATACTTCGAATAGGGATAAACTTATTCGGATTCGGATTCGAAAATTATTCGAATTCGAATTTGGATTCGAATCCGGATTCGAATTCGAAAATTACGAATATTTATCGAATCTTAACGAATCGAATCTCAAATTATTCACGAACTATACTATTTGTTAACAGCCCTATGTATGACATGACTTCCAAACTCTTGGGAAAACTGCCCCTAATTATTTATCATGGTTTGTTATGATGTATGATGTTGACCATTCCATGTTTAACTATTTTCCTAAGAAATTAAGGGTCTAAATTAATTCTTTTAATTGAGTGACCTGGGTCACCTTGCACATGATGTACTATCTATAATGGTTTAGCCTACCTAAGAAATTTATCAGATGTTCCATGAGGTTAAATTTGACTTATTACCAGGTTTCATAATTTTCCCATGTGAATTTCCATTTAATATCCATTTAATATTAAAATTACAAATTATCTACTTTCCAAATGAAGTATAGTATTTATACAATCAGAATTTCTAGAAATATTACTGGAACTTCATAATGATATAATGAAACTAAATACAGAATTACAAGCTCTTAAACAGTGATTTGAACTAACATATATCCATATGATCAATATTACCAAAATGCCATTATTATGATTTCCAGCCTATATATACATCCAAAAAATCTCAAATAATTTAATAGGGATTAAATCATATATGTAAACTACTGTAAATTTTTCCATAATATTTAAACAATAATTTCCCTTATTTTTAATTAATTTCCATAATGGGCAAAATGGTAAATTCAACTTATAATCAAAGTTACCATTATCTAACAGTCCCATAAATTTTTACAGAGGTGATCTATGTCCTACTAAAGCTTGTGACAAAATTTCAAAATTTAATAAATTCATATGCCCTATTTTCAAATTTATTTCCTATCTAGGCATATTTTCCAATAATTCCAAATAATGGGGTTTTTGATCCCAAAAATCCCATCCTTACTATGGGAGGTATATTGCATCCCTATAAGCCTCTTTACAGAGTTTCATGGACATGCAATAGTCCAAATTGGCCAAATTCCTTTTTTTCTAGTTTGTCTATAGGCACCCCAAATTTGAACATACCTATCTCATGTATGTGGGATTTCCCAAACATGCAGAGGTCAAAATGACCTGAAATTTCTACCATGGTTTTATATTGACCTAATGGACATGTCACCAAAATTTGGGATAATTTGAAGTTATAGATCTCCAAAAATTCAATTAATTTAATAAATGATATTTCTCCAAAAACTATGAGACAATACTTCCCAAAAATTCCCATTTTTGGTCAGTACCTAAGTCTGACCTAATCAAATGCATGACCAAAATCTCAGGTCATGTGAACCTAGGGTTTGGCTTGGGCACTCATTTAAATATCTGCCCTAACCTAGGACCAGTATTGGTAGAATAGTCCTACAGGGAGCTGTAGCGCTCCAAATTACAACTTTAGGGTGTCATTGTAAAGTTACGACATAGGGATACATTTTATATGTGGAACAAGTTTTCTGAATCTGCCTATAAAAGGCCTAAAATCAGACCGCAAGGTACAAAATAAAGTGTGAGAGAATATGAAATAAGCTATAGTTTAATACATTAAGACGGACGACATCCATGCGTCTTCTTCCTCCAGCCGACGACCACGATTGCACTGACCTGTAGCACCTTGATCTGGTGTTTTCCGGCCATCCGGCCACCACCCCGACCGGCCACCAGCACCACCACCTCCGCTGAGGTGAGGGCTAACGTTTGGCGGCGACTTGGCCGCCGAAGGCGGCGGTTTCCAGCGAACCCAAGCTCCTTCAAAACCATGGATTTTCTCCCACACCTCACATGGATCCAAGCTCAATTGAGATCGAAATCTCTCCTAAATGATCTAGAAAGCTAGCACGGAGGGAGAGGAGGAGAAACATACCTTAATCAGAGCCCGACGGTGGCAGCGGCGGCGGTTGGCCATGGAATTTCTCCTCTCCGGCGAGCTTGCTCCCGAACTCGTTTCTCCACCATTTTCCTTGATCAAAGTATCGATTTCAACTCCTCTCGACCTTCTGAAGCTAATGGGAGGGTCAAATTGAGCTGATATTGGTTTTATAGTGAGTTGCTATTAAGGGGATTTCCGCCTCTACATTGGATGCTCCTTCTAGATGCCATGTGGCATGGAGCTTGCTGGAAATGGCTGGTAAATGCTGCTGGAGCTCAGAAATAAGCTTGGGAAGGGAGGAGGAGGGCCTCATGGCCTCCATCCCCTCATTTCCTCCTTTCTCTCTCTTCCTTTTCACCAAAATTCAAAAACTACCCAGATGCATGTAATCTCTCTCCAAATTCAGGGGGTAGGGGCTGTCAATGGTCATTTGAGCTGGTCATGGGCCTTGGCTCATGGGCTTTGCCAATTAGGAATGGGCTTGACCTTCATTTTTCTCCCTTTAGGACATTTGTTGACTTATTGACTTTTAGGTTGACTTGGTCAACTTGGTGAGTGGGCTGACCCCACTTGATGGTCATGGACCCTATGGCACCACAAAACTTAGGTTGGGCCATGGTGGTGCTCCTCTTGGGCTAATTGGGCCTTTAGGTGTGGGTTTGACCAATTTAGGCTTAGGGTTGACTTGGGTCAACTTGGGTCAATAGGTGACCCAATGATGTGTCTTTGGTTCACTTAGATTACTTTTAGAGTTAGGAGCATAGTGGTGGGGCCAATGTGTAGCTAAGATTCCAATTTGGTCTAGTTTGACTTGGATTGACTTGAGCCCTATAGTGGGCCCTATGTGAATCCACCCTAACTCCATGGGTCAAACCTAGCCTAAACCCATTTACCACCACATGTACTAACCTAATCTAAGTTAAGGGGTCTAGTAGGAAATGAGATGTTACAAATCCAGTAAACAAAAAAAATAATTTCATCCCCGAAATTCAAGTTCGGGTTTACGGGGTTTCTACACACAAGAATTTAAGAACTTTAAATAGAATTTAAGTATTACATGAGGTAAAAAGCTCCGGGTGCCACTCTAGCATCAGACCCCTCGGCTCCCAAGTGTTCTCCTCCCGTCCATGGTTGGACCACAATACATTCACCAGGGGGACCTTCTTCTTTCGCAGCACTCGGACCGCAGTATCATCGATCTGGAGCGGCTCTAAACAAACTAATCTGTCGGGTTCTATTTGGCCTGTTATAGCGGTAATATGCTGCTCTTACCGAAGGAGAGCTCCCTGAATCGAGGGGATGTGGAAAATGTCGTGCAAAGTCCCCAACTCTGGCGGCAGCTCCAGGATCAAGTATGGTCCCATAAATCGAGGGTTGAGCTTCTTGTGCCTCTGCACCCGCGAGACACCATGCACCAGACGTATCTTCAAGAAAACTCTGTCTCCTACCTGGATCACTACATTTCGGTGCCTCGCATCGTAATACTTGGCTTGTCGACTCTGAGCCTCTTGCAACATGTCCCTGAACAGTCGTATGTGTGTGTTCGTATTCTTAATAGAATCTGATCTAAGTACTTGTGGATCCTCATCCTGGACCCAATATAGCGGCGTCTAACACTTCCTACCCTATAGATCCTCGTGGCTGTTGTTATAAGAAACTCTATCAGAGGTAACAGTCCCCTTCCAAATGTACTTTCGTTATATTTTGAGATACTTACCATCATACTTATGTGGACGTATTTTAAAGTCTCCCGACATATTATCATTAAAATAACCTTAATCACACATTGTATTGTTGTCCTTTATGACAAATAATCATCAAGTACGTGAAAATCAATAATCTTATATATAGAATTGTGCACACATATCATAGATTTCTTTTCCAGAATCGCATCATGCCTATGACTTATACCATATTGATTCTTCAAATACAAGTTATCGTGATATTATTATGATGAAGATCCAACTTATGCATAGTAATTAACCAACTTCCAAGATTATTATGTGATGAAGAGATCATCATTTTGTTTCTTCCAGATCCATGACTTATTACACCTCTACATAAATAGTAATACATAATTCATAGAGTGTTCACCTTTCAAGCGTACATCAAGCGACTAGTATTGATATTGATGTTGATACAGATGACTCCCAATCACTTTTCACATATAATCTAATTCCTAAATTTATAAGCGTATCTTTTTCAGAAATGGTGAGGTCTGACACAAATTGATTTCAGCATAAAGAGAATCTTATTAAGCACTAATTACTTCTCGTGTGATTTCACCGTATACGCCTTTGATAGTCAAGATCTATATCTCATTGTCATTAATCCTCCTAACGGTGATTATAATGTTATCAATGTATGTATCCCAGTTCTTAACGCTATTATAATTAAGGGGGTCATATATATGTGTACAACTTTAACTCATCATCCACCCCTTTTCAATTTGCCGAGTCCGTACATTTCTAATGTCATTCCATAAGAAATTAATCTTATTTACCAAAACGTTACCTTATTTCAATTCTTAAGTTCCAATATAATGACTTTTGCTTAATTGAGTCATTCAAGGTTATAGTTCACCATTATGATCAAGTGACGGGTTATATCATGTAAGTGTGGATAGTAATGATATTTTATCATTGTGTTTAATTCTCCAAATCTCAGCCCCTTTTAGGATCAAACAATGTAGTATTAAATCATTCCTAACCATAGTAAACTTAATCATTATATTCTAAACGCAAGACGTTATCTTATCAAGATTTCTAATTATAATTTAAACTATCTCCCAAAGTATAAGGGTAAGTAAACCATTCAAATTTGAAGAGGATTGATTCTTTGAGAGAACACACAATCTGTAAATCATCATTGAACACTTTTTTTTTGATTCTTGTGATCATCAAAGCCACATCCAAAGGATCGTACTTATAATATATATCTTCCAATTCAGTATGGTTTTTTTCACTTGATTTTAATTTTCTGGGGTCTTTATACTCTCAATGTCATAAACAAAATTATTCAAAACTCTGAATTCTCACTTATGGATTCTAATCGTATAACACTTAAGACCCGTGATCACTCCTTCATATTACCATGATGTTATCCTATCCTAATCTGTATGTTTTCAACCTAATGACCTGGTTATGTTAAGTGGGCGCAGGTAGCAGTGATCAATCATCGTGTTTATTTCTCCCAATTGTACCCATTAAATATGAGATAAGCATGAGCCTTAGTTACACAAAAAATTCGGTTATCCTTCTGACTTGTACTGAATTCTCAATTCATATTGGCTTTCTCTTGCGATATATCTGAGTTCCTTAATCAAATCCTTAGCTGACAATATATTCATGAATCATGTATTATATTGATTGGGTTAAGGTGTTAAAGCATCTAAGAACATGTTTTGTTGAGGTAACACGCTCCTTTAGTTATACATAGAGTCTTCGTGTCATCGAAACTGCTTTGATTTTAGTTTTTCGGAAAGCCTGACATTCAAATTCTTATGGATTGTACAAAACTTGTTTTGTTCCTGCATCAATGAATTTACGATCTCTCTCTAAGTTGTGCCAAGTAATCATCTAGTTTACAAGCCCGCAAAAGTTTCTAACGTCTCATGGCGACTTTCCTTATTCTAGGGTTGTAATATATCCAAGCGGGCAACCCTCTACATATATCCCAAACTTCAAGAGATGGTTGATTATCTTACCAATTATCCGTTCATAAGTCTCGATTTTCATATGGGTAATGTTCAAATACCAATTCCCTAAGATCACTATGTCTGCGACACGACGTTTATAAAAACAGGGTCTTGAAAAATCCAAATCGTTATCAATTTAGCCCAATAAACAAAAGGATAAGTCCACATACCTTTTGGGCTAAATTCCCTTAATATATAGTGCATTCCTTTTATATGCGCACTCAATCCTTAGTTTTAACAATCTTAGACCTGGATTTTCACCTTAATTGATATGTTATATACCTTAGGCCTTCAAGGTTATTATTTATAACATTCTTCTCACGGTCAATATGTGACCCAACCAAAGATGGGTCTCTTCTGAGACTTGAATTCTTATTCGACCTTTGATATTTTTCACGATGGTTGTCTCCGCATAATCAGGTCATCGGTACGAGGGTTATGTTTACGAGTACCTTACCATTCCACTAATAGGTTATATGCACCAATTCTCCTTAAGGCGGTCCTATCAGCTTGGGTAAGGAGTGATAATATCACTCGATAGGTGGAGTAGGGACATCAGAATTTAAGCCTTAAGCAGTGACTCTTGCGTCAAATTCTTCCCTTGGTAAATTTGGGTATCCTCGTACCTTAACCAATTTATCTCCGAGGTCAATTTTAGACTCATATACACTACGAAATCCTCTTGGTAAGTCAAACTAAGGTGATGTCCTAATTGGATTGGCCTAACTCATTGTTTAAATGGACTATTTTCTGTGACTTTTTACACATGGGCACACCATTGCTTCCGCTGCATAGTTTGTCCGCAAACTATTGCTCGAGCGGGATGACCCTGTGTTGTGGATTTCTTTCTCATATGATCATTTGTTCAAGTGATACCAGTTTGTAAGACCCCTCCCCTTACCAAGGAGGCTCCTGGTCTTATGCCTAGAATCGTTGCTCTACAGTAACACTAACTCACTAGTTAGTCGACACCACAAGACGCCGATCCTGCCGGCCAGTACGATCATATAACCTGTTCGGCCAATTGAGAAATAGAAGTATAAAAGCAGTGTATAAAATAGCTAGTCCACAAGTCACAACACTATCATATATATATGAAAATGAAAGTACAACAGTAGTCACAATAAGTACAATGAAAGAGAAAAGGGTTTATGCCCTGTACATGGATATCAAATCTCTCTCTCTCTCAAAATAAAACTAAGCGGAAGCTAAACTATCATCGATACACGCGTCATCACCTGACGCTGAGCTGTAGTAGTAGTAGTAGGTGGTATCAGCTCCTCACATCCTGCCACCTCATCCTGCTGGTCATCCTGGTGCTCCATCTCCTTGAGCTCCTAAAATGATACGGTCATAACCGATCATTAGTCATAAAGACTAAGCCATTTTGTCCTTGCCTCACCCCCGCGACTTCTAGGCACCCAGCGGGAGGACGAAAGCGGAGGACAACAAGGGGTATAAAAAGTATAGCAGGTGACGGTAGATCTAATCTATCAAGATTAAGTAATAGCAAGTATATCTCTACTTTAGAAGTTTTATATAGTACAAGTAAAGTAAGTAAGAACAATACTGAAAAGTAGTATGGTAAGTAAAGTAAAGAATGGAACCGAAAGTAAACTATCTACTGCTAAACTACCATCACAGAAGTACCTTAACTTATATAAATGCCCATACAAACTTATAAGTTAAGGTTTCATAAATGTAACTTATCATATAAAAGAGCCCATACTAATTTATATGATAAGAATCTATGTTGCGTATGACCTAAATATGTATGTATGTTATGTATGCAGGTTATGATTCATACAAGTGCAACTCACACACGCGACTCTGTGATCACAGACCTTTAGTTCCCGCCTTTTGGAGCTAGCATCACTCTCTGGTACCATCGTTGTGGCAACGACAGCAGCGGAACGGGCGCTTCCGCTTCCTATGCGGGTATACACACTACCATGCCCAGACCCTTCGTACACCTCTATACACGTCCTAGGTGCACTCTAGAGTCTCCGTGTACTAATGCTGGCCAACTGCAAGACTTTCTTGGTCGGGTGTGCGTTTTTGGGGATTGTCTTCCAGACAGTAGTATAAATAACCTACTGGCCCCTCAAACCCTTACACCACACCAGAGTCACCTTACTGTCATCGGTGTGACGATTGGCCCAGTACCGCCTGGCCCACCACTAGTTTTGTTTCTATGCACATGCATGGTATCTCAACCCGAGCCTCCAGCTCGCAGGACCAAACCCATCCTGATGTCATACTCCTGAGCCTCCAGCTCGCAGGACCAACCTGTCTTGAAATAAACCTCTCGAGCCTTCAGCTCACAGGACCAACCTGTCCTGAATCCCCGATAAGTAAATTTTGATTTAAAGAGGATAGATTTGGTGTTATATAATCTTTTACGTATATAAGTCTATCTCTTTTATTACTTACTTATATCCTGTGGACTAAGGCAAGAGTACCTATCGCATTGGAGTATAGTATTTTGTAGAAAATATAAAGGTCGTATTTTTCCTAGGATCGGTGTTAATTATTCTACTTTTTAGAACAGACTATTATCTTATCGAAAGAACGGAGTGGAGTTGATATTAAAAACAAAAGACAGAAAAATATAAATACGTGGTTTTATTAAGATAAGGACTCAGAAGGTAGTCCTTGATTTCAGAATTACAATGAGAGAATATTAATTCAGCTATTAAAGAACAACTTTATTTCTTGATTACCTAACTTAACGAGAGGGTCCCTTTGGTAGCATCACTGACTCGAAAGTACGACTGGGGAGGCTTGCGTTTAAAACAGGTTAACATAAAATGTAGTGTCTCTTCACCTGGTATATGATCAATTAACAGTAAACCCTAGTTAGAATAACTAGAATGTAGAGTTGAAATAGTTAAAAATAATATCCAGACCAGAGCTCATCTTGACCATGTGTTAAGGGTTCTTAGCCTCTCATCAGGATGGGAGCGGTATAAAGTGCAGAAAATAATATCTACCTATCTATCTTAATCCAGGACTTAAGCTTTCGCTTCGCCTTTCATTCGGGATAGGGTAGTAAAATCTAAACTATTGAAAAGCATTCACACTATCTTAATCTAGGTCATAGGCTTTCGCCTCGCCTTTCATTCGGGATAGTATGAAATAATAAGGTTTTGAAAAATAGTTTTGAAAGCAGTTTCACGCTATCTTAATCTAGGACATAAGCAGAGCTTTGCCTTTCATTCAGGATAGTATGAGAAAATAAAGTAAAGTATAACAGAAAATAAAATTATAAAGTACTCAGAATTGAAATTGAAACATTCTATTTTATAAATTCAAAAAGTTATTACAACTTTCTACAAAGCTGAAAAGAAAGCTAAAAAATTACAACTTACAGAACTTGGAATACTTGAAAGCTACTACCAATTCTTTGTCAGAGAGCTGGGAAGTCCTAACAGTTCTTAAGGAAGCTGCTGGTGTTTGAATAATTTTGCAAAGCTCTGCCCCTCTATTTATAGAAAAAATTTTGAAACGACACGCCCCTTGACACGGGCATGTCGGGTGGGCGTGACAAGGTCACGGGCGTGTCGGGCGGCATGTCGGGACATGTGTCGAGCTAGGTTGAACTTTGGATAGAACTTCATTAGGTCACAGGCGTGTCGAATTGGGTCACAGGCGTGTCTGGCAGTCGGTTCATCAAGCGACACAGGGTGTGGCGACATCGCGACATCTTGCTGGAAACAGGCTAACACCGGTGCAGGTCACGGGCGTGTCTGATTTGGTCATGGGCGTGGCGTGGACGTGTCCATCATCTTTTCCAATTTTCCTAAATAACAAAAATAGGACAAAAAATAAAAAGGAATTAAACAGGGCTGTCACACCTTAGGTCACAGGCGTGACCTAGGGGCGTGACCTAAGTAAAAAATACAAATATTCAGAAAAACTTAGAAAATCAATATAAAACATAAAAAATAAAATATAACAAAAATAATTAGTTTTATATATAAAAACTAAGGTTTTATTAATAAATATTCAAAATTAGTAGTATACAAAATTGTATATTTTTATACTCATCAAATACCCCCATACTTAGATTTTGCTATTCCAGAGCAAATAAAGAGTTGAGTATATTTACAAGTTATGAAATTTTCTATTTACTATCAATTTAATTCTTCAAGATAAAATAGGTATAAAAATCCGGTGAATAAAGAGTTAAATGCTATTATATATATATATATATATTATTGATACCAGAGTTAGAATTTATAGCCATAAAAAGTTTTGGAAAACAAATAGTAAGCACATATTAAAATCAGATATAACAATGATATATTGACTTTATGATTACTATATCTTATACGAGATATATTGGAAAATATACATCCTATTATTTATGCTCTCTCAAAATTTTAAACAAAAATAGAATATCAACTTTGGAAGGGTGGAATTTACCTATACATTAGGATTTTGTAGAAGTGATAGATTTTTGTATTCTGTCATCTTTTTATCTAAGTTATGCGTTGTTATAACTACTAAGAAATGTAATTCCAAAATGCCAACAAAAATGCAATGCATAATTGAGTTTTTATTTGAATCCAATGTATATTTAGAGGAGCACATACTCCTTTCCAAATAATCTTTTCATATTTATTGGATACCTATGTGTACATAATGAAATCTTATTCCCATTGACATAAGATCTTTTCTTTAACTAGGAGCACATACTCCTAGATACTTGCTTGCGTAAAAAAACATGCCAAGTAGAAATAAATAAATATTCAAGAGTTGGATAAAAATTTTTGAGAGCAACTATAATAGTTTGTATTTCTTATATTTCGTTAAGAATGGAGTAAGGATAATTACAGTCTAAAATTGTTTGGTGAACATAATATGTTTTGCTTCTATTGTATATATATGTATTTTTGATATATTAAAGCAGACTTGCTAAAATAATAACTCTGATTGTAATAAAATTTACAATGTAGGGTTTACAAGTTTATTCTGGATATTTATATCTATTTAGTTATGAGAAGGAGTAGCAAATTTGAAAATTGAATAATTTGTATTTTTATCAACGCATATTTTTGGAATATATTTAAATAGTATGGTTTTGAAAGTTTTGACTTGTTTTGGATGAGTAATAAAATAAACAATGTTTTTATTTAAAAGGAAAAATATAACATAAAAGTGATAAAATTGCAGCTAAAAGCACCCCTATACTTATGTTAGGCATAAGTATGAAGTGACAAATAAAGACAGAAAAAGCATATGTACAGAATATACAAAAGCATAAAAGATGGAAATATACAAGTGAATTTATATTTTGAGGTTATGGAGTTGTGTTAGGGTTTCAGGTTCTTTTTGAAAAGGGTCCCCAGTAAAATATAGTTTTAAACGGTGCCCATTTACTTTGAAAGTTCCTAGTTCAGGGTTATAAATAAGAACGGTCCCATATGGCCAGATTTGTTTAACAGTAAAGGGTCCAGTCCATCGGGATTTTAATTTTCCTAGAAATAATTTAAGGCGTGAGTTATATAGTAGGACAAGATCACCTGGTGAAAAAGATTTTGGAAATTTAATTTTCCTATCATTATAAAACTTAGATCGTTCTTTATTAAAATTATTATTTTCATAGGCGTTTGCACGTCATTCCTTTAGTTCATTGAGTTGAAATTTATGTTTTTCGGTGGCTAAGTTTGTATCTAAGTTAAGAAATTTTAGCGCCCAGTATGCGCGATGTTCTAATTCTACAGGTAGGTGACATGCCTTCCCATATACTAAATGATAAGGTGTACAACCGATCGCAGTTTTGAATGTTATACGGTAGGCCCAAAGTGCATCATCTAATTTGAGGGACCAATCTTTTCGATTGGTATCTACAGTCTTTTCTAATATACGCTTTAGTTTTTTATTGACTACCTCCACTTGGCCGCTTGTTTGGTGGTGATAAGCGGTAGCGAGTTTATGAGTAACTCCATATTTGGCTAACACTTTAGCCATCTGGGTGATACAAAAATGAGTACCTCGATCGCTAACTATAGCCCTAGGCGTGCCAAAAAGTGAAAAATAAGGATTTTAGAAATTTAACAACGACTCTCATGTCAGCGGTGGGAAAAACTTGCGCTTCATCCCATCGTGAAATGTAATCGACCGCTACTAAGATATAATGATTTTTAAAAGAAGGAGGTAAAGTGCCTACAAAATCTATGCCCCACAGATCAAAAATTTAACATTCAAAGTAAAAATTTTGGGGCATTTCGTAACGACAGAAAATGTTACCTGACTGTTGGCAGCGGTTGCAAACGCTTACCAATTGTTGAGCGTCCTTGAATAAAGTAGGCCAAAAGAATCCTGCTTCAAGGGCTTTACATGCAGTCTGGTTGGCTTGATAATGTCCGCCGGTTGGTCCTTCGTGACAGTGTCGTAGTACTTTTAGTCCTTCCTCGTTCGAAATACATCTTCTAATTACTTGGTCGGCACAGATTCGGAATAAATATGGGTCTTCCCAAAAGTAGTTTTTCAAGTCAGAAAAGAATTTCCTCTTTTCTTGAATTGTAAAAGCTTTTGGAAGGACTCGGGCTACTAAATAGTTAGCCATGTCTGCGAACCAAGGAGTAGAAGAGTTTGTTACCTTTTCGAGGGGGAGGAGACTTTCTTCAGGGAATTTATCTTCGATGTCGGCTTCCACGAGTATATCTGTTGCAGCATTCTCTAGTCGAGAAAGATTATCGACTGCTAAATTCTCTGCGCCTTTCTTATCTCGGATCTCTAAATCAAATTCTTATAATAAGAGAATCCAACGTAATAAATGGGGTTTTGCGTATGCCTTAGTTATTAAATATTTTAAAGCAGAATGATCCGTAAAAACTATAACTTTCGATAGCGTTATATAAGATCTAAACTTATAAAATGCGAATACAATCGCCAGTAGTTCCTTTTTCGTGGTCGTGTAATTAGTTTGTGTGGATGTGAGAGTTTTACTTGCATAATAGATAGGTTGAAAATATTTGTCTACTCGCTATCCTAAGACAGCTCCTACCGCATAATCAATCGCATCACACATGATCTCAAAAGGAAATGACCAGTCTGTGGCTATTAAAATAGGAGAGTTGATAAGTTTGTCCTTAATAATGTTGAATGCTACTAAGCAGTCGCTATTGAATATAAATGTGGCTTCTTTTTCTAGTAAATGAGTTAACGATTTTGGTATTTTAGAGAAATTTTGAATGAACCGTCTATAGAAACCTGCATGGCCTAAGAAACTTCGAATAGATTTTACATTTGTTGGAGGAGGAAGTTTTTCAATTATTTCTATTTTGGCCTTATCGACCTCGATTCCTTGGGAAGAAATTTTATGACCGAGAACTAAACCTTCACGGACCATAAAGTGGCATTTCTCCCAGTTCAACACTAAATTCGTGTCTTCACAACATTGAAGAACACGAGCGAGGTTATCTAAACACGTATGGAATGAGTCTCCAAATACGGAGAAATCATCCATAAACACTTCCATAACATCCTCTACTAACTTGCCGAAAATAGCTACCATACATCTTTGAAATGTAGCTGACGCATTACAAAGTCCAAACGGCATTCGCCTATAGGCGAAAGTACCAAAGGGGCAAGTGAATGTAGTTTTCTCTTGGTCTTCAGGGGCTATAGGGATTTATAAATACCCTGAATAACCATCGAGAAAACAATAATATGAGTGACCCGAGAGTCGCTCTAATATTTGATCTATAAACGGTAGTGGAAAGTGATCTTTACGGGTGACATCATTTAATTTTCGATAGTCGATGCACATCCTCCAACCCGTAACAGTACGTGTTGGAATTAGTTCATTATTAACGTTTGGCACTACCGTTATACCTCCCTTCTTAGGGATAACTTGTACGGGACTAACCCATGTGTTATCTGAGATTGGATAGATAATTCCTCCATCTAATAATTTCATTACTTCAGCTTTTACGACATCCTTCATATTAGGATTTAAACATCGTTGGGGCTGGATAGATCTACGAGGGTTATCTTCAAGAAATTTTTTATGGGTACAAAAAGATGGGTTGAGTCTTTGTATATCAGAAATTTGCCATACTAATGCATGACGATGTTGTTTTAACACTTCTATTAATTCAGACGTTTTCTTATCATTTAATTCGCCAGAAATGAAAACAGGGAGTTTAGATTCGGCTTCAAGGAAAACGTATTTTAAATGTGCCGGAAGTGTTTTCAGCTCGAGGGTTGGTGGTTTCTCATACGAAGTTGGGGTTTTTAGAGTTGTAGAAGTTAAGGATATAAAAGGTTCTAAAGGGTCATCGGTAGGCATTTCTTGTGAAAGGGGTAAGTCTGCCAAGTCCGATTCTTCTATAGTTATTGAAAGTAAATCAGAATAGGGAAATCCATTTTACTTAAAAGAGGCTTCCACAAGATAGCAGGAATCGTCGTTTATTAAAGAATTTTTCATAGAGGGATCTATATCGATGGTACCTCGTCATCTCCTACTCGTAAGAGAAGTCTACTGTTACTTACGTCTATTATCGCGCGAGAGGTTGCGAGAAAAGGACGGCCGAGAATTATGGGAACATCGGCATCTTCCTCTATGTCAAGTATAACAAAGTCTACCGGGAAGATAAATTTGTCTATTTTGACCAGAACATCCTTTACTATCCCTATTGGATATTTAATAGAACGATCTGCTAACTGGATGCTCATTTTAGTTGGGCTGGGGTTACCTAATCCTAGTTTCTGAAAGAGCGAGTAGGGCATTAAATTTATGCTAGCAGCTAAGTCTGCTAACACATCTTTTATTAATAGATTACTGAAGAGAAACGGGATGGAAAATTGTCCCGGATCGTTTAATTTTGGGGGTAATTTATGTAATAAAACAGCTGAACATTCGACGTTAAGGAAAACTCTCGAAATATCTTCGAGTTTCTTTTTATTTGAAAGTAATGCTTTTAAATATTTTGCGTATTTAGGCATCTGTGCAATTGCCTCGCAGAAAGGTATATTTATTTGAATTTGTTTTAAAATTTTTAGAAAAGTTTTATACTATTCATCTTCTCGCTCATCTTTTAATTTTGAAGGATAAGGAACAACAACATGAGGTGGAACAATTTGCGGGGGTTTAGGAGGTAGAGATGTAACAGGAGGTGGTGTAGGAGGGCTAACCGTAGTTTCTTTTTCTACCCTAACGGGTGGTGGTAGATCCATGCCACTTCGTAGTTTGACGGCTTGTCAACTTGGTGGGTTACTGGAATGGATAGTTTCCCGCGGATTTGGTTCCGTATTTTCTAGCAAATTACCAGGTTGGCGTTCCGATAGCATTTTTGATAGTTGTCCAATTTGTGTTTCTAAGTTTTTAATTGATCCGGTCAGGTTCCGGATATTGGACTCATTGATACTGACATATTTCGTTAATATGTCTTCTATCGGGGTTGGCCTAAATTGGTGCGGTTGTGGTGGTGGTGTTTGTGGTTGTGGGGGTTGCAGTGTAAATCCAATTGGATTTGCAATCGGAGTGCGTTGAGCATTTTTGGGTTGCTCCACAAAAACTTAGGATGATTCATGTATCCTGGATTGTAAGAATTATTATTATTATTATTCGGATTATAGGAGGGTCTATATGAGTTCCCCATATAGTCGACTTCTTCATTATTATTATTAGTTGAATTAGGCGGATTCCAAAATGTAGAGGCGGAGGAAGCACTCATCCCCGCCACTTGCCTAGTCAGATACTCTACTTGGAGAGCTAAGTTTGAAGAGGAGTTGAGCTTATAGATCCCAGCTTGTTTAGGGCGTGACCTCGGCACGTTCCACTGGTACGCATTCATGGCCATCTCCTCAAACAGGGTTTGAGCGGCCTCAGGGGTTTTGTTATTGAGCGTGCCCCCAGCGACAACATCAATGACTTATCGGGTCTGAGTGTTCAGACCGTTATAGAATGTCTGTACCTGGAACCAAGCTGGCAGCTCATGATGTGGACACCGACGTAGGTATTCCTTAAAACATTCTCAAGTCTCATAGAGAGACTCGGACTCGCCTTGCACAAAGGAAGAAATATCCGCATGCAGACGTGCGGTTTTTGCAGGTGGAAAGTACTTTGTGAGGAATTTCTCGGTCATGTCAGCCCAAGTGGTGATAGATCCTTTGGGGAGAGAAGCTAGCCACTGTTTGGCTTTCGTTCGTAGTGAAAAAGGAAATAAGCGAAGATGGATGACATCATCAGTGACGCCATTTATCTTAAATGTGTCGGATATTTCTAAAAAGTTGGACAAGTGCGTGTTTAGATCTTCATCGGGCAATCCATCGAATTGAACGGAATTTTGGATCATTTGGATTATACTCGATTTAATCTCGAAGTTATTATTAGCAATTGTTAGCCGAACGATACTAGACCCGGTGTCATCTAAATTGGGTCGTGCATAATAAGAAATGGTCCTTTGGGGGACCACCTCTGGCGTTTGTTGTGGTTCTGCTGCCATTTCTTGTACATGTGCGGTGCCTACGGACTCTTCCAGATTTAATACTAGCTCTTGATTCAGAGATCGGAGGTGCCTGCGAAAGGTGCGATCAATTTCAGGATCAAATTCAAGATTTAAATCAGATGGAGTTCTGCGGGTCATACACTAAAAAAGACTTTTGATAAAAAACAAAAAAAAAATAAAACAAATATATAAAAACAAAGTAAAACAAAAATAAGTTACAATAAAAAAAACTAAGTTAAAAACAAATATATATAAATACACAAATACAAACACGCGAAAATACTTAAAACAGGAAAATAACTAAAAATAAGGTTTTATATAAAACAGGTTTTATAATAAAAAGCAGTTTTATTATAAGCTAGTTTTATAATAAGAAAAGTTTTATATAAAATACGTTAAAATAGTATGTTAGGTTTTTGTTAGAATTCGTTTGTGGTTAATAAAAAGTTAGGTTTTATAAAAACAAAGTTTTAAATTCAGTGAATTTTATGTTTGTTTTATTTTTATAAAAACTAAGGTTTTTAAATAACAAGAAAAGAAAAAAATAAAATTAATAGCGTTCTTTTATTTTCAAATATTAACACCTATAAACGAGTCCCCGACAACGACACCAAAAAGCTTGATAAGTAAATTTTGATTTAAAGAGGATAGATTTGGTGTTATATAATCTTTTACGTATATAAGTCTAATGTTTTTTTTACTTACTTATATCCTGTGGATTAAGGCAAAAGTATCTATCGCATATGAGTATAGTATTTTGTAGAAAATATCAAGATCGTATTTTTCCTAGGATCGGTGTTAATTATTCTACTTTTTAGAACAGACTATTATCTTATCGAAAGAACGGAGTGGAGTTTATATTAAAAACAAAAGACAGAAAAATATAAATACGTGGTTTATTAAGATAAAGACTCAGAAGGTAGTCCTTGATTTCAAAATTACTATGAGAGAATATTAATTCAGCTATTAAAGAACAACTTTATTTCTTGATTACCTAACTTAACGAGATGGTCCCTTTGGTAGCATCACTGACTCGAAAGTACGACCGGGGAGGCTTGCGTTTAAAATGGGTTAACGTAAAACTTAGTGTCTCTTCACCTGGTATATGATCAATTAACAGTAAACCCTAGTTAGAATAACTAGAACGTAAGGTTGAAATAGTTGAAAATAATATCCAGCCCAGAGCTCATCTTGACCAAGTGTTAAGGGTTCTTAGCCTCTCATCAGGATGGGGGCGGTATAAAGTACAGAAAATAATATCTACCTATCTATCTTAATCCAAGACTTAAGCTTTCGCTTCACCTTTCATTCGGGATAGGGTAGTAAAATCTAGACTATTGAAAAGCTTTCACACTATCTTAATCCAGGTCATAGGCTTTCGTCTCGCCTTTCATTCGGGATAGTATGAAATAATAAGGTTTTGAAAAATAGTTTTGAAAGCAGTTTCACGCTATCTTAATCCAGGACATAAGCAAAGCTTCACCTTTCATTCGGGATAGTATGAGAAAATAAAGTAAAACATAAAATACAATTGTAAAGTACTCAGAATTGAAATTGAAACATTCTATTTTATAAATTCAAAAAGTTATTACAACTTTCTACAAAGCTGAAAATATAGCTAAAAAATTACAACTTACAGAATTTGGAATACTTGAAAGCTACTACCAGTTCTTTGTCAGAGAGCTGGGTAGTTCTTAAGGAAGCTGCTGGTGTTCGAATAATTTTACAAAGCTCTGCCCCTCTATCTATAGAATTTTTTTTTGAAACGACACGCCCCTGGACACGGGCGTGTCGGGTGGGCGTGACAAGGTCACGGGTGTGTCGGGCGGCGTGTTGGGACATGTGTCGAGCTGGGTTGAAATTTGGATTGAACTTAATCAGGTCAAGGGCATGTCGAATTTGGTCACGGGCGTGTCTGGCAGTCGGTTCATCAGGCGGCACAGGGTGTGGCGACAGCGCGGCATCTTGCTGGAAACATGCTAACACCGGTGTGGGTCACGGGCGTGTCTGATTTGGTTACGGGCGTGGCGTGGACGTGTCCATCAGCTTTTTCGATTTTCCTAAATAACAAAAACAGAAAAAAAAGGAATTAAACAGGGATGTAACGCCCTAGGTCACGGGCGTGACCTAAGTAAAAAATTCAAAAATTCAGAAAAACTTAGAAAATAAATATAAAACATAAAAAATAAAATATAACAAAAATAATTAGTTATATATAAAAACTAAGGTTTTATTTATAAATATTCAAAATTAATACTCTACAAATTTGTATATTTTATACTCATCAATCCCTCCAACCCTTCATGGGTGAGATAGTCACATTGTTCTCTTAATACTGAATCCCTCCAACCCTTCACGGGTGAGATTGTCACAAGTTCTCTTAGCCTATTTAACTACTCTTGTCTAATGTTTATTACACTTAACAATTTATGGTTAATCCCAGGACTTCCCAGGGCATACCCAATGAAGGTCTCTCAGGGGCACTAGGAACTACGATGGGCTGAAGCCCAAAGCTCCCTTTCTTAAGGATACTTACTTTTATTAATGTCTACCCATGATCCATTCCCAGCTCTCGTTGTTACTCTGGGACAAACCTAATAACTTAGGATGTTATTGGGAGAGCGGCGGTCTTCCGCCGATCTCCATTCTGGTTACTATCCTTAGGATTCTGTACTCTACCACTCGTTATCAAGAAGTGACCTAGTGGACACCAACCAGGGTTTATCTTCCCAACATAGATTCCGTCTCAACCGGTAATCTTATCCCATGTGGATACTTACTTTAATAAATGATATTTCTACAAAAACTATGGAAAAATACTTATCAAAAATTCCCATTTTTGTTCAGTACCTAAGTCTGACCTAATCACATACATGACCAAAATCTCAGGTCATGTGGACCTAGGCTTTGGCTTGGGCACTCATTTAAATATCTGCCCTAGCCTAGGACCAGTCTTGGTAGAATGGTCTTATAGGGAGCTGTAGTGCTCCAAATTATAACTTTAGGGTGTCATTTTAAAGTTAAGACATAGGACACCATTTTATTTGTTGAACAAGTTTTCTTAGTCTGCCTCTAAGAGGCTTAAAATCAGCCCGCAAGGTGCAGAATAAAGTGTGACAGAATATGAAATAAGCTATAGTTTAATACATCAAGATGAACGACATCCATGCGTCTTCTTCCTCCAGCCGACGTCCACAATTGAACCGACCTGTAGCACCTTAATCTGGTGTTTCCCGGCCATCCAGCCACCTCCCCGGCCGGCCACCACCACCACCACCTCCATTGAGGTGAGGGATAACGTTTGACGACGACTTGGCCGCCGGAGGCGGCGGTTTCCGGCAAACCCAAGCTCCTTCAAAACCATAGATTTTCTCCCACACGTCACATGGATCCAAGCTCAATTGAGCTCGAAATATCTCCTAAATGATCTATGAAGCTAGCACGGAGGGATAGGAGTAGAAACAGACCTTAATCGGAGCCCGTCGGTGGCTGGCCATGGAATTTCTCCTCTTCGGCGAGCTTGCTCCCGAACTCGTTTCTCCACCATTTTCCTTGTTCCAGGTATCGATTTCAACTCCTCTCGACCTTCTGAAGCTAATGGGAAGGTCAAATTGAGCTGATATTGGTTGTATAGTGAGTTGCCATTAAGGGTATTTCGGCCTCTACATTGGATGCTCCTCCTAGATGCCATGTGGCATGGAGCTTGCTGGAAATGGCTGGTAAATGTTGTTGGAGCTCAGAAATAAGCTTGGGAAGGGAGGAGGAGGGCCACATGGCGATTTGGGTTGGTCTTGGGCCTTGGCTCATGGGCTTTGACAATTAGGAATGAGCTTGGCCTTCATTTTTCTCCCTTTAGGCTATTTGTTGACTTATTTACTTTTTAGGTTGCTTGGTCAACTTGGTGAGTGGGCTGGCCCCACTTGATGGTCATGGACCCTATGGCACCACCCAACTTGGGTTGGGCCATGGTGGTTCCCCTTTTGGGCTAATTGGGCATTTAAGTGTGGGTTTGACCAATTTAGGCTTTAGGGTTGACTTGGGTCAACTTGGGTCAATAGGTGACCCAATGATGTGTCTTTGGTTCACTTAGATTGCTTTTAGGGTTAGGAGCATAGTGGTGGGGCCAATGTGTAGCTAAGATTCCAATTTGGGCTAGTTTGACTTGGGTTGACTTGAGCCCTATAGTGGGCCCTATGTGAATCCACCCTAACTCCATGGGTTAAACCTAGCCTAAACCTATTTACCACCACATGTACAAACCTAATCTAAGTTAAGGGGTCTAGTAGGAAATGAGATGTTACAGTACACATAGTGTTGCCACAACTTTAACGCAAAAAATACCGCCGCCAACTCCAAGCCATGGACGGGGTAATTCTTCTCATGAGATTTCAACTGTCTAGACCCAACGACTATTATATTACCATGCCGCACTAGAACACATCCTAAACCGCAACCTGAAGCGTCGCTGAAAATATGAAATTCTTAAGTCGCTTTAGGAATACTTAGGATTGGAGACGACATCAACCTTTCCTTCAAGGTATCAAACGATTGATTGCACTCCTAAGTCCATACCAACTTCTGGTCCTTGTGAGCCAGAGTAGTAAGGGACAGAGCTATCCGTAAAAAGTTTTCCACAAATCTTCTATTGTACCTGGCTAGTCCAAGAAAACTCCTGACTTCCGCCACGGTGCTCAGAACTGGCCAATCTGTGATAGCGTCAACTTTCGCTGGATCCACCGCCACCCCTTCACCACTAATCACCTGGACCAAAATTGCCACTTTATCTAACCAGAACTCGCACTTCGAGAACTTAGCATAATGTTGGTTCTCTTTCAAAACCTGCAAGACTACTCTCAAGTGTGTATCATTCCCCGCCTCCGATTTAGAGTATACCAAAATATCATCGATGAAGACCACCAAAAACGAGTCTAATTACTTTCGAAACACTCGGTTTATCAAATCCATGAATACCGATGGTGCGTTCGTCAACCCGAACGACATCACAGAGAACTCGAAGTGGCCATACCTCGTACCAAACGCTGTCTTGGGTATGTCCTCATCTCGAATTCGCAACTGATAATTCCCTGACTTCAAGTCCAACTTAGAGTACACCACCGACCCAACTTGTCGAACATATCATCTATCCGTGGAATAGGATACTTATTCTTGACGGTCAGTTTATTTAGTTCACGGTAGTCAATGCACAACCATATACTACCATCTTTGTTCTTTACAAATAACGTCGGCGCACCCTATGACAATGAGCTGGGTCTGATATACCCCTGTTCCAACAGTTCCTACAACTGCACTTTGAGCTCGGCCAACTCCTTCAGTGCCATCCTAAAAGGAGGATGTGACACCGGACTAGCTTCTGACACTAACTCAATTGAGAAATCAATCTCCCACCGAGGAGGTGCTCCAAAAAGCTTCTCAGGAAATACATCCTCAAAATCTGCAACTATCGGCACTTCTCCAATTGATAGCTTAGAAAGGTGAACTTCCAACAATGATACGAAAGATACTCCTCCCCGGTTAACTTTCCGCACCAATTGCAATGCCGAAATCAGGGAGAAGGCCACTCCACTAAGGCCTTCAAACTTGACTTCTTCCTTTCCTTCGCCCCTCGGGGTCACCACCTTTGATAGATAGTCAATATTGGCGCACTGCTCTGCAAGCCAGTCCATCCCCAAGAACACATCGAACTCAGCCAACGGTAGGACCACTGTTACTAACACGAAGTCAACTCCGTCTAAAGTCTACCCAATGCACCCTTTCGTCCCGGTAGTCATGAAAGACTCACTGGGCATGCGCACCCTAAGCTCTGCATTCGCCAAAAAGAGCTCGACTCCAATTCTCTGGATAAAGCTTTTTGCAAGAAAGGAGTGTGATGCTCCCATGTCGAACAATACCCTAGCGGGGTAACCGGAAACTAACATGAAGCCTAATACACAAGCAACATGCATAAAATGTCTCGAAAGTCTAAAGCAAATAAACAAACTTATACTTTCCCATACCTATCACCACATCGGGTTGTCGAATCACCTCCTATTATCCAAGGTTGTAAGCCCTTGGCTGTACGGGTTGGAAATGTGAAGCGCTCGACTTCGTCATTTTCCCTATATCCACCACACTAACTAATTGGCCTGGCCTATCCGGTTCTATAGATTAGACTGCCAAGCTCAAAGCTGAAAGGCGATGCTGGGGCCAAAATGCACTGACTGTTCCTGCCTTGGCTCTGGTTCTACGTCACCCTCTGTACAAAAACAAACTATGTGGCCTGACCTGACACACTTGAAGCATGTTGGTGGTCCCTTGAAGCGAGATCCCCCGACGTCGTACTGCTATTCTCTCCTGACTTGAAGGGATGGGGCTTCTTCTTTCACTTACTCCCATCATACTTCCACTGCGATTGAGGAAACTTTCCTTCTTCCTGATTCACTACAAGTCCCTTGCGGTGTTGAGTTCGCTCCATTTCACTTTCCAACGTCCTGGTAGCCTGAATAAACTCATTGAACCTCGCATTATTCATAGCTATAAGGGGTTGTCTCAAAATCTCTCTTAACCCATAGTAGAAGAGATTGTCCCTCTCCTCATCATCAGTCTTGGTCATTCCCACATAACAACCCAAATGAGTAAATTCCTTTACGTACTCATCCACAGTCTTATCACGTTGCACCAAGTGCAAAAACTGCCTCTGAAGGGCAAACCTCGTCGACGAAGGGATGTACTTCCTTATGAAGGCATTCCCGGACTCTTCTATGGACGGGGTGCGTCCAGGAAACTGGTTGCCGCTATGGCTCACCCACCACAACTTAGCGTCGCCTTCCAACATGAAGGTTGCGAGCTGTGACTACTTTTCCTTTGATGTCTCTGCCGCCCTCAGAAGTTCCTGAATTCTCACCAACTAGTCCTCCGCATCGGTCGGCGTGCCACACCCTTGAATGTTGGAGGATGGGAACTTAGAAAGTACTTCATTTGTCGGTCTCTCTGCCCAACAACCACTCTCTTAGTCAATGGCTCTACCTGTCTGGCTCCTCCACCCGGTATGACCGGTGTCGCCTCTGGGGTAATGTGAGTTGTTACCTGTGTAATAGGGGTCACCACTTGCATTGCCGCTGCAGCTTGGGCCGCTACCATTTCCTCTGCTAGCATGCGATAGAAATTGGCCGGGGTTACACCCATACCCATAGGACTCGGAGCAGTATTACTGCTCGCCGAAGACTCCTCTTGAGGCCTCGACATCCCTGCCCCATCGTTTGCACCCTTAGCAAAAGCAAGGTAAAACAAGAATCAACTTCTATTCACAAAACTTAGACACCGGGACACTCACAGTCCCGCGATACTCCTATGTGGAAAACTTCTTTACACTATCTGATTATGCCAAATCTACTACTAAACCTTATACTGGGCACTAACCTAGCTCTGATACCAAATTGTAACACCTCCACGGTAGTGACCATATAATATGGGTCTGGCAGAGGCCCCACAACCTACAGACTCCACAGCTTAAGCATTATAATATGATATACAATGAACTACCCAACTCAAAACTCATAAATAAGACGGCAAAAACACACCACAACAAGAAGTTATCCGCTAGCATAAGAGTACGAAGCGGCCTTAAGGCCTTACACATACAATTTTCCAAAACTGAAAACACCAAAAGCAGAGCAAAGTGCTGAAGCACTCCTGAGCTACCTCGACATGCAAGCCGAAATACAGTGCATTAAGCATAACATTCATCAACTTAAAAGTACGACAAAGAAGAACACTAAATGAGACTTAGGCCTTATTGGCCGGCGAGCTTGATCCAGCATGTGCACCTTGTCCTATAAAAAATATTGTAATGTGGGTCAGCAAAGGCTGACCTCAACTATGTAACCAACACATCTCTTCCTGGTCGTACCTAGCGGACCCCGGGGAACTCCATCACCCTGTAGGTCAGCACTTTGTATGCAATTGTATATAAACATTGAGAGTAAAGAAACAGGTCGGGATGTCACATACATCAAACATGTTTCTAGATTGAGCATTTAATAAAAAAGGGCCTACCATGCAACATGTATGCAAACCTGGGTTTTACCCAAGGCATCCTATAGTATATAAAGCTAACACATCGTCATGATTTAACACATCATAACACACTGGGACTTCCATTTTCCCCTAATGGCACTCAAGCCACCACACAGAACTCTTGCCTAGGCCCCACCCGCACATGGGTCACAAAACACGGGCTGGCTTGCAAGCTCTGACTTCTCACGCCAGGATTCTGTCACACAAATAAACTGATGCCTAGGCCCCACCCGCTTATGGGATTCACCCCTAGGTTTGTCAAAAGCTTAGCGTTCTCATCAGTTTCTCAGAAGGGGACTTGTCTCGTCGGGACACTCTCCACACATGACTTTCAAGTCACGGGCTAGCCAGCCGACCATAGAGACAAAGCCGCGCCTTCACACATTAATCAATAAACATCGTCTTTCCCACCCTAATCCACCATTCGTTCTCGTACGAAATAAAAAGGGGGCAAACATCACAAATGGCATCTTTCCGCAAATGGATTTCTAGCAAAATCCTTAAGGCTAATTATGAAAAATCATCGAGTCGGACTAACGGTCGTGACTACGGCTTCACCCACAATGCCTAATCCACTAGCGGAGCGAATTTCTAATGTAACAACATGCTGGGGATGGACACAATCAACCCGGTGGCTTCTCTTGAACCACGACAACCCGTATCCCGCTCATTTGAGAGATCTGGTACCTAATGCTTGAAAGAAAGCAAGAAAGAAATGGATGCCATGCACACATCCTAAAACCGAGAAGAGAAATGTCGTTACCTTACGACTCCTCTTCCTAGACATGGAGATCTTGTTTAGCACGGATGAAAGTGTGTGCCCGTAACACCCCTATCCATCACATGGCATATAACAGTAGGTCCGGTCGGGGCCCGACACCATATACTACAGACAGACCGAAGAGTTACTAAGTGAAACCATCCTTCCAATAACACACGTCCTACACAGAGCACATTCTAGCGGAAGTATTTTAAATGTTGAAAAGAAAAGAACCCAATCCATAGCATGAATATCCACTAAAAACCCCAAAGCAGAAATGAGCGTACAAATACACAAAGTACTTGGCCTTAAGGCCTTACATGAGTTTACTTTAAACAAATAGTGTCTTACAAACATCGGCAAGCAGGCCGGTCACACATGAGAGTAAAAGTAAACATTTGCAAAGGCCTTTGAGGGTCGGCTCGGCAACCAGGGCATCAACCCGATATTTGCCACTAGGCTCTAAAACACCTGCAAGCAACAATCCACTGCAATGGTGGCAAAAAAAAGCAACGGTCAGCTAAAGATGACCAAATTATAACGATCCCACCCAGATTTGGGATGGCGGTGCTCCTTCCCTGCATTTTAGTAGCATAGCCAAACAATATAGTGAAAGTACAATAACAACACACTTCACCACAGGTGTAGGCATGGACGGCCTCACACCCCGTGCTCTCAGGGCACTTACTCAGTGAACTCGGTCCGAGCCTAGATCGTTCTGCAGTCCCCCACCGCCCCCAGGATGGCAAACAACGTGAGCATTTAAGTCCTTTTAGTCGAAGCCTAGACTCGCTCTCCAAGCCAACTTTCACTGAACCACTTGGAGTGGGTAAGGATCCACCAGCCCGTTGCTCACCTCGCCACGACCATTTAGCCATCGGCGCGGGACAAGCTTCACCAAATCCCAAAGTATCGATCATAGAACAATACATAGCCCGGCTATACACAAGGCTGGCTCCCAGGCCACCAAAATGACAGAACTCCGCTTCTGCCCAGATTTTTGGGTGTACCTTGGAGTTAATCCCCAAGACTCTCTGTTGCAATCTACCGTGTAGAAAACCCGAAAAGCAAACGGCATAGAGTCTTCTCCGGCACTACAAGCACAATGAATACATAACCGATCCAGAACAACTTGTCCGGGTAGGCTTCACACACCATGCATATGTCCGTACTTCGATTCCGTACTCTACATGCAAAATAACGGGGACTATTCATGTCCGCCCGAAGGAATACCTCACACTCATCGCTCACTCGCGGGAGGGAGTTTCCTATGCAAAAAGGAAGAAAAATTCACATGTACAAGAAGAGAATCGTTACCCTTGTGGTTCGCTTTGGCGCCATGGAGATCTAGACGGATGGAAAGCACCTTAACGGCCTCGCCTCCACAAATCTGGACTCGGATCGAGAATCGAGGCTCTAGAGCTCCACCGGCGGCCGGATTTCTCCTTCACCTTCTTCCTTGCTCTCCCCTCTCTCTAACACTTTAGAAATAGAATCGGTGAAAATAAATGAGGTTTAAACCCTCATCTCCCGGCCATATACCAGCAGGGGAAAGGCTGAGCCGTCGGATCCTATTTGAAGGAAATGAATGACCACGATTTGCCCTGAAAATAACATTTTTGGGCCGAACACGGCTTGTGACACGCCCGTGTCATAGGCCGTGTTCCACACTCGCCGTAATCTAGAAAATACATGTTAGGTTTGGCCTAACTCAACCTGAAAAACTGGCTCAATAGGTGAGGGTTGCCTTACCATATAAACAGATCAGAACAGAGTGGATTGGTGGTGTGAGACTATTATTAACATCCCCCTCGCCCATAGCATGGATTGACCGGGCGGAACCGGGATACAAATAGCTCATGGGCGGACCAGATGGAACTGGATAGAAACTGGCTGGAACCTCCCTCTGATACCATGTTAGGTTTGGCCTAACTCAACTTGAAAAATCGGCTCAACAGGTGAGGGTTGCCTTTCCATATAAACAGATAAGAACAGAGTGGATTGGTGGTGTGGGACTATTATTAACATTTTTTTAACAAAATCTCCTTTTGTATCTTTCCTGCAAGTGAGAGGGTTCACTACTTTCCAAAATGATATAAAAGCATCCTTTTGACACACACTTTCCCACCATCAGGGAGCAAACACATGCAAAATAACGATTATGGAGAGAGTATTCGTACACGCGACCAACACGGCCGTTAAGTATAATCCCCACTAAACACCGTGGGATGATCCTCCCTCCTTAGGGATAGAGAAATCTCCCCCTTCAATTTCTCGGTTAGCACAACAATCAGCAACACAGTTAATTACTGTGAACCCATGAGCAGTGGCAGTTTCGACGAGATCGGGCATCCACCTCAGGGCATCCGTCGCCTACCCTGCCGAGCATACATTTTTATAATCCATTTCTCAATGCCAGAAAGATCACTTATTTCTTCTCCGCCCGCAAAGCCCAAAAACTGTATTGAGATCCACAGGATCAAAAAACCAACCCATCGCTTCCAGTATGGGATCCGAATCCCTAGTATCACCGGAATCAAAACCCTAATCCCCAACTCCAACTCCGGCGGGATCCGACCCACCAACACAACCGTCGTCGCTAGTGCAAGGGCCAACAGCCGGGCGTCGATTGGCTTCCATCCGTGCCTCCCCATGGGACAGATCGGTAGGATTCTGCCATCACCGTCACCGTCGCCTCCTCAGAGGAGAAAAAGATCCAGAAAATCTCCCGGCATTGGAAGCAGATGTTGGAGCGAGGATTCCTGGGAGATCACGAGTCTCAAGACCTTCATCGCCGGAGATAGAGAGCCGCTCTTCCTCCGTCGTCTTCTCCCAGCGTAGTGGATCGGTCCGCCGCGAGGAGATGGCCACCAACCCAACAGTTCATCTAAAAAACCCAGGTCTTGAGATGAAGGGTGGCGGGGTACATGAACACGGAGGGGAGAAAGCTACAGGCGATGTAGGATTAATCCCAACCACAGGACCGCAGGGATATTCCACCACAGGGGCACACCGGGGTCAACACCCAGACCTGGAATACGGTGGGAAAGCCATAACACGGTCCCACATACACGTATCCTACTGGCAAATTAATCTCAACACACTCCCGAAGCAGGACAACCTCCTTTTGATACCATGAAAGAACCTGCCAACCCAACAGTTCATCTCAAAACCCAGGTCTTGAGATGAAGGTTGGCGGGGTACATGAACACGGAGGGGAGAAAGCTGCAGGCGATGTGGGATTAATCCCAACCACAGGACCGCAAGGATATTCCACCACAGGGGCCCACCGGGGTCAACACCCAGACCTGGAATGCGGTGGGAAAGCCATAACACGGTCCCACATACACGTGTCCTGCTGGCAAATTAATCTCAATAATACAGAACAGGACATGGCCTTAAACACGGCTAGGGGCACGCTCGTGTCAACCAAAGACACGTCTGTGTCATAGGCCGTGTGCCTCAATCAACGTTGAAACCATCGCATCCCTAACAGGACACGGCCATGTGACACGCCCGTATCACAGGTCATGTGCCAGACACGCCCTAGGTCATGCCCGTGTCTCAGGCCATGTAACTCACTCGACACAGCCCAGATAACAGCCCGAGCAGGACACGACCCTGGACACGCCCGTATCTCAGGCCATGTTCCCGACCTCCATGGATTGTCGACTACATTTCGTCGACCATGCGGAAAATCGTCGAACTCGTAGCAGGACACGGCCACAGACATGCCCGTGTCCCAGGACGTGTGACCCTTATCAGGCCCCAGATTGGCCTTAAGACGCTACCAGATCATTTTCGAGTTTTGGGGCGTTACAATTCTCTCCCTCTAAAAAGAATTTCGTCCCGAAATTACAGAATGGAAAAGATACACAAAAATTAAGCGGTACCTGAGTGGAATAACTCAGGACACTCTTCAAGCATGGTCTGCTCTCGCTCCCATGAGAGCTCCTCCCAACCGTAGTTGTCCCAACGGACTTTGACCATCCTGATGTCTTTGTTACGAAGTCGCTTGACTTTAAAGTCCTCAATACGAATGGGTTTGACCTTCGTCATCAACCCATTATCAACAAGTACTTGATTGACCGTAATAACTTGTGAAGGATCTTGCACTGCCTTCCGCAACACTGAAATATGGAATACGCCGTGTAGACCACTCAATTCCACTGATAACTTCAGTCGATAAACTGCTTCACCAATTCGCCCCAGAACCTCAAACGGTCTAAGGTACCTCAGGCTTAGCTTCTTCAAGCGTCGTACCCGTGAGACGCCCTTGAACAGCTTAATCTTCAAATATACCCAGTCGCCAACAACAAACTCAACGTTCCTATGCTTGGCATTATAGTATTTAGCTTGCCTATCCTGAGCGATCAGCAATCATTCTCAATATGTCTGTACCAACGAAGTGGCGCCTTCCACTTCTTGTCGTTTGTACAACTTCAACTCACCCGTCTCCAACCAAGACAACAGCGTGCGACATTTTCTACCATAAAGGGCCTCGAAGGGCACCATTTGAATACTCGCTTGGTAGCTATTATTATAAGCAAACTCCACCTTGTACAGGTGATCTTCCCACCGCTTTCCTAAATCCAATACGCACATGCAAAGCATGTCCTCCATCATCCTGTTGACCCTCTCGGTCTGACCATCCGTCTGTGGATGAAAGGCCGTGCTAAAACTCAGCTTGGTTCCCAATATTTATTGCACAAACCTCCAGTCATTAGACGTGAAAGGTCCATCTCGATCACTCACAATGCTGCGGGGCACATCGTGCAGTCGAACAATGTTATCCACATAGAGTTTTGCAAATTTTTCCACTGAATCATCCTTCCTATTCAGAATAAAGTGCGACACTTTCATCAATCGATCTACGATCACCCAGATGGCGTCGTTTCCCTTCTTCGACCTTGACAACCCATGCACAAAATCCATTGAAATATCGTCGAACTTCCACTATGGGATAGGCAAGGGCTTCAAGAAACCTCCGGGCTTCTGGAACTCCGCCTTCACCAAGGCACAGGTTTGACACTTTGCCACATAAAGTGCTATGTCCTTCTTAAGTCCTGGCCACCAGAATTACTTTTTCATATCACGATACATTTTCGTGCTCCATGGGTGAATCGAGTACTTGGTATGTTGAGCCTCATACATCAATTCCTTCCATAGTTTACCCATATTTGGGACGCACAGACGACTGTCCCTCCATAATAGTCCATCAACAACACCAAATCAGGAATTTGACCCATCCAAAGCCTCATCCATGATCTGCTTCATGTTGCTATCCAAAACCAGAGCCTACCGAATGCTGTCAGCAAGGTCATACTGCACCTCTGTCCAGTTCAATTATGCTTCAGCACTCGTCTGCTTGTCAACACAAAAGATCTCTAATGCCTCCAAATCCCGAATCAAACGCTCGTCATGAACCGACAACCAGTTGGCCTCCGCGGGAGCCCTGCGACTCAATGCACCAGCAACCGCATTGCCTTTCACATGCACATAATGTATCTTGAAGGTGTAGTCACCCAGGAACTCCAGCCACCTCCCCTGCCACATGTTTAGGTCCTTTTGATCCAACAAGTACTTCAAGCTCTTGTGGTCGGTATAGATATCGACCTTCACACCGTACAGGTAATGCCTCCACAGCTTCAGAGCAAATATCACGGACGCTAACTCCATGTCATGGACCAAATAATTCCTCTCATACACCTTCAGCTAGCGCGAGCCAAAAGCTCTCACTCTCCCATACTGCAGTAGAACACAACCAAAACCACTGGGTGAAGCATCACTGTAACTCTCAAATCTTTCGGTCCCAACTGGCGAACATAGAATAGGCGTCGTGGTCAACCGACTTTTCAGTTCTTCGAAAGCTTGTGCGCACTCCGGTGACCACACAAACTTTTGATCTTTCCTCGTCAAAGTTGTGAGGGGTAATGCTATCCGCGAGAAGTTCTCTATGAAGTGCCTGTAGTAGCCGGCAAGTACCAAGAAACTCCGGACTTCTGCCACTATAGATAATACATGCCACTCCTGTATCATAATTATCTTTGCCGGATCTACCTCAATTCCCTCTCCACTAACTATATGACCAAGGAACGCTATCGAGGATAACCAGAATTCGCATTTGGAGAATTTAGCATATAGTTGATTCCTTCTCAATGTCTCCAACACCAAATGTAGATGCTTGAAATGATCGTCCTCGTACTGCGAGTACACCAATATATCATCGATAAAGACTATCACAAAGTGTTCCATGTACTCTTTGAACGTTCTGTTCATTAGATCCATAAACACGGATGGCACATTAGTCAGCCCAAACAGCATGATAGTGAACTCATAATGCCCATACCGCGTGCTGAAAGCTATCTTGGGGAAGTCACTTTCTCTTATCCTCAACTGATAATATCCGGATTTAAGATCCAATTTTGAGTACACCGATGACCCAACTAACTGATCGAATAGATCATCAATCCTTGGGATCAGATACTTATTCTTCTCCATTAAATTGTTCAGCCCTCGATAATCAATACAAAGTCGCAAGATTCTATCCTTCTTCTTAACAAAAGGACCGGTGCGCTCCAAGGCGACAAACTTGGACGCACATAACCCTATTCCAACAGCTCTTGAAGTTGAACTTTCAGTTCCACCATCTCCTTAGGCGCTAACCGATACGGAGAGCGTGACACAGGTTTAGTACCTGGCACTTGCTCAATAGTGAAGTCAATCTCCCGCTGAGGTGGGGATTCAGGGAGGTTGTTAGGGAACACGTTAGAGTACTCGGATACCACTGGGATATTGTCCAAACTAGGCTTGGGCTTCGAAGCCTCCACTAGTGTGAAGAACAGCTCTGCGCCAGCATGAACTTCCTTAAACACCTGAAGAGAAGACATCAAAGTCTTGCTCGTCCCTTTCAAGCCCGTAAATATCATCTCGCAATCAGTACCCAATTTGACCTCCTTGCGGATGCAATAAATGTATACATGCTATTCCGAGAGCCAATCCATTCCAAAGATCATGTCGAACTCCACTATCGGCAGTATCGGTGCTTGCAAGTCAAACTCTGGACTCCCAATCTATATCCTTATGCAACAAACTCTATCCACGCACATTGAATGCCCATTAGGCAACAACACATCCAATTTGTCCTTTGCCATCGAAGAAGGTACTCCGATGCGCGATACAAATCTTTCGGACAAAAAGGAATGCAAAGCTCCCATATCGAACGGTGCTCTCGCCAGATAATCGAAAATCAAAAACAAAGTCTAACACAACCAGTCATAGGCTAACATGCGTAGGGCAACAAGTATTTAAAGCTAAACTGCTATAGATTAAACCATACCTGTCACCACGCCAGCCTGCTTCATGGCCTCCTACTGGCCAAGGTTGTACACTTTAGGCTGGGTTGGGGCATAATGTGATGTGGTTGTCTCCGACCACTTACCCTTCTCCCCGTAGGTTGATACAGGTTTCTTTTCGGACTTCGGACGTCCGCTCCAACAATCCCGGGCAAAGTGTCCCGGCTTCCCACAGTTATAGCATAAACTTGGGTCTCGCCCAATGGCTACTCCGGGTCCAGTCTTCTTTGCCACCGGAGTACCACTACTTTCTCTGGCAATAAGTCCTATAACTGCTCCCGGCATAGCTTTCTTTGTCTTCTGGCCATCACCACGACAATCTCAGGCACGGTGACCGAATTTACGACAATTAAAAAAATCATATGGAGCCTGGCTAGTAGATATTTTAAACTTCTTTTTCCTCCTCCATCGATATACAGGCTTTGCAGAACCTGGAGAGCTCGGTACCCTGAACTCTGAAGTCTGGTTGACTTTTGCCAAATCTACTTCCAAAGATCTAGCCGACTCCACCAAGGCTCGAAATCCAAATAATTTTGGTCCTAGTAGTAGAACTCGTAACTCGCTGCCAAGGACGTTATAAAATCTATCGACCATAGACTGCCCGCTCTCCAATTCAAACCCTGGGTAGCGCCATATCATAAAGAATGCCTGCAAATATTCATCAACTAAGTGCGTACCCTACACAAAAAGTATGTTCAACTGCTGACCCAATGGTCCTCTAAATGCCATTTACTCTATCACAACACTCAGTGTCGAAGCCACCTTAGGGACAAAGGGTTGCGCATTCCTTCCATGTTGTGCGTTGGTCACAGCAAACATCGCTTCAACTACCCTTCTTATGGTTTCAATGGAAAGAGGGGTCTCAGGCACGTTGCTGGGTGCACTACTTTCCTCATAAAGCGGGCGTTCTGACGGTCCTGCGCCACTCCTGGTCACCTATAGTCGTACAAAACACCATTAAGTGACCAAACAAAATTGCAAAAGCAATTATAGGAACACGCAGATTCCTCGAACACGTGTATTTTCATTTCTAAGTGGACATTCATGGGTTCTTTTTATGTTATAACGATGACGTACATACACGTGCTCACCACCCCTTAAAAGAATTCGTCCACAAATTCATTTAAGCATGACTGAAACCGGTAGTATGATACCAAATTGTAACACCCAATCCATCACATGACATATAGCAGTAGGTCCGGCCCGGGCCCGATGCCATATACTACAGACAGACCGAAGGGTTACTAAATGAAACCATCCTTCCAATAACACACATCCTACATAGAGCACATTCTAGCGGAAGCATTTTAAAAATTGCAAAGAAAAGAACCCAAGCCACAACATGAATGTCCACTAAAACCCCCAAAGTAGGAATGAACGTACAAATACACAAAGTACTTGGCCTTATGGCCTTACATGAGTTTACTTTAAACAAATAATGTCTTCCAAACATCGGCACGCAGGTCGGTCACACATGAGAGTAAAAGTAAACATTCAGAAAGGCCTTCGAGGGCCGGCTCAGCAATAAGGGCTTCAGCCCGCTATTTGCTACTAGGCTCTACAACACCTACATGAAACAATCCACCGCAACAGTGGCAGACAAAAGCAACGGTCAGCTAAAGCTGACCAAATTATAACGATCCCACCCCAGATTTGGGGTGGCAGTGCTCCTTCCCTGCATTTTAGTAGCATAGCCAAATAATATAGTGAAAGCACAACAACAACACACTTCACCACAGGTGTAGGCATGGACGGCCTCACACCCCGTGCTCTCAGGGCACTTACTCGGTGAACTCGGTCCGAGCCTAGCTCGTTTCGCAGTCCCCCACTGCCCCCAGGATGGCAAACAATGTTAGCATTTAAGTCCTTTCAGTCGAAGCCTATACTCGCTCTCCAATCCAACTTTCACTGAACCACTTAGAGTGGGTAAGGATCCACCAGCCCATTGCTCACCTTGCCACGACCATTTACCCATCGGCACGGGACAAGCTTCACCAAATCCCAAAGTATTGATCATACAACAGTACATAGCCCGACAATGTACAAGGCTGGCTCCCAGGCCACCAAAATGGCAGAACTTCGCTTCTGCCCAGATTTCCGGGTGCACCTTGAAGTTAATCCCCAAGACTCCCTGTTGCAATCTACCGCATAGAAAACCGAAAAGCAAATGGCACGGAGTATTCTCATGCACTATAAGTACAATGAAAACATCACTGATCCAGACCAACTTGTTTGGATAGGCTTCACACATCATGCTTATGTCCGTACTTCGATTCCAGACTCTGCATACAAAACAACGGGGACTATTCATGTCTGCCCGAAGGAATACCTCGAACTCACCGCTCACTCATGGGAGGGAGTTTCCAATGCAAAAAGGAAGAGGACTTCACATGTCCAAGAAGAGAATCGTTACCCTTATGGTTCGCTTTGGTGCAATGGAGATCTAGACGGATTAAAAGCACTGTAACGGCCTCGCCTCCACAGATCTGGACTCAGATCGAGAATCAGGGCTCTAGAGCTCCATCGGCGGCTGGATTCCTCCTTTACCTTCTTCCTTGATCTCCCCTCTCTCTAACACTTTAGAAAGAGAATGGGTGAAAATAAATGAGGGTTAAACCCTCATCATCCGACCATATACCAGCAGGGGAAAGGCTGAGCCATCAGATCCTATTTGAAGGAAATGAACGGCCATGATTTGCCCTGAAAATAATATTTCTGGGCCAAACACAGCTTGTGACACGCCCGTGTCATAGGCAGTGTTCCACACTCACCGTAATCCAGAAAATATAGAATAGGACACGGCCTCAAACACGGCTTGGGACATGCCCGTGTCAACCAGAGACACGCCCATGTCATAGGCTGTGTGCCTCAATCGACGTTGAAACCGTCGCTTCCCGAATAGGACATGGCCATATGATATGCCAGTGTCATAGGTCGTGTGTTAGACACGCCTTGGGTCACGCCCGTGTCCCAGGCTGTGTAACTCACTCGACACAGCCCGGCTAACAGCCCGAGCAGGACACGACCCTAGGCACGCCCGTGTCTTAGGCCGTGTTTCTGACCTCCATGGATCGTCGACTATATTTCGTCGACCATGCGGAAAATCGTCGAACTCATAGCAGGACACGGCCACGGACATGCCCATGTCCCAGGCCGTGTGACCCTTATCAGGCTCCAGATTGGCCTTCAGACGCTACCAGATCATTTCCGAGTTTTGGGGCGTTACAATTCTCTCCCTCTTAAAAGAATTTTGTCCCGAAATTACATAATGGAAAAGATACACAAAAATTAAGCGTTACCTGAGTGGAATAACTCGGGATACTCTTCAAGCATTGTCTGTTCTCGCTCCTATGAGAGCTCCTCCCGACCGCAGTTGTCCCAACGGACTTTGACCATCCTGATGTCTTTGTTACGAAGTCGCTTAACTTCAAAGTCCTCAATACGAACGGCTTTGACCTTCGTCGTCAACCCATTATCAACAGGTACTTGATCGACTGCAATAACTTGCGAAGGCTCTAGCACCACCTTCCGCAACACCGAAATATGGAATACGTCGTGTAGACCACTCAATTCCACTGATAGCTTCAGTCGATAAGCTGCTTCACCAATTTGCTCCAGAACCTCAAACGGTCCAAGGTACCTCGTGCTTAGCTTCTTCAAGCATCGTACTCGTGAGACGCCCTTGAACGGCTTGATATTCAAATATAACCTGTCGCCAACAACAAACTCAACGTTCCTATACTTGGCATTATAGTATTTAGCTTGCCTGTCCTGAGCGATCAACAATAGTTCTTGAATTGTCTGTACCAACGAAGTGGCGCCTTCCACTTCTTGCCGTTTGTACAGCTTCAACTCACCCGTCTCCAACCAAGACAACGACGTGCGACATTTTCTACCATAAAGAGTCTCGAAGGGCTCCATTTGATTACTCGCTTGGTAGTTATTATTATAGCAAACTCCACCATATATAGGTGATCTTCCTACCGCTTTCCAAAATCCAAGACGCACATGCGAAGCATGTCCTCCATCGTCCTGTTGACCCTCTCGGTCTGACCATCCGTATGCGGATGAAAGGCCGTGCTAAAACTCAGTTTGGTTCCAAACATTTGTTGCACCAACCTCCAGTAATTGGACGTGAAACATCTCGATCACTCACGATGTTGTGGGGCACTCCGTGCAGTCGAACAATGTTATATACATAGAGTTTTGCCAGTTTATCCACCGAATCATCCTTCTTATTCAGAATAAAGTGTGAAACTTTCGTCAATCGATCTACGATCACCCAGATGGCATCGTTTCCCTTCTACGACCTTGGGAATCCATACACAAAATCCATTGAAATATCGTCGAACTTCCACTCCAGGATAGACAAGGAATTCAAGACACCTCCGGGCTTCTGGCACTCTGCCTTCACCAAGGCGCATGTTTGACACTTCGCCACATAAAGTGCTACGTCCTTCCTAAGTCCTGTCCACTAGAACAACTTTTTCATATCACGATACATTTTCGTGCTCCCTGGGTGAATCGAGTACTTGGTATGTTGAGCCTCATACATCAATTCCTCCCGCAGGTTACCCACATTTGGGACGCATAGACGATTGTCCCTCCATAACAGTCCATCAACAACACCAAATCAGGAATTTAACCTATCCAAAGCCTCATCCATGATTTGCTTCATGTTGCTATCCAAAATCAGAGCCTGCTGAATGCTATTAGCAAGGTCATACTGCACCTTTATCCAGTTCAATTGTGCTTCAACACTCGTCTGCTTGTCAACACAAGAGATCTCTAATGCCTCCAAATCCCGAATCAAACGCTCGTCATGAACTGACAACCAGTTGGGCTGCGCGGGAGCCCTGCGACTCAATGCATCAGGAACCGCTTTGCCTTTCCCAGACACATTATGTATCTTGAAGGTGTAGTCACCCAGGAACTCCATCCACCTCCGCTGCCGCATGTTTAGGTCCTTTTGATCCAATAAGTACAAACAAAAGGTACCATTTATTATGACGATACTGGTGCCATAAAAAACTGACTAAAAGGAACAAAAGTCATATGAACAAAACGTGGCTCTCATAATGGCTGCATTTTTTATTAAAAAATTCCTTGGCTCATACTGTTAATGAATAGCCTGAATAATAGTCATACTGTTCTCTGTCTTTTGGTGGAAGGAATGGCATTTGGCCCTTCTATCCTTCTGATGTAATCTTGTGTGTCCGGATGGCGTGATAGTTACTACTATATTTCTTCCATTTGGTCTTCCTTTGTATTTGCTGCAATGTTATTCTGAGCTTTTGTTTCTATTCTTCTCAGATTTAGGGTCTCCAAATATTTCACATGATTTTTTTTTCTATATTATCTTGTTCATTTGAGATAAAATTGCAAAAGAGGATATTGTTCTCTTTTTTCACAGATTTGACAGAGAGACTGCGTCCCAAATTTCTTCAAAAAATTTTGTTGGCGCAAAAAAAAATGTCCATCCTCTTTATAGAACTCCTTTTTTGAGAATACAATTTTTCGGTGCATCGGTGTTTCTTTCACAGGATGTAGTTCTCAAATTTGTGTAGTGAGAAATTGTTTAAAGTATTGTCATTCTTCCCAAATGGACCAAATTTTGAACAAAAAATTTGCTAATATAAGTTTTCATATTGCATGACTATTGGGAAGCAAATTGACGGTATACTGTTCTTGAAATTCATTGGAGTGTTCGTGTTTAAATAAATTTCTTAGTTCTCGTAGTAGCGTTTTACTTATATGTCTTCAAGGGCATTTAAAGGATTTTAGGAGTTCTCCCTCCTCAATCAGTTTATGATTATGCATTTCCAAACTTCTATGAAGGTAACTTCTAATTCAAGAAGTTTGAGCTTATCATTCTTTATTTTAAAGATTTTGGTTAATTCTAAAAAACCAGAGATGCCTAGTTTTATAAGAACGACAGTCTCAATGGTTGAAAAGATTTTATACAAATTTCATTGTTCTTTAGTTTCTTCGTTAAACATTGTGCATATCCTTTCAGATAATGCTTCGGATCAGATTGAGCCGGTGAGCAAAATGTGGCCATTCTTTCAAGAAGCCCTTTAGCTATGTGATAGCCCTTTTGTATCACATTATTTTACTGATTTTTGGCTATGTGCCTTTTCAAGCATACTCAAGTGATAGTTTGCTATTCGGGAGTCCCCGATCTGTATAAATTTATACAGATTGTTAAACAAGCATAGTCGTCTGAGACTTTTTCTTTTAGTGGTGCATTATACCACTCTTTAATTATTGTTTTCGTAAATGTTTGTGGCATGTTATTAGGCCTCTATAATGTATAGGGCTTCAGTGTAATTGAAAGCCCAGTTTGCTTACTTGCTCCGATGGGAGTTCTAGAAGTAATTTCCGTGGAATTTGTTGTTGCGTTTCTCCATTGGGAGAGTTACATATTGTCATATCTCAAACAGATGAATCATATATTCCAATGAGAATATATGTTTCGATACTTCCAGTGAAAGTTTTGTAGAGATACAATCTCTATTTTCTTCAATGGAAGATGTTTGTCTTTCTAATGCTTTTCCTCATTTGGAGGTAACAGTTTCCCAATCATTAGTTCTCCTTTTTTAACTTTATTGTTGTTTTGAGACGTTTGAGCCTTTTGATGAGATCAACTGCAAAATTAGTGTACCCAGGAATATATTTGATGTCATATACATAAGCTTCTAAATACATTGCTATTTGAATCCTTCTAAGATTGGTTTCAGAATCATTAATTGTTAATTTTTTTTAGAAATTGAGAGACGAATTTGTTGTTTGATTCAATAATAAAATATTTATCCAATAGGTATACTTTGAGGCTTTTGATTGCTAATTTAATAATCAGAAGTTCTTTGTCATATGCAGAGTATTTTTGTTCAGTTTTTCTAAATTTTTTCAATGAATATGCTATAATTTCAATATCTTTAGTGAGTGTTTTTGCAATTATGATTCCTGCCAAAAAAAATTCAGACACATTTGTTTGTAATGATATTTGGTCTTGTGTGGATTGATTATAGAGGATCTTTTGATCGACAACTAATTTTTTTATTTGTTGTATTTATTCTCATTCTGGATCGTTAAGTGCCTATTCAACGCGCATGAATTGGCATTCTAGAATTGGTTTTGATTTCCAGAATACCAATTCCTGTGTTCAGCTCGCAAGAATTATAATGGAATTGGTTTTTAATCCTAAAACCATCGATATTACCCTAAACCTAAAAACCCCATCTGTCAAAATCCTTACTACGTCGAGGTTAGTGCAATGATGGACACATCAGGGTTTGAATGGGATTGGGAAAGGAACATGGTGAAGGTGGACAGTGAGGAAGTATAAGCAAATTATGTGAAGGAAAGTTTTTTTATTGATTGCTATATTTATAGAGGCAGTGTAATTGAAATTTTTAAAATTGTAAATAATTCTTTGAATTGTATTATTATAGGCCCATACTTTAGTGAAACATTATATAGATAAAGTTATTGTGAATTGGTCTGATTTGGCTATGTTATGCGGGACTGATAGAGCGACTAGTAGTCATGTTGCGACCGCAATAGATGCAGAAAAAGAGATAGATGCAGAGTTCATGGCAGAAAAAGCAACTAGTACACAGGAGCCATCTAGAATGGATGGAGAAGAAGGCAGGAGAAGGAGGAGAAAGCAAGACAGACAAAATGACTCAGTAGTAGTGGCCATATAAAAATTGGCTGACTCCGTGCAAGGAGCAGTGGGGACCATATCTCCCGGTGATGTTGATGAAATTTATGTTGCACTTGCTCAGATGATCATTTGGAAGAGTTTGATTTTCTCAGGGCCTTGGATATACTGTGTCATGATAGTGTCAAGCGTGATATATTCAAGAGACTCCCCGACAAGTTGAAGGGCACATGGCTGCGAATGCAGTTTGATCGCTAGTTTCATACTACTTCTAAGCGATGGACTTCTTATTTATATCATTTGTTGTTTATGTAATTTTACTTATGGACAATACGTATAGATTAAATCGTTTGCAATGTTTATGAATTTCAGTTTTTATTAGTACTTTTATTTTATGCTTAAATTTTGAAAATAAAAGTTTTAAAATATTTATATTCGTAAAGTCAATTCCATCGTGCAGTCGAACAACTTTTATGTATGAATTATATAGATAAAGTTATTGTGAATTGGTCTGATTTGGCTATGTTATGCGGGACTGATAGAGCGACTAGTAGTCATGTTGCGACCAACATGACTACTAGTAAGTTAATTATGTTCACTGAATTTCATCCTGCAGCCGAACAACAGAATTGATTTTCTGTACAAAACTAATTCCTGCAGATATTGGTATTCTATCCAAAGCCAATTCCAGAAAGTTAATTCCTGCACGCCGAACAGACCCTAAGAGAAATTGAAATTTTATCCATGTTTCACCTTCGAGGTTGTTCTCTGTTTTTGAGCTTATATTTTTCTTGAAATTTAGAAAGTTTTGCTTGTAAACTTTTTACTCGACTTGAAAGTTTGAAATGAATTTTCATCCATAATTTAAAAGTCTGATGAAATCTTGTAGTTCTTTTAATATCCAAAAATTATCTGGGAAATCTTTAATTTTAGAGTAAATATGTTGTTGTAATTCTATTCGTCCATTTTTATGTATTTTTCGAGAAATCTATTTCAGATTTATATAACTACACTTTCATCAAGATAACTGAAGACACTTTTATTGTTGGTCATGTGGTTGGAGCACCCACTATCAATTTACCACACATCATCAAAACCATTTTAACTACTTTCACATGTATATAAAACATAGTTTCATCACTTCCCTGTTCTCCAAAATTAGCTTCTTTAGGAGGCTTAATGGGTAGCTTCAGACGATATGAGCAATCTTTAGCAAAATGTGTGGGTTTTGGACACCTCTTGCATTTGAAAAAACAATCAAAGGCTTCATAATTGTTTCGTTTACACAGAGTGCAGTGCAAGATGAACTTTTGAACATACTCCTCCTTTTAATTTATTTGATTGGTTCAGATGAGTTTTTATCAGGCTTTGGAATGCTTACTCCAAACGTTGGTTTTCAAACCTTTTCATCCTTTCTTCATGTGCTTGAAGGGAGCCCATAAGATCACTTATGGTGAGAGTGTTAACATCTTTAACTTATTTTATTGCAATGACCACAAACGTATACTTATGCGTGAGGATTTTAAGGATTTTGAGAATCACCTTTCTTTCCTCTACACAATCTCCATAGATCTTGATATGATTAGTGAGGGTGATAACACGAGTGAAGTATGATTGAGTTTTTTCCTCCTCTTTCATACTCAGGGAATCAAACTGCTGGCATAGGTTTTGTTGTTTTAATGAAATCATCTTGGTAGACCCTTGGAATTCAGTCTTGAGGGTAGCCCATGCTTCTTTGGACGTGAAAGCACCCACGATCCTAGGGAAAATGCATCTTCATATTCCTTGTTGGATATAGAGAAGAGCCTTTGCATCCCTTTTTGATTCTCTGAGTGCTCTTTGACTTGAGAGGCCTCCCATACTGATAAGAGATTCACAGATGTTGGTTGGGGGTATCCGTCTTGAATTAGGTCCCAAAGACCTTATGAAATAAATAGGGTGCTCAGTTGTACATGCCAAAAGTCATATGTCGCTCCTTCAAACACCGGAACTCCACATGGGGAGTATAGGAAATTGGGAGTTGGAATGCTGGATGACACCATAGGAGGAAGATGTGGAGAGAATGGAACTAGGCCACGATAGAAAGGAAAAAAGATATAGATACTGATTGCAACCTCCTAAGAAATCTGATGACAGAGAGATTTCAAACCCAACCTCGCTCTGATATTATATTGAAATGTAGAGTGAAAGCATAAAAGAATAAGGGAAGAGAGATCCACACAAACAACCTTTTCATTATCTATCAAAGGACACATACATCTTACTTCATAACCTTCTTCATGCATAGAAAGAAGAGCAAAGGGTTTTTTTATTTATAAAGCCCAGATACAACTAGCGGGATAAAACAAAGCACAAAAAAGAGAAACAGGGCTCGAGGCCGTCCAGGTATGTGCTTGGTACATCTTGCATAAAAAAACATAAACCAGTCTTCATTTTTCCTTTTCAGGTGAGGCGACCATCGGGAAAGCACACAACTAGTAGTCACTTATCTGTACTTGCTCCTTCTTCCTGATTAAGAGCAACTCCAATGGGGGATCTCTATATTTAGAGATCCCCTTGTACCATGTTCTTCAAATATGGAGATCATGGAGAATCAACTCCAACCATGTTCTCTATATTTGGAGAACATTAATTTTTTAATATTATTTAAACAATTTTAAAATATAAACAATTTTAAAAAATAAATTAAAAACGATGTCATCCCCCCTCCCCCGTTCGACGTTCGTCACGCGAACCCGTTCGACGTTATTATTAATTATCGAATGGGTCCGATAATTAAAATAAAAATTTTTAGCTCTTTTGGATTATATTATTATATTATATTATATTAATTTTTAAGCTTTTTTAATTTAAAATTTAATTGCATAACTAAAATAAAATAAACATTATATAGTTCAAAAAAAAATATTACATTTTAAAATAATGCTAAAATTCTGGGAGGTCATCATCAGGTTCGCTACGACTTCTGCGTGCGCTTCCCCCGTGTTGTTCTCCTCCATACCCGGGAACTCCATAGTCGCTTCCTCCATACTGGCTTTCTCCGTGCTGGTGTCCTTCGGATAGAGCTCCACCATATTGGTCTCCTCCATATAGGCTTCCGTCGTACTGACTTCTCCCAAAATGAGGTCCTCCAAATTGAGGTCCTCCATGCGGGTCTCCTACATAGTGTCTTCCTCCATATTGGTTTCCTCTATGCTGGCCGACTCCAAACTGATGTCCTCCATATTGGTCACCTCTATGCTGGGCTCCGCTGTATTGGCATCCTCCGTGCTGGCTTCCTCCATATTCGGTTCCTTCGAGTGATGATGATCCTCTAAATAGGGATTATTTTAGGTTTTTATTCATAATTTATTGTATTTTCTGCCAAAAATATTGCCGCTCCGGAGTTCCTTTTATGCCATCCAAGTCTATCATCATAATATCATGATCTTGTTTAGCACTCTGAAACTCTAATTTCTTTTTTTTCATTTTCGACCTTTAACTTCAACAGTTCATTCATAGAAGACCTATCCTTTGGTCGTTGTTCTTGCCCTCTTTACAAAATCTCTAAGATTTCTTCATTTGCTTTAGTTTGTATTTCTGTACCACAACTCTTACCACTAACTTGTCTCCTCATTTCTTTTTCTTTCTTCCTCCCAATAGGTCGAGTATTTGAAAATGAGATTATTCATCACCAATACTATTAGGATTCATTTCATTATTATCTGTGTTTAGGTCTATACGGCCCCATTGTGTGGGAGAGTTAGAATCAAAATCTTGTGACATGTCATCATGCTGAGAGTTATTACCAGCTATAGCCCCAGAATGATATATCTACTTTTAAGTATTTTTCAAGATTGACCAAACATGATCAAACAAGAAACCTCTTTTCTCGTTCGGATCTTCGCCATACAAAATTTTTGCTTGATTAAGCTACAAAAAATAACAATTACAATAACATATAAATTCATTGATCTAATATTTAAAAAGTAAATAAATACTTGCAATATCCAGTTTAGATGCACCGCTCGGATTTCTTTGCTCAATCTGTCGAATGCATCCTCTAAATTTGCTAGTCTTGCTTGCCAACAATGACTAGCGACATGAGAATGAAGCTATGTAATTTTGAATGTGATTTTATTTTGGCATGAGTTTAATCAGTAAATAGGTCTTTTACTCTTCTTTATATGACAAATAATAATTAGAAAGTATTCAATATTAGTCTCGTTTTGTAGGTCTCGAAAAAAATAATTTTATTGATATATTATATGCTATAATTGAAAAATTATTAGAGCGGCTACGAGGATTTATAGAATATACAAAGAATTCATAAAACAAATAATTAAATAATTAAACAAATAAAAAATAATAAAAATAATAAAAAAATAAATGTCGGCCACGACATTTCCTCTCCCCCTCTTCTATATTTAAAGGAGGAGAGAGAATATCTCCATTAATGGAGAGGAAAATACAGACCAGTTGGAGCTATTTTTTCCGGTAAAAATGGAGGTTCTCCATTTATAGAGCACGGTTGGAGATGCTCTAAGATGGGGATAACTCCAAGTGTTGTTGTCTGGATTATGCTCCAACACCTATAGGACAGGTCAAGGACAGGTAGCACTTTGCAAGGACTCCGGCATGATTGGGTAGGGTTCCAGTAGGCCTTGAGAGGCACTAAGAAGAAAGAGCGTTAGATTGAGCGATCTCTTGTGTATACATAGGGACTCACATCCCAACTCATGCAGTGAGGAGAAAATATATTTCTTTACCGCTCCTTGTACAACACACGAGAGATAAGAAAATATTATATAAAAAGGCAGTAACTATCTCACCTCCACAAAAAAGCTTTCTGCGATGAAAAGCTCCAAACTATGAGCTCCAAGGCAGAGCAAGTTCCAACTTGTTAACCATATCTGACCTCTATTTTTGTCTGCTTAGCAGCATGCGTGAAGAACTGTTAGCCTTACGGTGTGTGTGGAGCGCTAGGGTTATAGCTAGTGTTCACGCCAGTTGGAGTTTTTGAGCTATAGAGAATAATCATTGAGAATGTTCGTTCAGTTGAGGATGAGGAGAAGACTTGCTCTTGGATTGGAAGCAACTTGAGGAACTTGTCATTCTGTTTATGGTTGATAAAATGTTGTGTGTCGGCATGGGATAGCCACGCTAGAGGCACATTGAAAAGCGCATGGTGCGCATAGATATATGTCAAAGAGAATCGTATTGATCTGTCTCGTTTGTCATTGTGGTAACTTTTATATATATATATATATATATATATATATATATATATATATATATATATATATATTATTTGTGTAATTTACTATGTAGCGAAGTGGTAGAGATCCCATGTGGATCAAGAAGCGAAAGACAATATTATTTTGTGTATATTTACACCCTTTTAGTGGGGGCTTTCCGTCCGATACTCTGATCATCCCACCATCTTTATTTTTATTTGCTGGTATGCTTGTATATTATCATATACTAGAGTATCTCTAAACCAATGAGGGATGACATGCTCCTAGAATCTTCTCTCTATAGAAAGGAAGGGGAAAATGGTAGATACTTTCATTGTGATATATTAACTCAGACAATCAAGCAATAATAGCAAGCCCAGCTGTGTTGGAAACGTGAATGGGTCCCTGCTTCGGACTACACCTCCAAAACACTTAGCACAAAAATCCACACACCGCCGAGTTCGCCAAACCTAGCCGCCTAACCGCGCGAGCTCCCACCTGCGAGACGGCCAACGCGAGACCACCACTCGCAAACTCTAACTCGCCAACACCACTCGCAGCCCGCACTCGCTCCTAACTCGGCAACCTCCTTCTCGCGCGGCTACACACTTCTACTCGCGCGAGTACACCACTGCCGAGCTCAACCTGGCGAGACAAATACCCTTGCGAGACCGCAGCCCCTGCAAGCTCCAACTCGCGCAGCGAGATCAACTCGCCGGACACGACTAGCGAGAGCACCAACTCGCGCAGCGAGATCTCCAAGCCGCCCGAACTCGCGAGTACTCTCCTTCTACTCGCCCGGCAAACTCACTGCCGGCAACTTTCTCTCACTAGAGATTCTTGGCGCTACGGCGCTCTCTCCTCTCTCTAAAACACAAACAAGGAGTGAGGAATTTCTTCTATTGCATCAATCTTTACAAATGAAACTACAAGCCTATATATAGGCAACAACAACCAATGACAACGCGCCAAATGGCAAAGCAATAAAAGCTATTAAATACTAACCTTACACCTACCACCCTCTCATCTCCCCAATTAATCACATTCACTCCCCCTTAAGCAATTAAAACAAAACTTGAAACTCCCCATGCAAGTGGGCCCGGTCAACGGTCAACGCCGAAAACTCCAACAAACTCCCCCTCAAACTTGGCATAGCATGCCGAGTTTGCCTTTGAGCTTCAGGAACGTGTCCACCTTCAACGCCTTGGTAAAGATGTCCGCCACTTGCTCTCCGGTCGGGCAATACTTGACCTCCATGGTCTTCAGCTCCACCTGCTCTCTCAGGAAGTGATACCTTGTATCGATGTGTTTGCTCCTCCCGTGTAGAACCGGGTTCTTCGCGAGCTGGATGGCCGACATGTTGTCCACCAACATGGTCGTTGGCCCATCCACTCCATGCTGCAAGCTCTCCAACAAATTCCTTAGCCAGATGGCTTGGCATGTGCCAGCTGCTGCCGCTATGTACTCCGCCTCGCAGGACGATAGAGCTATCGTGGCCTGCTTCTTCGAACTCCAAGAGAACACTCCTGTTCCCATGTTGAAAGCATATCCGGAAGTGCTCTTCCGGTCATTCACATCCCCGCCGTAGTCACTGTCCGAGTAACCTACCAGCGTCAGCTCCTCTCCAGTACCATACTTCAGTCCATGACCTCTCGTCCCATTGATGTACCTCAGGATCCTCTTCGCTGCAGTGAAGTGGTCTTCCTTTGGCTCCTCCATGTGCCTACTCACCACCCCGACCGCATACATGATATCTGGTCGGGTGAAGGTCAGGTAGCGCAGACTACCCACCAAGCTCTTGAATAAGGTGGAGTCCACCGCTCCTTCCTTCGACTCCTTGCTCAGCTTCATTCCCGGGTCGGCAGGAGTGGAGATAGGCTTGCTATCCTCCATCCTGAATTTCTTCAGAATCTCCTCCGCATACTTCTTCTGGGATATGAAAATCCCGTCTTCTCCCTGTTTCACTTCCACCCCCAGGAAATAACTTAGCTCTCCTAAGTCAGTCATCTCAAACTCCTTCTTCATCATCTCCCGGAACTCATCATACATGGTAGCATTGTTCCCCGTGAAAATCATGTCGTCTACGTAGAGACAGACTATCATCATGTTGCCCTCCTGGTCCACCTTGGTGTAGAGGGCGTACTCATGTGGGCTCTTCTGATAGCCATGCTTCTGCAAGAAAGCATCTATCCTTCCATTCCAAGCTCTAGCCCCTTGCTTCAAGCCGTAGAGTGCTTTCACCAACTTGCAGACCTTCCTCTCTTGTCCCTTCACCACGTACCCTGGAGGCTGCTCGATGTATACTTCCTCCTCCAGGTACCCGTTCAGGTAGGCAGAGACAACATCCATCTGCATGATCTTCCACCCATGGTGTGCAGCTAGGGCGATGATCAAGCGGATGGTGTCAATCCGTGCTACAGGGGCGAACACCTCATCATAGTTGACCCCTTGAACTTGGCGGTAGCCCTTCACGACTAGCCTCGCCTTGTGCTTCTCCACGCCTCCATCTTTATTTTTCTTCACCTTGTACACCCACTTCACCCCGAGGGGTTTGTGGCCAGCAGGAGGGTCGACCAGCTTCCAGGTCTCATTTTTCTTGATGGAGGCTATCTCCACATCCATCGCCTTCCTCCAGCTTTTCTCCTTTGTGGCCTCATCATAGGAGCACGGATCAACATCTGCCAAAAGACAATATAGAGAAAAATTGTTAAGGGCCGGAGCCGTGTCCTCATAAATTTCATCCAGCCTCCTCATCCTGGGCTGAGGACGATTGTCCTTGCTCCCACTGGTGCTTGCTCCACCAGAGCCGCCTCCACTTGTACTTGCACCACTAGAGTAAGGGGTGAGAGCTCCCCCTGAACCTCCGCTAGGTGGTGATGGTGGCTCCGCTCCACCCATCTCGGCTTCAGCCTCTTCTCCACCTTCTTCTTCATCTTCCTCGTAGAACATCCCCTTGATGCCTCTCGTTGCTTCATCCCAGCTCCAACTGCTTCCTTCTTCAAACACAACATCTCTAGAGATGATAGCTTTCCCGGTCTCCGGGTTATACAACTTGTAAGCCTTGCTCGCAGGAGCGTAGCCTACAAAGATGCATCTCTCGCTCCGGTCATCTAACTTCCTCCTCCTCTGGTCCGGGATATGAGCATAAGCAACACACCCGAAGACCCTCAAATGCTTCACATTGGGCTTCCACCCACTCCAAGCTTCAAAGGGTGTCTTGAACTTCACACTCTTTGTTGGACAACGGTTCAGCACGTACACTGCCACTTGCACTGCTTCCGCCCAATACTTCTTTGGCAACCCCTTGCCCTTCACCATACTCCTCGCCATGTTCATGATGGTAAGGTTCTTTCTCTCCGCCACGCCATTCTGCTGAGGCGAGTATGCCGCCGTCAGCTGATGAGAGATCCCCCATTGCTTACAGTACTCGTCAAACAGCCTAGAGGTGTACTCTCCACCCCTATCCGTTCTGAGCACCTTCAGCGGTTGACCGCTCTCCTTCTCAGCCATCGCCCGGAACTCCTTGAACTTCTCCAGTGCCTCAGCCTTCTCCCTTAGAAAGTACACCCAACACTTCCTGCTGAAGTCGTCGGTGAATGTGATGTAGTATCTGCTTCCACCTATTGAAGTGGTCTCAAACGGACCAGCGATGTCCGAGTGAACCAACTCCAACGGCCTTGTTGCTCTCCGAGACTTGCCACCCTCAAATGTCTCCCTTCTTTGCTTCCCCTTCGTGCATGCCTCACAGACCCTTTGAGGAGGTGTGATCATAGGCAGCCCTTCCACCATCTTGGATCCAGACAACAGCTTCAGGCCTGTGAACCCCAGATGCCCCATCCGGTGGTGCCACAGCCAAGCTTCTTCCTCCTCTTCAGTCCTTGCGAGACATGCCGTCTCCTTCACATCCATGCTCAAAGTAAAGAGACGATTCGTCGTCATCTTCACCCTCACCACTTCTTTCCCTTGACCATCCTTCATGGCTAGGGTGCCATCCCGCAGTAGGACCCGGTAGCCCTTCTCCACCAATTGCCCGAGACTTAGGATATTACTTCTCAAGCCTGGCACGTAGAAAACGTCGTTGATGAGCACCTCCTTCCCATTCAACACAACCGCCACTACTCCTCTTCCTTCAACTGAAATCTTAGAAGCGTCGCCGAAACTCACCTCACCACCATTTGGTTCAAGGCTCGTAAACAGCTCCTTCTCTCCGCACATGTGATTACTGGCTCCGGTGTCCAAGTACCATGTTCCATTCCTTCCGCCTCCAGCCCCTTGGACGGTAAGGAACATCATCGGGTCGCCTCCCGTGTTGCTAGTCTCCGCATAATGATTGGCATCTCCTCCCTTCCTAGGAGACCAACAATCGTAGCTCATGTGCCCGAACTTGCCACAGTTGTAGCATTGAGTCTGGGACATGTCTCCTCTTCCTCCTCTGCCTTGACCTCTGCCTTGGTCTCTTCCTTGACCTCTGCCTTGGCCTCTATTTTGGCCTCTACCTCTACCTCCGGCGTTCCAGCCTTGGTTATGTTCCACCTCCTTCTGGTGCGGTTGGTACCTTCCTTGGTCTCTACCTCTTCCTCCTCTACCTCTTCCTTGGTAGCCACGGCCGCGCTGGCCTCCTCCTTTTCCAGAGCTCTCTCCAAAATTGAGTTGAGTCTGAAGTGCTTTCCCCAAGCCACTTGACTCCTCCTCATCCTGTACCATCCGATACTCATGTGCTTGTAGCGAGCCTATCAGTTCATCCGCCGTCATCACCGTGAGGTCCTTCGATTCTTCGATGGCCACCACCACGTGTCGGAACTTCTTAGACATAGAGCGCAGGAGCTTCTCCATGAAGCTGACCTCGTCTATCGTCTCCCCGTTTCTCTTCATTTCATTTGTGAGCGTCCGCAGACGGGTCACATAGTCCCCCACCTTCTCCGAGCCTTGCATCCTCATCACCTCGTATTGTGCTCTAAGGGATTGCAACTTCACCTTCTTGGCCTTGTCTACTCCTTGCATGGAGTGCTGCAAAATCTCCCAAGCTCCCTTCGAAGTCTCGGCGTCCGAGATCTTCTCAAACGTCGCTTCATCCACTCCTTGGTACAAGATGAACAACGCCTTCTTGTCCTTCTTCTTGGATTCTCTCCACGCCACCCTTTGAGCGTTCGTCAACGCAGCTTCTGCTTCGGCAGTCAGTTCCTCAACTCCATCCTCTACTACCTCCCACAACTCCTTGGAGGCTAGTAGTACTTTCATTTGGATGCTCCAGTTCCCATAGTTCGTTTTGCTCAACTTGGGGACTTGCCCCGGCATCCCGCTTCCCATCTCCATCTCTTCTCGTCACAAACTTCCGAGCACACTTCCAGGGGTCGCAACCTCCCTCTGATACCACTTGTTGGAAACGTGAATGGGTCCCTGCTTCGGACTACACCTCCAAAACACTTAGCACAAAAATCCACACACCGCCGAGTTCGCCAAACCTAGCCGCCTAACCGCGCGAGCTCCCACCTGCGAGACGGCCAACGCGAGACCACCACTCGCAAACTCTAACTCGCCAACACCACTCGCAGCCCGCACTCGCTCCTAACTCGGCAACCTCCTTCTCGCGCGGCTACACACTTCTACTCGCGCGAGTACACCACTGCCGAGCTCAACCTGGCGAGACAAATACCCTTGCGAGACCGCAGCCCCTGCAAGCTCCAACTCGCGCAGCGAGATCAACTCGCCGGACACGACTAGCGAGAGCACCAACTCGCGCAGCGAGATCTCCAAGCCGCCCGAACTCGCGAGTACTCTCCTTCTACTCGCCCGGCAAACTCACCGCCGGCAACTTTCTCTCACTAGAGATTCTTGGCGCTACGACGCTCTCTCCTCTCTCTAAAACACAAACAAGGAGTGAGGAATTTCTTCTATTGCATCAATCTTTACAAATGAAACTACAAGCCTATATATAGGCAACAACAACCAATGACAACGCGCCAAATGGCAAAGCAATAAAAGCTATTAAATACTAACCTTACACCTACCACCCTCTCATCTCCCCAATTAATCACATTCACTCCCCCTTAAGCAATTAAAACAAAACTTGAAACTCCCCATGCAAGTGGGCCCGGTCAACGGTCAACGCCGAAAACTCCAACAAGCTGTACCCACAATCAAAGAAAAATCACTCAAAAACAAATATGCCGAAAGATGAAGTCCATGATGTGGATGATAGGCTCCCATGACACAAGGAGATATCGTGCCACAGTGATGAACATCGATAGATTCTATTAAAAATCCACAAACGATGTTGCTCCACAAGGTTTTCCTAAATTAGACTTTCTCAAGTAGATTAATGAATTGAAGAAAGGAAATCAAGCTCCTGAAGTTTATTAGTGTTATTAGAAGTGCAAGAAAAACCCATATAAATGAGCCCATTACTTTGGCCCATAGTATGGTGCATTGCTATCTTAGACTAATCTCACATCATAGATTGGGATCCCTCCCCTCTCTCTCTCCCTCTCTTCCTATATATATGTATTCCGTCTTGTCGTAAAGTAAGTTTTTTGCATTAATAAAAAAAATTATGATTTTTCTACATGGTATGAGAGGAATCGGTCCATCTATACGGTTAGTTTTTTTCCTAATCGTTGCCCTTCCTTCTATCTCCTAGTTTGGGCGGTTATACCTCTTTCTAACTGCAGCCCCCTACAGGCACTTTTCCCCTTTGTCTAGCGAATAGCCCTTTCTCTATCTGCAGGGTTCTCAGCGAGCTAGTGCTTCCTTCGCTCTTTATTCACTCCTTGTCTTTTATAGATTTTTCTTTTGGGTCCCAATGTTCGGACTCTGTGTGGGTAGCCCTTGTTCGTCGCGGTCTGTTCTTACCACGCGGGATGTTCTTGCCACGCAGGCTGTTCTTGCCGCGCGGTCTGTTCTTGTCGTGCGGTCTATTCTTGGCAAGCGGTTTGTTCTCACTGCTGCATGCTATTCTTGTCGCGCGATCTGTTCTTGTCATGCAGTCTGTTCTGGCTCGCCGCAGTTTGCTCGCTAGCTGTTGTTACCCGCCATGTGTGTTCTTGCTGTGGTTGTTGTTTGCAGTTCGACTGCATGACCGCATCTCTTTGTCGCAGTTGTTCACAGCTTCTTCTCGTTATCTGTAGCCCTCTCTGTCTTATCACCAGCTATTTGTCTTGTTGCCAGCTCTCTTTGCCGGTTATCCGCTGCTCCTTGCTTTCTCTGTTTGCAGTGTATTTTTGCGGCTTCTTAATCGCTGCTCTAGCCACATTTCTTTGTCATTGTTTTCCGCAACAGTTAAACACAGATGTTCATTGCTCTTCTTCTCTTGTCGCCTCTGTTTGACACAATTGTTTGCAGCTTCTTCTTGTTGTTTCTTACCGTTGTTCTTAGTGAAGTTACTTGCTTTAACCGCTGTTAATAGTCGCCTCGTTGTTTGCCTGTTGTCGGTTCTTCAGTTCGCCTGCTCCCTACTTAACCGACCACTGGTGTTATTGCTATCATGGATTTGACTGCTACTTCCTCACTTCCTGGACGTGCTGATACTGCTCCCCTTGAGCTTCGTGATGAGCTTCAGATTGCTACTATCTCTCTTTGTGGAAAATAGAATTTTGTTGAAAGGATTCACTCAGTCCGCCGTGTTCTGCAGACTAAAGGCCTTCTTCATCACCTGACACGGACTCCTCCGACTGTGTAACATCTAATTTCCTCCTAGACCCCTAAACTTAGATTAGGTTAGAATATGTGGTGCATGAATGAGGTTAGGCTAGGTTTGACCCATGGAGTTAGAGTGACTTACATAGGGCCCACTATAGGGTTCGAGTCAAATCAGGTCAAACTAGCCCAAAATGGAATCATAGGTACACATTGACCCCACCACTATGCCCCTAACCCTAAAAGCAATCTAAGTGAACCAAAAGTCACATCATTGGGTCAACCATTGACTCAAGTTGACTCAAGTCAACCATAACCCTAATTTGGTCAAATCCATACATATATGCCAAATTAGCCCAAGTGGGGCATCACCATAGCCCAACCCATGTTGGGTGATGCCATAGGGCACATGATCATCAAGCGGGGTCAGCCCACTCATCAAGTTGACCAAGTCAACCCTAAAAGTCAACTCGGCCAACCTTATGCCTATTTAAGTAAATTTGAAGACCAAGCACATTCCTAACGGGCTAAGGCTTTGAGCCATGACCCAACCCATATTAGGTGATGTCATGGGGTTCATGACCATCAAGTGGGGTCAGTCCACTCATCAACTTGACCAAGCCAACCCTAAAAGTCAACTCGGCCAACCTTATGCCTATTTAAGTAAATTTGAAAACCAAACTCATTCCTAATGGGCTAAGGCTTTGAGCCATGGCCCAACCCATGTTAGGTGATGCCATAGGGTTCATGACCATCAAGTGGGGCTAGCCCACTCATCAAGTTGACCAAGTCAACCCTAAAAGTCAACAAGTCAACAAATGGCCTAAAGGAAGAAAAAAGAAGGCCAAGCCCATTCCCAATGGGCAAAGCCCATGTACCAAGGCCCATGACCAGCCTAAATGGTTAATGACAGCCCCTACCACCCTGAAATTGGAGAGAGATTGCATGCAAGGAGGTAGTTTTGGGAATTTGGGGAAAAAGAGGAGAGAGAAGAGAGGGAAAATGGGGATGAAGGCCATGTGGCCCTCCTCCTCTCTTCCCAAGCCCACATCTGAACCCAAACATCAATTATCAGCCTTTCTAACCCAATTTTATTCCACTTGGAGCCAAGGAGGAGACACCAAAGCTCATGGCCGAAATACCCATCATGGAATCTCTGTATACAACCCATATCAGCCAAAACCAACCCTCCCATTAGCTTTAGAAGGTCCAAAAGAGTGGAATTTGATACCTGGATCGAAGCTTTTGATGGAGAATCGGGTTCGGGAGCAAGCTCGTCGGAGAGGAGAAACTACATGGCCAACCACCGCCACCGCCGCTGTCGGGCTCCAATCAAGGTCCATTTCTCCTCCTCTTCCTCTGTGCTAGCTTCCTAGATCATTTAGGAGAGATTTCGAGCTCAATTGATCTTGTATACATGTGAGATGTGGGAGAAAATCCATGGTTTTGAAGGAGCTCGGGTTCGCCGGAAATCGCTACCTTCGGCGGCCAAGTCGCCGCCAAACGTTATCCCTCACCTCAACGGAGGTGGTGGTGGCCGGCCGGGGAGGTGGCCGGATGGCCGGGAAGCATCAAATCTAGGTGGTACAGGTCGGTGCAATCATGGTCATCGGCTGGAGGAAGAAGACGCATGGATGTCGTCCATCTTGATGTATTAAACTATAGCTTATTTCATTTTCTGTCACACTTTATTATGTACCTTGCGAGATGATTTTAGGCCTCTTAGAGGCAGATTCAGAAAACGTGTTCAACATATAAAATGTAGCCCTAGGTCTTAAATTTAAAATGACACCCTAAAGTTATAATTTGGAGCACTACAGCTCCCTGTAGGTCCATTATACTAAGACTGGTCCTAGGCAAGGGCAGATATTTAAATGAGTGCCCAAGCCAAACCCTAGGTCCACATGACCTGAGATTTTGGTCATGCATGTGATTAGGTCAGACGTAGGTACTGGCAAAAAATAGGAATTTTTGGAAAGTATTTTCCCATAGTGTTTGGAGAAATATCATTCATTAAATTAATTGAATTTTTAGAGATATACAACTCCAAATGCCTCCAAATTTTGGTGGCATGTCCATTAGGTCAATATAAAACCATGGTAGAAATTTTAGCTCATTTTGACCTCTACATGTTTGGGAAATCTCACATGCATGAGATAGGTATGTTCAAATTTGGGGTGCCTATAGACAAACTAGAAAAATGGGAATTTAGCTCATTTGGACTATTGCATGTCCATGAAACTCTGGAAAGAGGCTTATAGGGATAGAATATACCTTCCATGGGAAGATTGGGATTTTTGGGATCAAAAATTCCATTATTTGGAATTATTGGAAAATATGCATAGGTAGGAAATAAATTTGAATCTATGGCATATGAATTTATAAAATTCTGAAATTTTGTCAGAAGATTTATTAGGACATAGTGTAGCACCCCCCCCCCCCAACCTATTACCCGGGTCGGGCCGGAGGGGTACTACTGGCCCAAGATGTCCACTCAGTGCTCCTTAGGAGAAATGATCCACCCTATCTAAGCACTAGTTAGCCGCCTTGCTCGGCTCGAATCACAATATTCACAACCCATCTGAGTATAGCGGAAGCATTAATAGGAAACGACTGCAGATATATATAACACATCATACAATAATGCAGAGGTTTTAGGGCTGAAGCCTAAGTATTTATATAAGCCTGTGGGCTATACATGTACTACATATAACCCCCACACTCTCTCTCCCTATGCTGCTCGGCGGTACTCACATCTCTAAACTCGAGGACATCAGGGATGCATCTGCTCGGGTAGTCCTAGCTGCAAGCGTAACCTCCTACGGCGGCGGGTCACTACGATGCTCCATTTCCTGTGAATGGTTATTTAGATAACCGTTAGTCACAGAACTAAGTGGAAACAAGTCTCCTCCCCGGATCCATGTTCTGGGGACGAGCACACACCCACCCAACAAAAGTAAATAGTCAAAGCAAAAGAGGGTTAGCACAACATTTCATATATGTATAGCTAGGAGCAACTATAAAAGAGTACAAGATAGTATAACTGAGAAAAATAGCAGCAGTACAAATCAGTTATAACAAGGCTCCACTAGCATAACAATACATCGGGTTTTCATATCATGTACTATATCGCAGGCATTCACATCCGCACACACAAACCCTATGTCGACATAGTTTGGACCGCTTCAGTTTCCAGCAGGGTAGCGAGCCCCGCGGGCCTCACCGATGTGGCCGTCGGTGATAGTGGTCAGTCCTGCCACTTCTGGGGGTGATCAAACCGCACAACCCCAGACCCTAACGTACAACCTTGTGTACTCTTGGATGTGAGCGATATCCGGCGAATCGTTTTGGCCGACCAGCGGAGGAAACCTGACGGGGAATGATATAACGACCGATCACCCGTGGTACCCATCTCCCTGTCGCCTTGAGTCATCGACCTTCCCGCGCTGGTACGATGGTCTACGGGAGGGACTAACCCGCCACCATTTCACCGCAAGCAATTTACAACCAATCAAACAAATGGTAATCCTAATACATACTAGGTCTACGTCAGCCTGTCCTACTAGACTTAAACTTCGGGCGGCAGCGCTCATCTCTACTTTCGTCAAGGAGCCGGGGAGCGCATTATTTGGGGCTAGACCTGGAGGACTATTTCAACTTCGGTTATCTCCAACTAAGGCTCAACTTTAACAACGACTGCTCGTCATAGAATGACCCGGGATTATAATAGTAAATTGCAATGAGGACAAGTGCGGTGATTATGCTGTTTATTTAGAGTATTGTAATGAAATGTGACCAGTACAAAACTGAAGTAGTACTGAATTGAAAGTACTTGAACAGTATGAGACTGGAATAGAGCTGAATTAAAAGTACTTGATAAGTACGAGACTGGAGTAAGACTGAATTGAAAGTACTTGACCAGTACGAGACTGGAGTAGGACTGAATTAAAAGTACTTGACCAGTACGAGACTGGAGTAAAACTTAATTGAAAGTACTTGACCAGTACGAGACTGCAGTAGGACTGAATTGAAAGTACTTGATCAGCACGAGACTGGAGTAGAACTAAATTGAAAGTACTTGACCAGTACGAGATTGGAGTAGAACTGAATTGAAAGTACTTGACCAGTATGAGACTGGAGTAGGACTGAATTAAAAGTACTTTATTAGTACGAGACTGGAGTGAAACATAAAGAAACGGTTAGTAGTCCAATCACTCCATTCAGGAGGCTTCAGTTCCATCTCCGTTCTTAGGAGGTTTCCTTGGGCTTCACCCCTTATTAAGGCCCGATAGAAATTTGGTTGTGCCTTTTAATCATGGCTTAATTGAATTAGGGCTTGTTAGGTGTTACACCTTTATTATTCGTCGAGAATAATTCCTAACTCATCACTCGTACTCGCACCTTCCGAGTGTTTTCAAATTACCCGAGAGTCGAGGCGCTCGATGGTTCCACGAAGTCTCGGGATACCCGGAGCTTGGTCACTTGCCTCGGCCACTCTCGTCGATGGTTTGAATTCATTATTTAAATTAGAAAGATCATCGCGTGCTTCAATTTTTACTTTCGGAGGAAAACGAGCGTAAAAATTATCGAGCGCGACCCTAGGCTTCTATTATTTGGGAAAGATATCAAAACTTATCACCATGATCCCAAATTTTGATACAACCTTAAAAAGACCTAAAATGAGCCTAGTAATTTTTTTATAATTTTCCAAAGTATTTTTGGCTTTTAATTTGGCAAAAAAAAATTATTTTGGCTTTTAAAAATACTAAATAGACTCCAAAAATTCTCAAAAAAATTTTGGAGGAAGCCCTCATTATGGGGAACATTTTTCCTATTGATCACTTTTCCCCTAAGGGCCTAGGTTTGGCCCAGAAAATCAAGAGGGAATCTTGCTGCTGAGATTGAGCCGAACAACGCAACCGTTCAGCGCTTCCCCACAGTAGATCGACCACGGATCCACTGTGGGTGGTACCGAAGAGGAGGCGGTGGGGATTTAAGATGATCAGGGCCGTCCGATCTCATCTTGAGATCGGACGGCCGCTGTGCTTCCCGGCGGTGTGGAAGGTGCCAGCCTCCACCACCGCCGGCCAGCCACTGCCAGCCACCGTCGCTGGCCCCGATCGACTCGTCGGGGGCCGGCGACCCTCTGGGCGGTGGTCCGGCGGCCTGGCACCGCCGGCCACCGCCGGAAAAACCATCCTGAGAGCTCGGGGTGGCGGTGGCTCTACTCCCGGCACCACCGCGCCACCCCCGCTCCTCGGGTGGTTAGCCGCCTACCGCACCACCACCGGCCGGCATGATGGGGGCCGGGCTTCTCGCCGGCGGTGGCCCGACGGCCTTACACCGCCGGCCGCCGCCGCCAGTTTTAAACAGAGCCTTGCCCTATTTTGCGGGTGCCGCCAGAGCTGCATTTTCCGGCGGCACCGCCGCTCTCCGCCACTAGGGGTCGCCGCCCCTAGTGGTCTAGCATCCCCCCAGCGCCACCACCGGCACTGGGGGAGGAGTTTTCCTCCTTGGGCACCACCCGGCGAGGAGCATGGCTTGGGTGGCACTGGCGGCGCTCCGGCCGTCGGAGGGTGCATGCAAGACGTCCAAAATAGGGATGGGGGAGGGAGAAAGTATCCACTTAGGTATGGTGGGCTCGGGAGGGGCCGGCCTGGTCGGCCATGCCAAAGGTCGCGGTGGTGGAGGAGGTGGGCTCAGGTCAACCTTTTTCCGGCGACCTGGGATCCGACAGGCTTGGGTAGTGGTGGGGGGTTGCTCTGTGAGCTATGAGGAGAATATCAGGGGGGTCCTTTATAGGCTTGGGGAGGAGGGCTCTCCTCCCCTAGACAATGTGGGATTAATCCCTCCTTAGGGAGGGATTAATCACCACCCTCCAGTTATCCAAGGACAGCTGGAGGCTCCCAATACTTCGCCTCCCCCCCCCCACATGTGGGGAAAAGTTAAGACCTTATGGGCTTGGGCTTGGGATAAAAGAGGGAGAAAGAGAGGAGAGGAGGGGCAGTGGGTTGGTGGGCCATTACTTGGGCCCATAGGAGTGCTCGCTGGTTGGGGGCCCAAAGTGGGTGAGGGGCAAGACCCTAAGTGGTAAGGAAGAGGGGGGGGGGTAGGCTCCTCTTTAGGAAAATTTTCCAAAAAATGGAAAAGAAGGTTTTGACCAAAGTCAACCCGGGGGTGGTCAACCCATGGGAGTCAAAGTCAAAATATGTCCAAGTCATCGGGGTTGGGTCAAAGTTGGGATGTCGTGTCACAATTGGTGTGCACACGCTTTTTGGTGCACGACTGAGCTTGGTTTGACCACGGTTTGACCATCCATCATCAAAACTGGTCGGGACCAATTCCGTTGACTTTGTATTGACCAAACGAGTCCAATGCCACTGACTGGGGTTGAATCGGAGTCTGTTTGGCGAAAGTCCGAAATTTGCGCGTCGCAGCGCGCTAAAACGGTCAAAGTGTCTAAATCTGTCGTTAGATCTCGGATTGTGATGCGACGGGTTCTGATGCACCTATCTAAGTTATATGAGGTCACAAGAATCGATAGGACTCAATTCAGAGTTCTCTAGCTCGATATCCAAAATCTTGCTCTCGTTGAGTTTTACGAGGAATGGTCATATCCGCTATATGACCTCGGGGTCCAACTGAACGAGTTCCTATGCGCTCGTATTGACTCCATGAGGCCATTGGAATTGACAGAACTCAATTCAGAGTTCTCTAGCTTTATTTCCTACATAGGGTTACCTCCCACCGGGTCATGGGTAGGGTCCAGACCACTTTTATTGGGCCCACTGGGGCTCTGGTGGCCCAATAAAAGTCGAGATGTTACACATAGCACACCTCTGGAAAATTTTATGGGACGGTTAGGTAATGTTAACTTGGATTAAAGTAGAATTTACCCTTTTGCCCATTATGGAAATTAATTAGAAATATGGGAAATTATTGTCTAAATATTATGGAAAAATTTACAGTAGTTTATTTCCATGATTAAATCCCTGTTAAAATATTTGAGAATTTTTTGATGTCTCTATATGCTGAAAACCCTAATAATGGCATTTTGGTAATATTGTTCATATGGATATAAGTTAGGTCAAATTACTGTTTAGGATTTTGAAATTCTGTATTTAGCTTTATTATATCAACATGGATCCTCAGTAATTTTCCTAGAATTTCTGATTGTATAAATACTGTACTTCATTTGGAAAGTAGTCAATTTGTGATTTTAATATTAAATGGGTATTAAATGGAATTTAACATGGGAAAATTATGAAACTTGGTAGGGAGACAAATTTAACCTCATGAAACATCTAATAAGTTTCTTAGGTAGGCAAAACCATTATAGATAGTACATCATGTGCAAGGTGACCCAGGTCACTCAATTAAAAGGATTAATTTAGGCTCTTAATTCCTTAGAAAAATAGTGAAACTTAGGAGGGTCAACATCATACATCCTAGCAAACCATAATAAATAATTAGGGGTAGTTGGCCCAAGAGTTTAGAAGACACGTCATACGGGTCAACATTAGGTCATGGGCGAGCTTAGCATGAATAACATATAATACTAGGACCCACAGGGGAAAAGGTTGTCGGTTGAGATGGAATCTATATTGGGAAGATAAATCCTTGTTGGTGTCCAATAAGTCACTTCTTGATAACGAGTGGTAGAGTGCAAAATCCCAAGGATAGTAACTAGAACGGAGATCGACAGAAGACCGCCGCTCTCCCAATAACATCCTAAGTTGTTAGGTTTGTCCTAGAGTAATAACGAGAGTTTGGTATGGATCATGGGTGGGCATTAATAAAAGTAAATATCCTTGCGAAAGGGAACTTTTGGCTTCAGCCCATCGTAGTTCCTAGTGCACCCGAGATCCCTTCATCGGGCATGCCCTAGGCAGTCCTGGGATTAACCCTAAATTGTTAAGTATTATAAACATTAGATAAGAGTAGTTAAATAGGCTAAGAGAACTTGTGACTATCTCACCCGTGAAGGGTTGGAGGGATTCAGGACAGGTTGGTCCTGCAAGCTGAAGGCTCGAGAGGTTTATTTCAGGACAGGTTGGTCCTGCGAGCTGGAGGCTCAGGAGTATGATATCAAGACGGGTTTGGTCCTGCGAGCTTGAGGCTCAGATTGAGATACCTTGCATATGCATAGAAACAAAACTAGTGGCAGGTCATACGGTACTAGGCCAATTGTCACACCGATGGCAGTACGGTGACTCTAGTGATGTGTGAGGGTTTGAGGGGCCAGTAGGTTATTTATACTGCGGTCTGGAGGACAATCCCTGAAAACGCACACCCGACTAAGAAAGTCTGGCAGTTGGCCAGCATTAGTACTCTAGAGTGCACCTAGGGCGTGTATAGAGGCGTACGAAGGGTCTGGGCTTGGTAGTGTATATACCGCCTAGGAAGTGGAAGCGCCCGTTCCGCTGCTGTCGTAGCCACAATGGTGGTACCAGAGAGTGATGCTAGCTCCAAAAAGTGGGAACTAAAGGTCTATGATCACAGAGTCATGTGTGTAAGTTGCACTTGTATGAATCATAACGTGCATACCATATCATACATACATACTTAGGACATACGCACCATAGATCCTTATCATATAAATTAGTATGAGCTCTTTTATATGATAAGTTACATTTGTGAGACCTTAACTTATAAGTTTGTATGAGCATTCATATAAGTTAAGATACTTTTGTGATGATAGTTTAACAGTAGATAGTTTACTTTCTGCTCCACTCTTTACTTTACTTACCTCACTACTTTTTTAGTACTGTTTTTACTTACCTTACTTGTACTATATATAACTGCTAAAGTAGAGATATACTTGCTATTACATAATTTTGATTGATTAGATCCACTGTCACCTGCTATAATTTTTCTACCCCTTGTTGTCCTCCGCTTTCGTCCTCCCGCTCGCTGCCTAAGAGTTGCGGGGGTGAGGCGAGGACAAAATGGCTTATTCTTTATGACTAATGGTCGGTTTTGACCGTATCATTTTAGAAGCTCGAGGAGATGGAGCACCAGGATGACCATCAGGACGAGGTAGCAGGACGTGAGGAGTTGATACCACCACCTACTACTACAGCCCGACATCAGGTGATGACGCGTGTATCGATGATAGATTAGCTTCCGCTTAGATTGATTTTGAGAGAGAGATTTGATATCGATGTACAAGGCATAAGCCCTTTTCTCTTTCATTGTACTCATTGTGGACTACTGTTGTACTTTCATTTTCATATATATATGATAGTGCTGTGACTTATGGACTAGCTGTTTTATACACTGCTTTTATACTTTTATTTCTCAATTGGCCGAACAGGTTATATGATCGTACTAGCCGGCAGGATCGATGTCTTGCGGTGTCGACTAACCCGTGAGTTAGTATCACCATAAAGCAGCAGTTCTGGGCATAAGACCGGGATCCTCCTTGGTAAGGGGAGGGGTCTTACAAACTGGTATCACTTGAACAAACGATCATATGAGAAAGAAGTCCACAACACTAGGTCACCCTGCTCGAGCAATAGTTTGCGTACAAACTATGCAGCGGAAGCAATGGTGTGCCCATGTGTAAACAGTCACAGAAAATAGTCCATTTAAATAATGAGTTAGGCCAATCCAATTAGGACACCAACTTAGTTTGACTTACCAAGAGGATTTCGTAGTGTATCTGAGTCTAAAATCGACCTCGGAGATAGATTGGTTAAGGTACGAGGATACCCAAATTTACCAAGGGAAGAATTTGACGCAAGATTCACTGCTTAAGGCTTAAGTTTTGATGTCCCTACTCCACCTATCAAGTGATATTATCACTTCTTACCCAAGCTGATAGGACCGTCTTAAGGAGAATTGGTGCATATAATCTATTAGTGGAATGGTAGGGTACTCGTAAACATAACCCTCGTACCGATGACCTGATTACGCGGAGACAACCATCGTGAAAAATATCAAATGTCGAATAAGAATTCTAGTCTCAGAAGAGATCCATTTTTTGGTTGGGTCACATGTTGACCGTGAGAAGAATGTCGTAAATAGTAACCTTGAGTGCCTAAGGTATATAACATATCAATTAAAGTGAAAATCCATGTCTAAGATTGTTAAAACTAAGCATTGAGTGCACATATAAGAGGAATGCACTAGATATTAATGGAATTTAGCCCAAAAGGTATGTGTGCTTATCCTTTTGTTTATTGGGCTAAATTGATAACGACTTGGATTTTTCGAGACCCTGTTTTTATAAACGTTGTGTCGTAGACATAGTGATCTTGGGTAATTGGTATTTGAACATTACCCATATGAAAATCGAGACTTATGTACGGATAATTGGTAAGATGATCAACCATCTCTCGAAGTTTGGGATATACAAAGAGGGTTGCCCGCTTGGATATATTACAACCCTAGAACAAGGAAAGTCGTCATGAGACATTAGAAACTTTTGCAGGCTTGTAAACCAGATGATTACTTAGCACAACTTAGAGAGAGATCGTAATTTCATTGATGCAGGAACAAATCAAGTTGTGTATAATCCACAAAAATTCGAACATCAGGCTTTCCGAAAAACTAAAATCAAAGTAGTTTCGATGATACAAAGACTCTATGTATAACTAAAGGAGCGTGTTACCTCAACAAAGAATGTTCCTAGATGCTTTAACACCTTAACCCAATCAATGTAACACATGATTCATGAATATATTGTCGGCTAATGATTTGATTAAGGAACTCGGATATATCGCAAGAGAAAGGCAATGTGAATTGAGAATTCAGTACAAGTCAGAAGGATAACCGAAATTTTTGCATAACTAAGGCTCGTGATTATCTCATATTTAATGGGTGCAATTGGGAGAAGTAAACACGATGATTGATCGCTGCTACCTGCGCCCACCTAACATAACCAGGTCATTAGGTTGGAAACATACAGATTAGGATAGGATAACATCATGGTAATATAAAGGAGTGATCACGGGTCTTAAGTGTTATACGATTAGAATCCATAAGTGAGAATTCAGAGTTTAGAATAATTTTGTTTATGTAATTGAGAGTATAACGACCCCAGAAAATTAAGATCAAGTGAAAAAAACCATACTAAATTGGAAGATATATATTATAAGTACGATCCTTTGGATGTGGCTTTGATGATCACAAGAATCAAAAAAAAAGTGTTCAATGATGATTTACAGATTGTGTGTTCTCTCAAAGAATCAATCCTCTTCAAATTTGAATGGTTTACTTACCCTTATACTTTGGGAGATAGTTTAAATTATAATTAGAAATCTTGATAAGATAACGTCTTGCGTTTAGAATATAATGATTAAGTTTACTATGGTTAGGAATGATTTAATACTACCTTGTTTGATCCTAAAAGGGGCTGAGATTTGGAGAATTAAACACAATGATAAAATATCATTACTATCCACACTTACATGATATAACCAGTCACTTGATCATAATGGTGAACTATAACCTTGAATGACTCAATTAAGCAAAAGTCATTATATTGGAACTTAAGAATTGAAATAAGGTAACGTTTTGGTAAATAAGATTAATTTCTTATGGAATGACATTAGAAATGTACGGACTCGGCAAATTGAAAAGGGGTGGATGATGAGTTAAAGTTTTACACATATATATGACCCCTTAATTATGATAGCGTTAAGAACTGGGATACATACATTGATAACATTATAATCACCGTTAGGAGGATTAATGACAATGAGATATAGATCTTGACTATCAAAGGCGTATACGGTGAAATCACACGAGAAGTAATTAGTGCTTAATAAGATTCTCTTTATGCTGAAATCAATTTGTGTCAGACCTCACCATTTCTGAAAAGATACGCTTATAAATTTAGGAATTAGATTATATGTGAAAAGTGATTGGGAGTCATATGTATCAACATCAATATCAATAATAATCGCTTGATGTACGCTTGAAAGGTGAATACTCTATGAATTATGTATTATTATTTATGTAGAGGTGTAATAAGTCATGGATCTGGAAGAAACAAAATGATGATCTCTTCATCACATCATAATCTTAGAAGTTGGTTAATTATTATGCATAAGTTGGATCTTCATCATACATAATATCACGATAACTTGTATTTGAAGAATCAATATGGTATAAGTCATAGGCATTATGCGATTCTGGAAGAGAAAGCTAAGATCTGTGTGCATAATTCTACATATAAGATTATTTATTTTCATGTACTTGATGATTATTGGTCGTAAAGGACTAAAATCCAATGTGTGATTAAGGTTATTTTAATGATAATATGTCGGGAGACTTGAAAATACGTCCACATAAGTATGATGGTAAGTATCCAAAATATAACGAAAGTACATTTGGAATGGGACTGTTACCTCTAATAGAGTTTCTTATAACAACAACCACGAGGCTTTATAGGGTAGGAAGTGTTGGATGTCGCTATCTTGGGTACAGGATGAGGATCCACAAGTACTCAGATCAGATTCTATTAAGGATACGAACACACACATACGGCTGATCAGGGACGGGTTGATAGAGGCTCAGAGTCGACAAGCCAAGTATTACGATACGAGGCACCGAAAGGTAGTGATCCAGGTGGGAGACGGAGTTTTCTTAAAGATACGTCTGGTGCATGGTATCTCGCAAGTGAGGAGGCACAAGAAGCTCAGCCCTCGATATATGGGGCCATATTTGATCTAGGAGCGGATCGGCCCCTTAGCTTACAGGCTGGAGCTACAGCCAGAGTTAGGGACCTTGCACGACGTCTTCCACGTCTCTTCGCTACAGAGAGATCTCCTTCGGTCGGAGCAGCTTATTACTGCTACAGCAGGCCCGATATCACCTGATAGATCAGTTCATTAAAAGCCGGTCTCGGTCGATAATACTGCGGTCCGAGTGCTGCGGAAGAAGAAGGTTGCCCTAGTGAAGGTGTTGTGGTCCAACCACTGACGGGAGGAACACACCTAGGAGCCGATGGATCTGATGCGAGAACAGTACCCGGAGCTTTTCGCCTCAGGTATACTTTAATTATGTTTAAGTTTCTTAAAATTCTTGTGCACAAAAACCCCGTAGACCCGAACTTGAATTTCGCGGACAAAATTATTTTTTTTGTTTATTGGGATTTGTAACATCTCATTTCCTACTATACCCCTAAACTTAGATTAGGTTAGTACATGTGGTGGATGAATGGGGTTAGGCTACGTTTGACCCATGGAGTTAGAGTGGATTTACATAGGGCCCACTTTGGGTTCGAGTCAAATCAGGTCAAACTAGCCCAAAATGGAATCATAGGTACACATTGACCCCACCACTATGCCCCTAACCCTAAAAGCAATCTAAGTGAACCAAAAGTCACATCATTGCGTCAACCATTGACCCAAGTTGACACAAGTCAACCATAACCCTAATTTGGTCAAATCCACATATATAGGCCCAATTAGCCCAAGTGGGGCAACACCATGGCCCTACCCATGTTGGGTGATGCCATAGAGCACATGATCATCAAGTAGGGTCAGCCCACTCATCAAGTTGATCAAGTCAACCCTAAAAGTCAACTCGGTCAACCTTATGCTTATTTAAGTAAATTTGAAGACCAAGCTCATTCCTAATGGGCTAAGGCTTTGAGTCATGTCCCAAACCATGTTAGGTGATTCCATGGGGTTCATGACCATCAAGTGGGGTCAGCCCACTAATCAAGTTGACCAATTCAACTCTAAAAGTCAACTCGGCCAACCTTATGCCTATTTAAGTAAATTTGAAGACCAAGCTCATTCCTAATGGGCTAAGGCTTTGAGCCATGGCCCAACCCATGTTAGGTGATGTCATGGGGTTCATGACCATCAAGTGGGGCCAGCCCACTCATCAAGTTGACCATGTCAACCCTAAAGTCAACAAGTCAACAAATGGCCTAAAGGAAGAAAAAAGAAGACCAAGCCCATTCCCAATGGGCAAAGCCCATGTGCCAAGGCCCATGACCAGCCTAAATGGTTAATGATAGCCCCTACTCCCCTGAAATTGGAGAGAGATTGCATGCAAGGGGGTAGTTTTGGGAATTTGGGGAAAAAGAGGAGAGAGAAGAGAGGGAAAATGGGGATGAAGGCCATGTGGCCCTCCTCCTCTCTGCCCAAGCCCACATCTAAACCCACACATCAATTATCAGCCTTTCCAACCCAATTTCATGCCACTTGGAGCCAAGGAGGAGAAACCAAAGCTCATGGCCAAAATACCCATCATGGCATCTCTGTATACATCCCATATCAGCCAAAAACCAACCCTCCCATTAGCTTCAGAAGGTCCAAAGGAGTGGAATTCGATACCTGGATCGAATCTCTTAGTGGAGAATCGGGTTCAGGAGCAAGCTCGCCGGAGAGGAGAAATTCCATGGCCAACCATCGCCAACGCTGCCGTCGGGCTCCGATCAAGGTTCGTTTCTCCTCCTCTCCCTCTGTGCTAGCTTCCTAGATCATTTAGGAGAGATTTCGAGCTTAATTGAGCTTAGATCCATGTGAGGTATGGGATAAAATCCATGGTTTTGAAGGAGCTCGGGTTCGCCGGAAACCGCCGCCTCCGGCGGCCAAGTCGCCGCCAAACGTTAGCCCTCACCTCAACAGAGGTGGTTGTGGTGGTGGGCGGCCGGGGAGGTGGCTGGATGGCCGGGAAACAGCAGATCAAGGTGCTATAGGTCGGTGCAATCAATGTCGTCGGCTGGAGGAAGAAGACGCATGGATGTCGTCCATCTTGATGTATTAAACTATAGCTTATTTCATATTCTGTCACACTTTATTATGTACCTTGCGGGCTAATTTTAGGTCTCTTAGAGGCAGATTCAGAAAACGTGTTCAACATATAAAATGTAGCCCTAGGTCTTAAATTTAAAATGACACCCTAATGTTATAATTTGGAGCACTACAGCTCCTTATAGGGCCATTATACCAATACTGGTCCTAGGCTAGGGCAGATATTTAAATGAGTGCCCAAGCCAAACCCTAGTCCCACACAACCTGAGATTTTGGTCATGCATGTGATTAGGTCATACTTAGATACTGACCAAAAATGGGAATTTTTGGAAAGTTTTTTTCTATAGTTTTTGGAGAAATATCATTCATTAAATTAATTGAATTTTTGGAGATATACAACTCCAAATTCCCCCAAATTTAGGCGGCATGTTCATTAGGTCAATATAAAACCATGGAAGAAATTTCAGGTCATTTTGACCTCTGCATGTTTGGAAAATCCCACATACATGAGATAAGTATGTTCAAATTTGGGGTGCCTATAAACAAACTAGAAAAATGGGAATTTAGCCCATTTGGTCCATTGCATGTCCATAAAACTCTGGACAGATGCTTATAGGGATGTAATATACCTCCCATGGGAAGATTGAGATTTTTGGGATCAAAAATCTCATTATTTGGAATTATTGGAAAATATGTCTAGGTAGGAAATAAATTTGAATCTAGGGCATATGAATTTATAAAATTCTGAAATTTTGTCACAAGATTTATTAGGACATAACACACCTCTGGAAAAATTTATGGGACTGTTAGATAATGTTAACTTGGATTTTAAGTAGAATTTACCTTTTTTCCAATTATGGAAATTAATTAAAAATAAGGGAAATTATTGTATAAATATTATGGAAAAATTTATAGTAGTTTATTTCAATGATTAAATCCCTGTTAAAATATTTGAGAATTTTTGGATGTCTTTATATGCTGAAAACCCTAATAATGGTATTTTGGTAATATTGTTCATATGGATATAAGTTAGGTCAAATTACTGGATAGGATTTTGAAATTATGTATTTAGCTTTATTATATCAACATGGACGCTCAATACTGTACTTCATTTTGGAATTTCACATGGAAAAATTATGAAACTTGGTAGGGAGACAAATTTAACCTCATGGAACATCTCATAAGTTTCTTAGGTAGGTTGAACCATTATATATAGTATATCATGTGCAAGGTGACTCAGGTCACTCAATTAAAAGGATTAATTTAGGCTCTTAATTCCTTAGAAAAATAGTGGAACCTAGGAGGGTCAACATCATATATCCTAGCAAACCATAATAAATAATTAGAGGCAGTTGGCCCAAGAGTTTGGAAGACACGTCATACGGGTAAACATTAGGTCATGAGTGCGCTTAACATGAATATCATATAATACTAGGACCCACATGGGATAAGGTTGTCGGTTGAGATGGAATCTATGTTGGGAAGATAAACCCTGGTTGGTGTCCAATAAGTCACTTCTTGATAACGAGTGGTAGAGTGCAAAATCCCAAGGATAGTAACTAGAACGGAGATCGACGGAAGACCACCGCTCTCCCAATAACATCCTAAGTTGTTAGGTTTGTCCCAGAGTAACAACGAGAGTTTGGTATAAATCATGGGTAGACAATAATAAAAGTAAATATCCTTGTGAAAGGGAACTTTGGGCTTTAGCCTATCGTAGTTCCTAGTTCCCCCGAGAGCCCTTCACTGGGCATGCCCTGGGCAGTCCTGGGATTAACCTCTAAATTGTTAAGTGTTATAAACATTAGACAAGAGTAGTTAAATAGGCTAAGAGAACTTATGACAATCTCACCCGTGAAGGGTTGGAGGGATTCAGGACATGTTTGTCCTGCGAGCTGAAGGATCGAGAGGTTTATTTAGGACGGATTAGTCCTACAAGCTGGAGGCTCAGGAGTATGACATAAGGACTGGTTTGGTCCTGCGAGCTGGAGGCTCGGATTGAGATACCTTGCACGTGCATAGAAACAAAACTAGTGGCGGGTCATGCGGTATTGAGCCAATCGTCACACCAATGGCAGTACGGTGACTCTGGTGAGGTGTGAGGGTTTGAGGGACCAGTAGGTTGTTTATACTGCGGTCTGGAGGATAATCCCCAAAAATGCACACCCGACCAAGAAAGTCTGGCAGTTGGCCAACATTAGTACGCAGACACTCTAGAGTGCACCTAGGGTATGTACAGAGGCGTACGAAGGGTATGGACTTGGTAGTGTGTATACCCGCCTAGGAAGCGGAAGCGCCTGTTCCGCTGCTGCCGTAGCCACAACGGTGGTACCAGAGAGTGATGCTAGCTCCAAAAAGTGGCAACTAAAGGTCCGTAATCACAGATTCATGTGTGTGAGTTGCACTTATATGAATCATAACCTGCATACCATATCATACATACATACTTAAGACATACGCACCATAGATCCTTATCATATAAAGTTATTATGGCTCTTTTATATGATAAGTTACATTTGTGAAACCTTAACTTATAAGTTTATATGACATTCATATAAGTTAAGGTACTTCTGTGATGATAATTTTGCAGTAGATAGTTTACTTTCTGCTCCGCTTTTTACTTTTCTTACCGCACTTCTTTTTTAGTATTGTTTTTACTTACCTTACTTGTACTATATAAAACTGCTAAAGTAGAGATATACTTGATATTACATAATCTTGATAGATTAGATCCACTGTCACCTGCTATATTTTTTATACCCCTTGTTGTCCTTCCGCTTTCGTCCTCCCGCTCGGTGCCTAAGTCGTGGGGGTGAGGCGAGGACAAAATGGCTTTGTCTTTATGACTAACGGTCGGTTGTGACCGTATCATTTTAGGAGCTCGAGGAGATGGAGCACCAGGATGAACCAGCAGGAGGAGGTGGCGGGACGTGAGGAGCTGATACCACCTACTACTACAGCCCGACATCAGGTGATGACGCGTGTATCGATGATAGTTTAGCTTCCGCTTAGTTTGATTTTGAGAGAGAGATTTGATATCTATGTACAGGGCATAAGCCCTTTTCTCTTTCATTGTACTCATTATGGACTACTGTTGTACTTTCATTTTCATATATATATGATAGTGTTGTGACTTGTGGACTAGCTGTTTTATACACTGCTTTTATACTTCTATTTCTCAATTGGTCGAACAGGTTATATGATCGTACTAGCTGGCAGGATCGGCGTTTTGCGGTGACGACTAACCCGTGAGTTAGTGTCACCATAAGACGACGGTTCTGGGCATAAGACCGAGAGCCTCCTTGGTAAGGGGAAGGGTCTTATAGACTGCACCTACTAAGATTGGATATGCGATGATGGTCGTGTACAATCCTGAATTCTCAATTCCTTAGTATCAGATGGTCGTGTATCACGAGAAGGCCCATGCCATGTGGCAGGATCTTCACTTTCTCTATTCTGGAAAGGACAGTCTTCAACATCTGTTCGACATAATCGGGGATCTTCAATCCCTTGACCGTGGAGCTACTAGTGACTTGACCTCTTTTGTTGTTCGGGCCAAAACTATTGTTGAGGCATGAATACAACACCAGCCTCCTACCACGGATATGGTTGCACAACGGGCATAGAAGGAAGTTGTTGGAATTACCATGATTATAGCTCGTGTTCCTCCTTATCTTTATAGTGTTCGAGCTTAGATTATATCTTCTACCATTACTCTATCCCTCTCAGACGTTTGCTCGATGCTTCTAATAGTGACTCCTCCCTAGATGCTCCTACACATCTAACTCTGACTCTCGTCTAACAGCCTGTTTATAAGACCCCCCACCCCCACCCCACCCAAACCTTTGCCCGGGTCAGGCCGGAGGGGATCTTATGCCCAGGACATCCACCCAGTGCTCCTTAAGGGGTAACGACCCACACTACTAAGCACTAGTTGGTCTCCTTGCTCGGCTTGAATCACAACATTCACATCACATCACAGAGTATTGTGGAAGCATTAACAGGAAGCCACAACATATATATATATATATATAATAATATATATTAAAGGAGAACGCAAAGGCCGTAACCATTGTTTATACATGAAGCCCATAAACTATAAAAGTATGTATACTCTAAACTTCTTGCACTCTCAATCCTGCTCGCTAGTACTCACGTATCAAAACTATAAAGATGACGAGGATGCTTCTTCTCGGGTAGTCATATCAGTTGGCGCATCATCCCGTGGAAGCTGGTCACTCCGATGCTCCATCTCCTGTGATGGTTATTAAAATAACCGTTAATCACAAGAGCTAAGTGGAAATAAATCTCCTCCCTGGATCCATATCCTGGGGTTGAGCTTACGCACCCAACAAAAGTAGATAGCTGAAGCATGAGAGAGTTAGTATAACATTTCATCTATATGTTAGGAGCGATCATAAAAGTTGGTGCATCACAGTATAACTGGAAAAGCAGTAGCAATATGCATTGGTTATAGCAAGCTTCACTAGCACATCAACACATTAGATATTCACAACCTGTATTCATACCGCAAACATTCAAACCACGCACACACCCTATGTCGACATAGTATGGACCGCTTCTATTCAAGCAGGGTAGCGAGCCATGCGGGCCTCACCGATGTGGTCGTCGGTGATAGTGGCCAGTCCTGCCACTTATGGGCGTGGTCATACCGCATAGCCCAGACCCCAACGTATAACCATGTGTACTCTTGGATGTGAGCGACATCCGGCGATTCAACATTTTGGCCGACCAGCGGAGGAAACCCAACGGAGAAAAACATAATGGCCGGTCACCCGTGATACTCATCTCCTTGTAGCCTTGAGTCGCCGAACTTCCCGCACTGGTACGAATGGTCTGCGAAAGTGAATGACCTGCCACAATTCACCGCAAGCAACTTACAAGCAATCAAATTAATCAGTTTTGCTAGCACGCATCGGGTCTATGGCGGCATGCCCTACTATGCTTCAAATAATTCAGGCAAGCGACACTCGGCTCGACTTCCAACAGGGAGCATGAGAGCTCTTTATTTGGGGCTAATCCTGGAAGAATACCTCAACTCTCGCTATCCCCAACTAAGGCTCGACCAAACAGAAGACTGATCGTCAGAGAAGGACCCGTGCTTAAAATAGTAAATTGCAGAAGCAAAAGTACGGTAATAAAGGCTGCTGATAATATAATCTGCAGAATTGAAATGCTGAAATGAAATGGGACTAGTACGAAACTAGAGTAGTATTAAATTGAAAGAACTAAAAGTAAGTACTAAAAGAAATTTGACCAGTATGTGACTGGAGTAGTACTGAATTGAAAGTACTGAAAGTAATTTGACCAGTACGAGACTGGAATAGTTTTGAAAAGGAAGTACTGAACTAAAATAAAGGAACATGACCAGTGCAAGACTGGAATAAATCATAAAGAAAATTGATTAGTAATCCAATCACTACATTCAGGAGGCTTCAGTTCCATCTTCGTTCTCAGGAGACATGTTCAGTTCTATCTCCATTCTCAGGAGGTGTGTTTAGTTCTATCTCCGTTCTCAGGAGACATGTTCAGTTTCTTTTCAGTTTTTAGTAGGCTTCTTTGGGTTTCACTCATTATTAAGATCCGATAACAATTCAGTTGCGTTCTTTTAATCACGACTTAATCGGATCAGGGGGCTTATTATGTGTTACATCTGTATTATTCATCGAGAATAATTAACAACTCGTATTCTCGTACTCTTATCTTCAGAGACCATCCAAAATGCTCGAGAGTTATTTGAACACAAGACGCTCGGTGGTTTTGCAAAACCTCGAATCACTTAGAGGTGGAAATCTTACCTCGATAACTCTTGTTGATTAATTAATTGAACTTAATATTCTATTTAAAAGGTGGTCGCGCGCTCCGATTTTCAAATTTCGAATAATTTGAGCGCATTAATTTCCGAGCGCGACCCTAGGGCCTAAGAAATAGGAAAATCTTCATTTTTTTCTCCCAAGGCTCCCAAATTTTTATACAATCTTTAGGAGGGTCTAAAATGAGCCTGGTAATTTTTTCAAATAAATTCGAGCAATTTTGAGCATTTAATTTGGCCAAATATTATTTTAATTTTTACAAGTATCAAATCTACCCTATAAATTCTCAAAATTTTTGTGGAAGATTTCCTCATCAAGGGGAACAACTTTCATGTTCAAAACTTTTTCCCTATGAGTCTATATTTCTCTTTAAAAAATCACCAAATTATAATTTAAATATTGGTCTGCAAATAGCCAGATCAAACCTGATCACGCGGTTGAGATTGAGTCGGACGATTTAATAGCCAATCTGACCCCACATCGGATCGGCCACGGATCCGTTGTGGGGGTGTTAACGCTGAGGCAGGGGAGGGATTTAAGGAGATCACAGGTGTCTGATCTCCTAATGGAGATCAGACGACGATGATCAAATCCCGACGACAGAAGTTCACCAGCTTCTAGCGCTACTGCCTGGTGGCTGTTAGGCCACGACACCACCCCTGATTAACTTGTCGGGGGCCGGCGAGCCTTGGGGCGGTGGTCTGGTGGCCCAGCTCCGCCGGCCACCGCCGGAAATAATAAACCCGAGAGCGGTGGTGGTGCAGTGCTCTATTTTCGGCGATGCCACGCCACCTCGCCTCTCCGATGGCTGCCCTGCCATGACACCACCCAGTCCGGTGCACCGTGGTAGGGCTCTTCTCCGGCGATGGCCCGGAGGCCCGGCGTCGCCGGTCGCCACCGCAGAAAAGAAAAACAGAGGTTTAACTCTTTTTCTGGTACCGCCGGAGCGGCGATTTTTGGCGGCACCACGACCCTCCTCTGTTGGGGAAGGACGTCCCCGATGGTGTAGCACTTTCCCAGCTCCACCACTAGCATTGGGCACGGCTTACCACCCACGGCCACTACCCGACCTAGAGCTTGGCTCGGGTGGCGCATGCGGTGCTCCGGTCGCCGGGAGGCGCATGCAAAACGTCCAGAGAGTTAAGAAGGAGGAGGAGAAGAGATTCTACTTGTGTTAAGGGGGCTTGGGAGGGCCCAGCCTGATTTCCCAGCTCCACCACTAGCCTGATTTGCTTGGTAAGGGCTGCTCCGGAAAGGGGGAAAGAGGAAAGGATCACAAGAGTTGTTGCCAAGCAGGGAGGGGGGAAGGAAGGCTATAAATAGCCATGGGAGGGGCCTCCTACCCTCCCCCATCGGTGTGGGATTAATCCCTCCATAGGGAGGGATTAATCTCCACCCTCCAGCTGTCCATGGACAACTAGAGGTTGATCCCTTTCCATGTGAGAAATGAGGGCGAAAACAAAGCCTAATGGGCCTTGGGCTTGGGCTTGGGCTTGGGCTTGGGAAAGAGGAAAGAGAAGGGTAAGGGAGGGTTGTGGGCTTTTTCCAAGGGCCCACTCACCATGGCCTTACTAGTTTGGTGGCTCAAGGGGCGAGGGTATTAAAGCTCTACTCAAGCTATTGAGAGGAGGTGAACCCCTCCATGAGAAAAATTCCAAAAAATGGACTTTTTAGGGGGTTTGATCGAAGTCACCCTAAAAGTCAAAATATGTCCATGCCATCAGGAGTCGAGTCAAAGTTGGGGTATCGTGTCATAATTTGTGTGCGCATGCTTTTCGATACATGATAACGCTCGGTTTGACCACATATTGACCACTCGTCCTCAAAATTGACCAGGGTGAACTCTGTTGACTTCGTATTGACCATATGAATTCAATGCCACTGACCGGGGTCGAATCAGAGTTCGTTTGCTAAATATTCAAAATCTGTGTGTTGCGATGCGCTAAAATAGTCAAAACGCTCATATTCGTCGTTAGACTTCGAATTGTGATGCAACGAGTTCCAATGCGTTCGTATTGGCTATACGAAGCCATAGGAATTGACAGAACTCAAATCGAAGTTCTCTAGCTCGATATCCAAAAAACTCGTTTTCGCGACGTTCTACGAGGAACGGCCATATCCACCATATGACCTTGGAATTCAATGAAACGAGTTCCAACGCACTTGTATTGATTATACGAGGCCACAAGAAATAACAGAACTCAAATCAAAATTTTCTAAATCTATATCTCTGTCTAGGGTTACCTCCTTTTTTGGTATGGGTCACAGGTAGAGATTCAGGACAATTTTATTGGGCCCACTAGAGTTCTGGTGGCCCAATAAAAGTCAGGATGTTACACCATTTCTACTCTTGCTCCTTCTTCTCGTGGTCCATCGGCTCGTGGAGGTCTCCATTCTCGGGGATGAGGTCATGGTGGTTGCCTTCTTTAAATGCTCTCACTGTAGTCGGGATGGTCACCATGAGGCCACTTGCTATCGCAAGCATGACCTGCCTCCTTATCTTACTGCTTATGTTACTACAGCTTCTCCCTCCACCACCAGTGATGACATCGCTACTTTGCGTGATAACCTCCAACAGTTACAAGGGGTGGTTAGTCGCTCCTTTGGATCTGTGGCATTGATCTCCAACGAAGGTATATCTTGTCTCTCACAAAGCTCTTACTAGATTGCGGACTCGGGTTCCACGCATCACATCTCTCCGCAGCAATCACCTCGATACTTGGATTTTGTTTACCCTAAGTTCATCACAGTGCCCAATGGTGACACCACCCCGATTTCTGGCGCTGCTCATATGCCCCTTACTCCAACCCTCTCTCTATCCTCGGTTCTTCATGTTTTGCGATCCCCCTTTAATCTTCTCTCTGTTAGTCGTTTGACTCAGGATCTTGATTATTCTTTAACTTTCTCACGCTCCTCCTTTGTTGTACAGGATCGACAAATGCAGAATATACTTGGTAGAGGGCGGCTGTCCAATATGCCGCATCTTCTTGATGTTCTACCTACTGCTCTCTCCACTGTCTCGACGGTTGATTGGCATAGTCGTCTTGGACATGATCCTCTCCAGATTCTCAAGAAAGCTCTTCCAGATGTATATCTTCATGAGTTTACTTGTAAATTTTGTAACTTTGGCAAACAACGTCATGTATCTTTTCCTTCTTCTTGTACTCAGAGCAATGTTCCTTTTTCATTAGTACATTCTGATATTTGGAGACCATATAAGATTTTCAGTATATTTGGTTATCAGTATTTTGTCACGTTTATTGATGATTACTCGCGCGTAACTTGGTTATATTTATTTCGTGATCGTGTCGAACTCCCATCTATCTTCCATTTCTTTATTGTGATGACTCATACTCAATTTTCTACTTTCTTCAAAGTTATTCGAACTGATAATGCATGTGATTATACTAGTCGAACCTTCTCAAATCTGTGCACTGAGTTTGGTATTATCCATCAGACTTTGTGTGTCTATACTTCTCAATAGAACGGTGTGGCCGAGCAAAAAATATGGCTTCTTCTCGATGTTCCTAGATCTCTTTTGTTTCAAATGCAGGTACTACCACTATAATGGAACTTTGCTATTTCTACTGTCTATCATCTCATCAATCGCATGTCGTCTTCCATTCTCAACTTTGCGGCTCCATTCACTCTTCTTTTCCCTTCAACACCTCTGTTCTCTCTCCCACCCCATTTGTTTGGATGTACATGTTATGTCCATAACCTCAGTCCACATACAAATAAGTTTGCTTCACGTGCTATCAAATTCATGTTTATTGGCTATTATCGCACCCAAAAGTGGTATGTTTACTATTCTCCTACAGACGGTAAACTGGTCGTTTCTGTTGATATCACCTTTCGGGAAGACCAACTGTTTCATACCATCCCTACAGATCTTCTTCTACCTCCTCCTCTACCTTGGCCCGCGGTTCCAATCACGTCTTCCCTTCCACCTCTCCTTCAGACACCTACACCCGCGCCCATCTAATCCAAACCGTCTCTCCTTCGAGTTTACACTCGTCGCCCTCCCAAATCGGATGCCCTACAACAGTCTCCTTCTACCGATGCACTCTCGCGGCCTGTCAATCCGACATCAACATCCACGAATCATCCTATGGCAAATTATGTCTCCTTACGTCGCTTTTGCCCACCTTTTCTTAAATTTGCACTCTCTCTCCTCCATTTCTATTTTTAACTCATTACAGGAGGCTCTTCAGCATACGGGGTGGCGTGCAACCATGGATGAGAAAATGTTTGCTCTTTCAGCCAATCACACTTGGGATCTTGTACATCTTCCTCCTAGATAGAGTTGCGTTAGTTGCAAGTGGGTTGTTGTGATCAAACATACTACATATGACACTGTTGACCGTCTTAAAGCACGGCTTGTTGCTCTGGAGTTCACTCAACAACAAGAACTTGATTATGATGAGACTTTCTCCCTAGTTGTCAAGTTAAACTCTGTTCGGGTTCTGATCTCCTTAACAGTTTACCGCCAGTGGCCCCTACATCAGCTTGATATCAAAAATGTTTTTTTGAATGCTGACCTTTTTGAAACTGTATACATGCATCAACCGTCCGGGTTTGAGATCCCGGGGGAGTCTCATGTATGTTTGCTCAGAAAATCAATCAATGGTCTCAAATAGTCTCCTCAGGCATGATTTGAAAATTTTAGTAAGGTTGTTCGTGAGATTGGCTTTAAGAGAAACTCATCAAACTTCTCACTTTTTACTCGTCACCAATCGACCGAAACAGTCATTCTTCTGGTCTATGTGAATGATATTTTAATTACTGGTAATATCTCCGCAGGGATACAACAAATTAAGCAAAGCATTACCACGATCATTATATCATTAGTTTCTATCCAAGCTTGGTTCCTACTGTTGAATTTTCTCAAGTTGATCAATAAGATAGCCCAAACACCAAATTAATATCTTCGGCACTACCCAGATCACAACTTGAACCGCGGAAAGTAGGAAGCAACTTAGATAATCACACACACAGACAGAAACAAGCAGATCAAACTTTTATTAATCTTCTTTACAAGGCGAGGCATACATGGCGAGACATGATTTCGCCAGTATGAAAAAGCAGAAAAACAAATCGGGCGGATAGCACACTGAGACCGCCGAGTCCGCCGAGACCGCCGAGCTCGCTCAATCCGCCGCCAAACTGCTGATGAACAGAGGAACAAGCCGCCTATCCGCCGAGACCGCGAGGTCGCGCGGACAGAGAAGAAACTTGAGATAAAACTGATGCTGGTAACCGCCAATGCAGCCCGCTAACTCCAGCGGTCAGAACCAAACTCCTGGTTTGACACTGCTAGCCGCGCCACCTGCACACAGAAACCGGTTAAGCAAACAGCCCGCACGGATACAACAAACGAGTCCGCAGCCTACACTCAAGCCCAACTTACTGTTCACTCTGCTACCAAATGAGGTGTCGGGGGGGTCCTATTTATAGGCCGGGTGAGGAGTGCGGTCACCACCCTATGAGATAGAGACACCGCCCCTTGGTCGCAGCTAGCAAAGCCAACTCGCCGAGTCCGCCCGCCAAGGGTCAACCAACCCGCCAAGTCCTGGCGAGAAATGACCTGCGCATGACAGACCGCCCGGACACTGCGGATACGACGGATACAACTCCAACTCGCACTGTCCACGACCACAGGCACAAAGCCCGGTTACATCGGATACTGCGGGTACCAGGCCAGTCCGCCAGCACTTAGGCCAGACCGCCAAAAAGAAGCAGCTCACCGCAACTCCAGAACAACCACAGATCGAGCGGACTCCAACCCTCAGTCCGCACAGACCGCGGATACCACCTCCAGAGCTCGGCCCACTGCCGGACTCAACCAGTCCGCGCAGTTCGCTCCTGACCAAAGCAAGCAACAAGCAATGCCGAACAGCAACCCGCCGGACTAAGCCCAGTCCGCGCGGTCAGTCCGCCCAGGTCGCCCGGACTGCCGATCACCCCCACTTCCACTTCACCAATTTTAACACTCCCCTTGAAGTGAGAAGTGGTAATCAAGCCAAGCAGACCTCGAAGCCGCTGAAAAGGCCCCTTCGACAGCGACTATGTGAAGATGTCAGCAAGGTTATCTTCACTCCGAACATGACCAACCACAAGAGATCCTTCCAACACCTTCTCCCTTATGAAGTGGTGATCGATCTCAATATGCTTAGTCCTGGCATGACAAACTGGATTGTTCACCAGCTTGAGAGCACTCTCGTTATCCCCTCGGAGCAAAGTAGGGCCTTGCACTTCTTCATGGACATCATCTACAAGCCTCCTTAGCCAAATGGCTTCCCGAGCTGCCAAGGCAGATGCCTTGTACTCAGCTTCCGTAGTGGAGACAGATACCGAGTCCTGCTTCTTGCTACACCACGAAATGACCGCTGATCCACAAGTGAACACATAACCAGAAGTTGACCTTCGGTCATCCGAATCACCACCATAGTCAGCATCCGTGTAACCTAGCAGAGAGAAACTCGCATCCCTTCTGTAGAGAAGTCCCATGTCAGAAGTTGCCTTGAGATACTTCAGAATGTTCTTTGCCGCTACAAGATGAGACTTCCTTGGCTCTGGCATGAACCGACTTACTCGACCAACAGCGTAAGCTATATCAGGTCTAGTAATCGTCAGGTAGATCAAGCTTCCAATAAGGGCCCTGAACACCAAAGGATCAGGAAGAACCCTTCCTTCATCTCGTCGAAGTTTCAGACCTTGATCCATAGGAGTAGAGCAAGTCTTTCCTTCAATCAAGCCAAACCGGTTCACTATGCGCTCAGCATATCCCTTCTGGCAGATAAGGATCCCGCTCTCCTTCATCTCCACTTCGAGACCAAGAAAGTGATGAAGCTCTCCCAGGTCTTTCATCTCGAAGCGAATGGCTAGCTCAGCTCTGAGCCTAGCAACCTCCTCCTCAGAATTCCCTGTGATGATCATATCATCAACATACAGCAGGACCAAGACAGAAAGCTCCCCCTTCTTCTTGATGAACAAGCTAGAGTCCGAGTTTGAAGCAAGGTATCCACAGAATTGCAGATACTCTGCTATCTTCCCATAACAAGCTCTAGGAGCTTGCTTCAACCCGTAGAGAGCCTTCCTGAGCTTGCCGACGTAATCAGGATGATCTTCAGAAACGAAACCAAGAGGCTGATCCATAAAGATGTCTTTGTCAATCTCTCTGTAAAGAAAATCATTCTTTACATCAAGCTGCCACATCCTCCATCCTTGGCATGCAGCCAATGCAATCACCATCCGAACTGAAGTCATCTTTGCAACAGGGCTGAACGTCTCCTCATAGTCTTCTCCATACTGTTGAGAGAACCCCCGAGCCACCAGGCGAGCCTTGAATCTCTCAATGCTCCCATCTGCCTTCTTCTTCAACTTAAACACCCACTTGCATGTCACCGGAGTAATGCCAACAACTTTGGGCACAAGATCCCAAGTTTCATTCTTCTTGAGAGCATCCATCTCCTCTCTCATGGTATCTTCCCACTCCTTAACACCAGTGGCCTCATTAAAGCTAGCAGGCTCTCGTTCATCCAGAGGACCTGCAAAGAAGCATGAGACATAGCTCACAGTGTTTCCTTCGCAGTAGCGAGCTGGAGGCTTGATAACCCTCTTTAACCTCCGAAGAGGCTGCTCCTTGCTAATCACCTCCGCTGCTTCTTCTGGTTCACCTCTGCTCTCTGGCAAGCTTGGAGCAATGCTCCCCCTGCTTCCTGACCCAGAAGCTTCTTCTCCAGAACTTGAAGCAACTAGAGCTGCTGGTGACACAGCCAGCTCCACTTGATCAGCTATCTCAGCCACCTCCTGACCTTCATCAACCTTGCCCTCTGGCAACTCAACCGAGCTTCCTCCATATGACGTCAGTTCGTCAAAGACAACGTCTCTTGATACCACGAACTTCTTCGTCACCGGATCCATGCATCTCCATCCCTTCTTCCGCTCATCATAGCCAACAAAGACAAGCTTCCTTGCCTTTACATCAAGCTTAGTCCTTAGCGCATCAGGGATATGCACATAGCAAGTTGATCCAAACACCCGAAGGTGTTCAACACTAGGCTTCTCCTTCAGCAACATCTCAAAGGGAGACTTCATGTTGATCGGACTCAGAGGCATCCGATTGATGACATAGGCAGCACAAGACATTCCCTCCGCCCAGAAGGACCTTGGGATACTCTTGGCATGAAGCCAACATTTGCAAGTCTACGTCAGATGACGGATCTTCCGCTCCGCTACTCCGTTTTGTTGTGGAGTATGAGCACAAGTGAGCTCCCTCTGGATTCCATGCTTCCTGCAAAAGTTAGAAAACTCGGAGGAGACAAACTCTCCCCCGTTATCAGTTCTAAGCTTTTTGATCTTCAGGTTAAGCCTTCCCTCCACCAGCTCCTTGAACTCCACAAACAATCGGAAGGCTTCAGACTTCTCCTTCAAGAAATACACCCAAGTGTATCTTGAGTAGTCATCAATCAAGACTAGCATATACCTGCTTCCACCAAGACTAGCAGTCGCGGTTGGTCCCATCAGATCACCATGGATAACCTCCAATGGTGCTTTGCTTCTTGTTTGTGACTTATCAAATGGAAGACGATGAGACTTCCCATATTTACATCCAGCACAAACGTGACCCTCACCGAAGGATGATAGCTTAGGCAAGCCTCTCACCAGGCTCCTGCTTGACATAGCCTTCAGCTTATCCATCCCGACATGCCCCAGCCTCTCATGTCACATAGCAGCGCTATCGTTGGCCCTCATCCGATCAACATAGGAGCTTGTTGATAAGACAAACAAGTCCTTCACTCTCCTTCCTACATGAGCAACATCAGCCTTAACTGCTGATACGTTGTGAAGGAACTTCACTTCTGTTGGCCCAAACAGAACGTGATAACCAGCATCAACCGCATTGGTCACAGAGAAGAGGTTTTTCTTCATACCCGGTACATGATAAACACTCCTTAACGTGAGTGGCCCCTTATCACTGCCCACCGTTACCATACCCTCCTTCTCTACTGCATGAATAGTATTATCAGCAGTAATGATAGCTTCGTTACCTGAGTATGCCTGCAGCGAAGAGAACTTTAACAAATCTCCGGTGAGGTGATGACCATACCCGGAGTCAACGATCCAGTCGTTCTTCATGTCACTGGTGGACAAAGCACGGACACAAGTGCCCGTCATGAATGCTCCACCCCAGCCAGCTTCCTCCTTGCTTGAAGAGGCTTCCTCCTTGCCTGCAATATGCCCAGGCTGCAGCTTGACCTTGCAGTCACGCTTGAAGTGGCCTGGTTGATGACACCTGAAGCACTTCAGGTTCTTCTTCCAATCCTTCTTAGGAGCAAGGCTCCCCTCCTGCTGTTTAGAAGATGAAGATTCATCTCCAGCCACAGTCTGCTTCTTCTTCCCTTCTCATCTCTTCTTCTTCTTCTCAGTGAAGAGAGCATCACTAGCTCCTTCAGAGACCGTCACCCCGGCCATCTGCCTTGCCAAGCTCTCCTGCGAGGCAAGCAGATTCTCCAGCTCCAGAAGAGAGGGCTGAGTAGCCCATCCTTGAACAGAAGTAACGAAGGCCACATACTCCTTCCGCAAACCGCGGATTATGTGCCTCTTCAGCTTAGCCTCGGAGATCGGCTCATCAGGATCAAGAGCAGAGAGCTCAGCACACAAGCTCTTCATCTTCAAGTAGAATTTGGAGATAGAAAGATCTCCCTGAGTTGCCTTAGCCAACTCATTCTCTAAGAACTGTAGCCTTGCTACATTCTTCCTATTGAACAACTCATCAAGGGAAGTCCAAATCTCAGCAGCAGACTCACATCCTAAGATGTGATCAAAGAGTTCAGGTGACACCGCCCGCTTGAGAGCAAACTCAGCTTTGGCATTTGTCTTCCTCCACACTCTCACCTGCTCAGCTGTTCCAAACTCAGCAGTTATTTCTACTTGATCATCTCCACCGACGACCTCCCATAACTCCTCACCCAGAAGATAGCTCTTCATGCACGACTTCCACTTCTTGAAGTTAGTCGGCGTCAGAAGCTCAATACCAAGACCTCTTGCAAAACCACCGTCCATGGTGCTAATTTGGTTATCCTTCAGAAGCACACAGAGCAACAACAAGCCTGTTGATCACCACTCAAGCAACTGAACCTTCCTCTGATACCATGTTGAATTTTCTCAAGTTGATCAACAAGGTAGCCCAAACACCAAATTAATATCTTCGGCACTACCCAGATCACAACTTGAACCGCGGAAAGTAGGAAGCAACTTAGATAATCACACACACAGTCAGAAACAAGCAGATCAAACTTTTATTAATCTTCTTTACAAGGCGAGGCATACATGGCGAGACATGATTTCGCCAGTATGAAAAAGCAGAAAAACAAATCGGGCGGATAGCACACTGAGACCGCCGAGTCCGCCGAGACCGCCGAGCTCGCTCAATCCGCCGCCAAACTGCTGATGAACAGAGGAACAAGCCGCCTATCCGCCGAGACCGCGAGGTCGCGCGGACAGAGAAGAAACTTGAGATAAAACTGATGCTGGTAACCGCCAATGCAGCCCGCTAACTCCAGCGGTCAGAACCAAACTCCTGGTTTGACACTGCTAGCCGCGCCACCTGCACACAGAAACCGGTTAAGCAAACAGCCCGCGCGGATACAACAAACGAGTCCGCAGCCTACACTCAAGCCCAACTTACTGTTCACTCTGCTACCAAATGAGGTGTCGGGGGGGTCCTATTTATAGGCCGGGTGAGGAGTGCGGTCACCACCCTATGAGATAGAGACACCGCCCCTTGGTCGCAGCTAGCAAAGCCAACTCGCCGAGTCCGCCCGCCAAGGGTCAATCAACCCGCCAAGTCCTGGCGAGAAACGACCTGCGCATGACAGACCGCCCGGACACTGCAGATACGACGGATACAACTCCAACTCGCACTGTCCACGACCACAGGCACAAAGCCCGGTTACATCGGACACTGCGGGTACCAGGCCAGTCCGCCAGCACTTAGGCCAGACCGCCAAAAAGAAGCAGCTCACCGCAACTCCAGAACAACCACAGATCGAGCGGACTCCAACCCTCAGTCCGCACAGACCGCGGATACCACCTCCAGAGCTCGGCCCACTGCCGGACTCAACCAGTCCGCGCAGTTCGCTCCTGACCAAAGCAAGCAACAAGCAATGCCGAACAGCAACCCGCCGGACTAAGCCCAGTCCGCGCGGTCAGTCCGCCCAGGTCGCCCGGACTGCCGATCACCCCCACTTCCACTTCACCAATTTTAACACCTACGACTTTTACGCTCCAGCTTGCAGGAGTGTTAGAAGTGCTAGAAGAAGCCATGTAAATAGGTCCATTATTTGGCCCATAGTGTAGCTCATTGCTCTCTTAGATTAATCTCAAATCTTAGATTGGGATACCTCTTCTCTCTCTCTCTTCCTATATATATGTATACCCTCTTGTTGTAAAGTAAGTTTTTGACATTAATAAAAAATTTCAATTTTTCTACATGTTTAAAGTATTGTTACATCATTCCCCAAAATCATGCGCTTAGGGAAAGAATGGTCACCCTGCTTATACACCTGGGACCAACGAGCACGCTAAGCGGTGTGGAACTAAACCGCCCCTTTTAGGGAGTCACAACACACACTCGAACAACACCGTCCATTCCAATTAGGGTCATCCATTTAGTTTGGCATTCAAGTTTTTCAATATGAACTTTTGTTGATAAATTAATTGGATCAATGACCTGCTTAGGTGAATGGTGGCAGCGAGATATGGAGATAAGACATCAATTTTCAAAGTAGCTCCCTCCCTGCAGTTACAAACAGGCATACAATGGTATTTGGGGGATCAGTCTTTGTAAATTTTGTGATTCAATTTACTTACCAATCTAAATTTTATAGATTAGTCCCACCACTAGATAAAGTTGAGAGTTATTTTCCTTTTCTAAAGCACCTTACCAATTTATTGTATAAGGCCTGTTAATGTGTGTATAATGACTAAAGACAATGTTTAGGCATCTTCAATGCATTTATTTGATCTTTTTTTAGCTTCCAGGACCATATAATGTTTAGGTCGAGTATGTTAATGTATATTTGAGTATATAACGGGTTCGGAGGCTTAGTGAGTCTGATTCGAATATCGGGATATTCAATACCCGTATTAAACCTATGATTTGCGTATAAAACTCAAGCTGGGGGCAACGGGGAGGTAGTTCCACTTTGACCACCACCCGAAATGTTTCGAGCGACCTAACAGATTAGTAGGTTAGATGTGTTGCACACAGTTCGTCTGGCTTGTCAAAAACAAGCAAGAGAACTCAGTGACAAGAGGAATATTGGAAATCATAACTTGAAGCTGAATTTCTCTTGACCATTCATATTATAAATTATTTTTTGTACACTTTGGGATCTCTCTTTCTCTCACACTTTTTCCATGTGTCTCTGGTGATGCTGAGAAAGGTGTAGAATGACATCCAATCTCTGCGATGATGCTGTTTCAGGAGCATCTAGCTTCCACGGCTAAACTCTTGATAATTTTCTTGCACGGGTCTCCAAATTTGTTGGGGGAGACGCTGATGACGCAACTGTTGGAACCCAGGCATTCCTACAAAGAATTGACGCAGATGTTTAAATAGATCTGCGAGTTATCAGCGCTGTTTTTCACTTAAAATTTGAATTTCGGATGAATTACCTGCTTGACAACATCGAGGGCTCGAGTGCTGCTGCACCGGCCATGGCTGAAGCGGCCACACTTGCCGGATGGAGTCCCAAAACTTGCAAATTTTATGAAAGAGATGTGCTGATTGGGATATGCACACTCCAGCTTAAGCACGGCGGTGGAGTTCACATGTGCCTTTGTTAAAGGTAGGCGGGTCTCCAGCAATGGCGCAGGATGCAATTCCGATACATGCCCGCAAATGCTTGCCACCTGCTTAACGGCAAAAGATATTTGATCTGGATCTCCACCTACCTCCTCAAAAAGAACTAGCGTGTTGCTGCCAGGCTGAGTCATAGACCGTGGCAAATGATATCTGCTTGAAAGAGAGCAATTTGAAGTAAGGACTATGGAAGCATTTTATATCACTGTATCAAGGCATTCTGATTCTTACAGCTGTTGAGAAGGTTTCCCACAGTTCTTCTGACACTTGTCTGACTTAAAAGTACCTCTGTAACTGCACGAGTCGCTACATCCATTCGCTGGAGCAGTATTAGTTGGCCAATAGCGTCCGATGCTCTGCCCATTGATCCACGCCTCACCCTTCCCCATCCCTGTGAAGTCTATTGCAATTGGATCATTTCCTTCTGGAGCACTGAAGCTTGTCTGCATCATATTTTGTTATTAACATAGAAGCACAACCATGGAGTTAGAATAATGGGTTACATGTTATATTAGGGCTGCTTGCTGTTCAACGAACTGAAGCATGTGGTAAAAGAATTCACAACAATGATGTTGTTTGGATCATGTGGTCGTGAATAATAATGGCAAATGCATGTTCTTTTATCTCATTAGCCATTATAAACACATGACTCTGGTAGGACTTCCAAACTTTACCTTGTACCAGATCAACGGCTGATTTTTGGGAATGCTAGGAAGTGAGATCCATTTGGCTGAATCAGCATATTTTCCATACAACAAGCCTGATTCCTCCCCTTTAAGGCCAACCTGCATTTGCAAAAGAGCATAAAATAAATATAATTGGTTCAATCATGATAGCAAGGTCTAGAAATCATGGGTTGGTGGGGCTACCGAAGCTATTTAGAACTATCAAAACGTTGCAATAGATTAAACTTCTGAGCATTTATGGATAGACCAAGGATAAATTTTTCAATCCAAAGTACACATGAAGGATTTGTATTGCAAATCAAAATACTTAAAAGAGAAGCAATGAAAGCCTAATGTTATGGGTTGGTAACTGATGCAGACTAAGGCTTCGTTTGGAGGGACTTATTTTCACCGGTCAAGCAGTTACGACCGCATGAACCGGACCATAATTATGATCCAGTTCATGCGGTCGTAACCGCTTGACCGGTGAAAATAAGTCCCTCCAAACGGAGCCTAATTCTCTGGCCATATTAACAATTGTTCTAAAATATCAAATAGGTTCAGTAAAGCTTAAAAAAATAGACCTACTCTGGAGAGCTGCATAAAGCTGGGATAACTACACCCAGCTTGGCAAGGATATACTGGTTTCTCAATAGAAAGATGGGCATATTTTGGTGAGCGATTTTACATGAGAACATTAAGAAAACAAACCTGATATGTCCACTCTTCAGACGATAAATCCCGAGTTCCATTTTGACCTCTAAGCTGTACAGGACCTGTAATTCCAGCACCTGTGAGGTCGAAAAATGCGCCATAGTTCTGGAAAAAAATGTAAAAGAACTTGATTAAGGTGTCAACTTTTCCTGCGTTTCTTGAGTGCAGATTCATTTTTGATGAGGAAATGTAACAGATAAAATTAACAATTTAACATGTTAGATATTGAAAACTAATGAAAAAATGAAGACAATAAGATAATTACACACTGCTTCCTTTGCTGACTATAATTGGGCAACTTACCTGTAAGCCAACCGTTGCACTCAAGAGATCGATTTTGTTGCTTCCGGGAGTGAAGAGAATGGGCACATCAAAGGTTATTTTTGTCCCTGTAGTACTTCCTGCAACCATGACAAAATAACTAACTGAATCAATTGGCCAAATCCAGAATTACATAGAAATAATATACTAAATTACAATGATTGGATTTGCAACCGAAAAAGCAACCACTGTCATCACTGAATTTCTTTGTCCAATATTCTCTCACCTAAGGGATTCCCATTAACAAAAACATGTAGCACATGACCGAGTGACTCTACATGCAGGTTTGACTGCATATGGCTGGTAAGAAATGATTCATTTCCACTGACCTCAATGCTGCAGAGCATTAATGAAATAAAAGTCACAAGAGTAAATGGAAATACTTTTTGGATGTAGTTTAATAGAATAGTTTGACTGTAACAAAGAGATGTCATTTTCACCTTATTGAATACCAGAGATAATCGCTGCTGTCACCAGTGGTGTTTATCTGCTCCAGTAACCCAATCCTTTTATAGGCATTGCTCTTTGATATACCAACAGGCTCGTTCACAAAAGTCCAATCTGATAGAAGGGCACTAGAGGAAGCATTTGATTGATCTAAGGCCTTAGTTTCAGAGTTCAGATATAAAGCTTCAACTGTAGTAGTTTGGGAGTTGATCTGAAACAGAAATAGCATTTTATATCAATCCATTAATGAAGCTTTTGAAGTGTGTTGCAATTGGCTTGCAGAAATTTTATTCATTAATATTGATACTAACAAAAAAGTATACAAAAGGGAGAAGAGAACTGAATTTTTTTTTGAAAAAATGAGCTATAAAAACATTGTATAATGTAAATGGTCAAGGAGGGATACAACTAGAATAGTAGAAAAAACTTCTAACTGGGAATAAGAGGATGTGATTATATTGTTTCTGTTAGTTATATGGCTTGAGTTTTAACTTATTTGTTCATTCCCCTTGTGACATCATGTACTTGTGCTATGGCATTAAAAAACCACTCTGCACAGCTTAGTTGTTTAGTAGGATGTACTAGTTGTATTTGGCTTGTAGAGAATTAGTCCCGTAACTTGATCTTATAATACAAAATCGAAGGGCAAAAGGATAGAAAAATAAGAAAGTTCAAATAAGTTGCATAATGTAAACACTAAAAGGATGAGAAAGATAAATTGAGGATTTTTTTAGAAAATGGGTAGTTACAGAATGTAAAAGGTAAGAGAATGAGAAAGACAAGAAGAAGAATAAAATGTAATAGTTATTTAAATAATCATCAGAAAATGAAATGGTCAGTTGATATGCCCACATTCATAAAGAATCAATTAAATAAATTTTCTTAGTAATACTAACAGTTATATATTCATTTCAAACTAAACTTTCTTACTAATACCAATTGATCTAGCCCCGGCCTCAACAACCTATCGGCTCTGTTGTGGGGTCGGGTATGGTTTGGGGTGTATGGCTCACGGGCCTAATGGACTTCAAGGTGGACTCCAGGGTGGCGGGCAGGTGGACTCTTGGCCCTGCATCAATTGGTTTATTCAAAATTCTAATGACTTCAAATGATGGAAAACAAATGAATTAGCAAACGGAATAAAAAGGAATTTACAGAAAAGAATACTTAGATGGTATTTCTAAACATGGTAAGCATGGTAAGTCCTAACTACACCCTGAAAAGTGATGATGAAACTATGAACGGTAATTTGGAGTGCCTCCTCTTCTGATTCAGACAATTATGATTTGATTCTTTGGCACATGAGCTATCACAATCTCTCCAATTGGAATTGAACAACAGCATCACTCTAATACCAACTTCATCAAAATTGAGAAGCAAAAGGTCATCCAAGTCCAAGATAAGATGTGAAACAAAAGCAGCACCCCCAAACAGCAACTTCCCCTCCTCCAGTGGCCCACTCCCAGCAACCGCTGTTCTTCTGGGGTAACCCCATCACATCTGCAACCATCGGTTTTTTGCACCTACGTCGGCGACCCTTGATGAATTTTGTATCTATTTTCAAATTCATTAACATTGCAAGGATACATCGTACTTTTCTAGCCATATTTTACTCAGTTAATTTTGCACATTTAATTCATTTATGTATGTGCTCAATTTTCTCTTACATTTAATCTTAGCACTTTCAGTTAATTTGCATTTATTATTTGCTTGCCCAAATTGCACCATTTGTGATCAATTCTGACGCTTACACGAGATTTTAAAATTAATATTGTTTAACTAATTGTGAGTCGGAAGTAATTGCACGATTGAATTGTTGCACTTGCACTAGGGTTAAGGCTTCTGTTGCGATGGATTGTTTGTTGAGTCGTTCACATTATCATTAGTGTTGTCGCGGTGTCTTTTGTGTTTTCACGTGCATGCTTACATTCATTTAGAGTTAGATCATCGCATGTCCGATCACATATTGATTCATCCTACGTCAGGAACGCTCTCCTATTGAGAGCTTAAAAAAGACTCAAAGAATAAATTGCATAATATTAATTCACATAATCCCTCCTAATATAGAGAGAGGGCACTCCTAATAAGATGAGGACCAAGGACCACGAGACAAAATACGAGTACAATTATTAATAAAAGCTAAGCTAACAAATATGTTTTGAGTTTTCTCTCTTCGTCATGAGGGTTCGTTGAGTATACATATCCCCTGAGGGTGCTTATATGTAACAGGAAAGAACATTCATGCATACAAATGTGTATGTCGAAATGGTAAATATTATAACATAAGGAAGATAAACTCAAATGTAACATTGTTGTGCAAGAGTTGATTATATGAACTCAACTATAAAATATAGAAAAAAAGTCAAATGGAGACAAATGCTTCGAGGTCTCAGGAATATTGCAGATAGAATATATTTACTCAAATGTGAAGTTTGAGATAACGTGAAAGGAATTGTTTATGCGTTGAAAGATTCTTTTGCTAGAGTTAAGAAATGGACTGATTAGATCATACTGTTATAGGCCTACCTGGGCAGTATTGAACACCACGTTTTGGCAATCAGGCAGGATGCTAACAGACCATGCAGGCAACTGGTAATTCTTGCCATTGAATGTGACAGTTGCTTCAGATTGGGTGCCAATATTTGCAAGAAAAGCTGCACATCTCCCTGATGCAGTTTTATACACATGCGCCTAAATAAGAAAATGAATAAGTAAACTGCTGAATAAAATTTATTCTCCATATACAAAAGAATTCGGGAAGATCATAAACAAATAAGAAGAGAAATAAAATGAAATCCACATTCATAACCTGAGGATGATATAAGTGTCACCAGGCTAGTTTTTTTTTCTTCTAAAATATTTAGTACTAATAGCATAACTGAGTATAATATAATTAAGTCAATCTCCTATGAGCAAAAATAATTCAGTTATACAAACTACTAGGTGGTACTAATTGCCTTGGCAAGTGGAAAGCATGATGCCTTACAACTTGAGAATCATGAGTGACGCTGTTACGGATCAAATCGCCGCAAACCCGCGTTGGGGCAACATCTACCAACGACGTCCACGCAACGAACTATTGAACGAAGCAGAGTTCAACCTCCATGGGGCGAACAACCACCATAATCTTCACGTAGACCAAGCTTGCTACCATGATCTTCATGTGGACCAAGCCTGGTGATGGGACCTTACATGAAACCCTTTGTATATTTACGTACCGCTTGTCATTATCCCATTTGTCTAATGCCTAATTGGAGGACAACCACTTATTGGCCTTAATATTACTTTATCCCTTTGTCTAAGCCTAAATGGGGGCATGCAACCTATATATATGCTTAGTTTGGCTCTTGCAGAGTTATGAAGAAAATGTAGAAAGATCTCTCTCAAGTTCTTTAAATATCTCTCTCTCTCTCTCTCAATCGCTCTCTCTATCTCCTCCCCTTTCAGGATACACAATGGACTCCATCATGAGTGCCCCTCTCATCAGCTGCCCAATAATAGCACCAACAGCCTCCCCAACGAGAAGCGAAGATCACTCTCGGAGATCCATTCATCGCCGACCCATTACGCATTCCCAATCTGGAGCACGTATCAACTTGGTGTTAGAGGAACTACTTCCACGACCCGACGCTCCAACCATGGGCAACAACCACCTTACCGCTCAACTAGTGGATCTCATGGTCCGCATGGAAACCAACAGGGAACAACAAGATGCCATTTTGGTGGAACTCAAATCCCACGTTGTGGACCACCGCAACGCTTGTTCATCGTGCTCACCTAACCGCATCTCTCCGTCCAAACCCCGACAGAACTGCACCAGCCCACATCAAGAGGGCAACTCGGCCTTCCTCCCCAACGGCAGCATGTCGCGTTATACTAAGATGGAGTCTCCCGTGTATGACGAGAGAGACAAACTGCTCCCATGGCTCACACGGTGCGAGATATTTTTTCCAACCAACGCAGGACGTTGGACGAACGCCTAGGGTTGATCTCCTTCCATATTCTAGGAGCCGCCCAACTCTGGTTTACACAACTACATCGGGAGTAGCCTGGCCTACAATGGGAAGACTTTACTAGCATATGCACTCTCCATTTCTTACCAGCCCTCCGCTGCAACCCACTTGGAGACCTTATCACCCTGAAGCGGGCAGGACCCCTCAACGACTACCAGAAATGCTTCAAAATGCTCTTAGCTCGCGCATCATCCGTCCGCCCGAAACAACAAGTTCTCCCCTTTACCGTCGAATTTCACGAGCGACTCCGCTGGGATGTCGAGTTTCAAGCTCCCCAGGATTTCACAGCGGCAATGAACCACATGCGTGCGTGCGAACACCGACTCCTCTTGGACCAACCCTACCTATCTCGCTGAGAATTCTCCAACACAGTTCGCGGGGGCAACCCTCCCCGCCTCCCTCCAAGGGACCTGATGCCACCAGCCACCTTTCCTCTAAAGTACCCGAGCTGGGCCTCTCAACATTTTGTCGTCACCTTTCAATTTCGAAAATGGCTGACCGTCGCGCCAAAGGGCTATGCATCAACTGTGACGATGCTTTCGGACCAGGGCATTGATGTAAACGTCTCTTTTGGGTTGAAGTTGATGACCAGTCCGATGACGACAATGATGATGAGGAGACAGAACCTCCAGAACTCTCGCTCTATGCCATTTCAACACCACAAGACAATCAAGGTTCTACTATCCAGTGAACATTTTGATTGAGATCCAACCCCTTTTGGCTCGCATGGACTCGAGGAGTAGACATAATTTTATCAATCATGTCGACGCCACTCATTTGCATCTCCACATCACCCCCCCCCCCCATCGTCGTCTCCAGGTGGCAGTGGAAAATGGTCAAAAAATGGCATGCCCGGGCATATGTAAGACGGTCGCTCTTGCAGTCGGCGCACACAAATTTTTCGTGGAATTTTTGGTGGTGGATCTCCAAGGTTTCAATGCGGTCATAGGAGTCTGCTAGCTCCGCACTCTTGGGCTACCCACATGGGACTTCGACGCCCTCTCCATACGATGGTTTCACGATAATCAATTGTGGAATAGCATAGACAACCATCAGCGCAACTACACTCCTCCTTCACCCTCTATGGGACAACTCTTCCCACGGGCTGACCACCCGAAACACAGTTGGTCGATCTCGGCGTTATCTTGCAGGAATTCACCGACATATTTGTCATTCCAAGTACTCTTCTGCTAGCAGGCCACCATGATCATCACATTTGTCTCTTAATGGGCACTTCTCTGATCGTCGTGCGTCCCTACCGTTACCCTTCCCTTCAAAAAGATGAGATTGAGCGATAGTGCGCCACTATGCTCCAAGGCATCATTCGGTGCAGCATCTCTCCATTTTCCTCCTCAGCTCTCCTAGTCCACAAAAAGACGGCTATTGGCGTTTTTGCGTCGATTACCGTGAATTAAATCTCAAGACTATCAAAGATAAGTTTCCAATTCTGGTTGTGGAAGAACTTCTTGATGAATTACATGACGTTCGATTCTTTTCAAAGTTGGGTCTCTATTCTGGGTACCACCAAGTGCGCATGCAACCTCAGGACATCGAGAAGACAGCGTTCCACATCCATCATGTCCACTTTGAATTTTGGTTATGCCATTTGGTGTCACCAACACACCCTCCGCCTTCTAAGGGTTGATGAACGAGGTCTTCCAACCACTTCTCCGCAAATTCGTTCTGGTATTTTTTGATGACATCTTGATATACAATAAAACTTGGGTCGAACATCTACATCACCTCCGTGAAGTCTTCCACCTAGTGCGACAGCATCAATTATATCTCAAGCAGGCTAAATGCGTGATTGGTCAGGATATCGTCACCTATCTTGGACAAATAGTCTACTCTCAAGGAGTTTCGGTGGATCCCACAAAATTGGAAGGGGTGGACAACTAGCCCATACACGGAAAAGTCTGCGACATGCACACATTTTTGGAACTTACGGGCTGCTACTACCGCATCATTCACGGCTATAGATCCATTGCCGATCAACTCATCACTCTTCTCCGCAAGAATTCGTTTGCTTGGAGTGCAGCGACCTCCACTGCCTTTACAGACCTTCAACAAGCTCTCATCGTTGCCCCGATGCTCACCCTTCCAGATTTTACCCCCGAATTTAATATCTAGTGTGACGCGTCCGATCAAGGTTACGGCGCTCTGCTCCAGTAAAACAGCCACCTCGTCGCATATTTCAGTCGCCGCATGGCAAACTGTCACCAAAAACTCCCGGCATACGAGCAAGAACTCATAGGCCTTGCTAAATTCGTTCAACATTGACGGACATATTTAAGGGGATGACCGTTCGTGATCCATACAGATGATTTCAGCCTCAAATATCTTTTGGAGCAGTGTCTCACCACCATGCCGCAAAAACACTGGATAAGTAAAATCCTTGGGTTCAAATTTCATGTTGAATATAAACCAGGAACATTAAACCGCGCCGCGGACTTACTCACCCCGCCGCGCTCACCCCGCCGGTAAGTAAAATTCTTGGGTTAGAAACTATATTGCAATCCGGCATCCTTATTAGTACATGTAAATCAGTATTATATTGCAATCACTTCTAAACTTCTTTTCCAACCATTCAAGCAAAAAAATATTTGGAAGCCAATCTCAGTGAGTTTTCTCATACTATGATTATATCAATTATGAGCACTATTCTTGCAGTTGCAGGGACTTCTTAAGTTATAATGCTAATACTTATTCACATAAATCAACAAATTAAGGTGTCATACTGAAGAAGAAATATTATATTTTCCGGAAAAGAGTAGAAATGAGAGTACCTCCAAATTTGCACCAAGAGTGATATTTGTTGGGTCAGCTGCTACTAATGCTTCTTCACAAAGTTTTATGGCCTTATGCAAATCTTTTAAGTGACCCCACTTAGGCTGCCTAATTATTCCTACATATATAGAAAAATATTATACTTTCAAACAGCAACATTTCTAACGAAATATCGTGCATATAAAAGAATAGTCAAACAAATCCAAAGAATGATACATAATTATCAGCATGGAAAATGAATTAATTACAAAAAGTTTAATTGCATTCAATCTGAAACATAATTTAGACTGTAGTTAAGAACACTTCGTCGTAGTTGTAGCTACATAGAATGGTGACGCAGGCGGTCCTATTGGGTAATAATGGATGAATCATAAATACAATCATACAAATCCGATGACTTATACTTGCAATAATTACGATTTATAAAATCAAACACGTGGAAATCACAATAGAAGAAAAGCGTCACAAAATGAAGAACACGTGATGTAGTATTAATGAGAGTACACGAATCTTAAGCAACAAGCAAATGAATACCAACACTAGGCACAAGTGGTGTGGTAACAAAACTTACAAAGAGACATAATACTAAGTAGGAAAATGATCACAAATTCAACATGAAATAAAGACACGCAACTTAGAAACTTACACAACTAAGAAATAAAGGGCTTGGTAGATCTCCGGCAAGTCTACGGCAGTCGGGATGACGGCGGTGGACTATTTTTGGACTTCTGGACAGGTTTTGGAGGGCTGGAATGGACTAATTGAGGTCTGGAATGGAATTTCAGGGGGCTGGACGGAAATTTCAAGACCTGAAATTCAGTATTCTGAGTGCTCCGGACTGGATTAGAGCAGGGAATGGGAACTTGACAGGTTCTGGAAACATGTATTCTGGGTTGAGTTCAGGGTCTTGTGGAGGAAGCCAATTGCAGGGGATGAAGAAAAGGTTGGTTGGGAGGGCTTTGTTGGAGATTAGGGGGCTGTGGAGCAGGAAACTACTGGCCGGGAATGATTCCAGCAATAATTTTCAGTCAGATTGATTTCTAGACGGAATTCAGTGCTCTTTTGGGGATGAGGTGTGGGAGAGAAGCTGGAGTGTGGAATGCCGATGGGCTCAGCTTGTAGTTGAAAATGTTGGAATTTCAATTGCTGTGGCATAAATTCCAGCAAACATTTTCAGTCCAAATTGTATTTCTGAACTGAATTCAAGCTTCTATCAAGGTAGTTGGCTGTATGAGCTTGAGTGGGGCTCGGTTGGGATGTTGGGGGAGTGGTCTTGAGTGAGTGGAGAGAATTAAGGGGATAATGAGGAATTAGAGGTTATGAGGGATTTTAGGAGAGGTGAAGTTAGTGGAGTAGTGGGGAGGTAGTTATGGAGTGGTGGGTGGCCGATGACCGGAGGTGGACAAAGGTGGTCTCCGGAGGTGGGGGTGGTGGCCGGAGGTGTTTTCCAGTGATCGGCGAAACCTGAAAAACTGATGAAACTTGAAGGGTGGTGGTGGAGGTTTACCAGAGTTGGCCAAGGAATGTTTTCCAATGATCGCCAGAAAACTGAAAATGAGTGGAATTTAACTGGTGGTGGTGGTGTTGGTGGTGGTGGTAGTGGTGGTGGTGGTGGTGGAAGGGTTTTGAGAAGGTGGCGGAGGCTTGATGGAGGTTACCGGAGGTGGTTTTCGGAGACCACCGGAAAACTCAAAGTGAAGTATTTAGAGAAGTTATGGGGTGGGAGAGGGCTGGAAGATTCCTTCGGTGGAGGAGAGAATGGGGAAGGCCGGTCGACTAAAGGAATAGAGGAAGGAGGGTGTGGCCGGCAAGAGGTAGAGGAGAGGGGAGGGGCAGGGATAACTTCCAAGCTTCGACACATGGATTTTCCAGCTTTGAAACCAGATAATTGAAAGGTGGATTCTCTTCTTCACTCAATCATTCAATGCCTCTAAAATAAACCTCCTACCCCTATATATAGACTGAGTAATCATGGACGGTCATGAATCTCCAATCATGACGGTCCTCAAATACATCAAAATAAAAATAAATAAAAATACAAAAATTAACTAAAAATCTCGGATTGACGATCCACATAAAAAGGACGGCTCTGATTATCGTGTAGGCCAATGTGTGTCGTGATTCCCATCAAATTGTCTTGTGGAATAACTAGTATCATCACTTCATCATTTGCAATCTCATTTTAATATATAAACTGTGTTATTATTTGTTTTATAGAAAATGATTATGCTTTGCTAAGTTATTAACATTCAAAGTGACGCATGGTAGGCTCTGAAAGTAACTCTAAATATACAACTCTAGAAGCGGTCAGGCAATAAACCAGATGATCCAATATTATAGCGCCAAATAAAACAAACAGCACAAAGCATATTACAGCACCAAATAAAAGGAATAATGTATTTTAATATTACCATATTCATCAATAGGGGCATCATAGTCATAACTAGTGGCAATGAAAGGACCTCCAGAAGCATGAGCAAAATTTGTTCCTCCGTGATACTGAAATGGAAGATTGAAGGGGATAATTATGTAGAAATTTAACAAAATGACTAGTTACTATGGAAATAAAATAATGGATCATTTATATGAGGAACAACCATGTAGTAATTTTGGAATGTACCACCAAGCTGAAAAAAACGAGCAACAGAAAATGCAAGGTCTTCAACTGGTCTGTATGGCACTCGGCCACCAAATGACAGAAACCTAATAATTAGAGGAAAATATTAACTTAAATTGTATGGAGAAACAAAAAAACTGTGCAATTACAAGAACCATAGAATATAATATGCTAATATTGATACGAGTATGGGTGATCCCATCCCTGGTCAGCGATACATACGTGTTTATACACAGCAGGGACGTGCCCCAAACACGACGGCGGATTGATTTACCCAATTGCTTATGTATTTATCTAATTTCGGGGACCATACTATATATGGAGGAGTCTAGTAATTTCTTTTATGCCTTGTTTTACATCTGAATTTGGAATTGAATAGAAAGGAGGAGAATGACCCAGCATTTTGCCATATTTGCCCAATACCCTTAACAACTTGGTATGTCTGTCTCTTCCAGCACCCGCCGATCTCACGATTTCCTCGCACGTCTTGCCTCGTCTCCTTACGCACTCCGCCGTTTTTGATCCGCGCTTCTTGCGGAAGCTGCACGCGGGTCTGACATTCAAGCCACGCAGTCCGAAGCCTGTAGCGTTCATCCCCCCCCCCCCCCCCCCGCTTCGACACTTGGGCTCATGTACGCAGAGCGCGTAGCCCGCCTCCAACTGACGTCTTTTGCCCCTCTGTGCGACTCCATCAACCTTCGTCCGACACCTCTAGTGCCACGGTCCGCACATGCCCGTGACCCACAGCATGGCGCGCGAGAAGGAAGCTCCTTCCTCCACCGAATCTCTCTTTGACAGCATGGATTGGGTCGACACCACCCGCTCCGACCTCCAGATTGCCATCCGCGACATCCACTCCCTCCTTTCCAATCGGCAAGCCACACTGCCACCTCCAGCCCCTCCATCCCCATTCGTCGCCTCGGCCAACAGCACTGCCGACCCTCTCGGGCTCCTACAGCCCCCGTGTGACCTCTCGGCAGCCCACCTACGCCAGTTCGACATTCCAATCTTCAACGGGGACGACCACATGGAATGGTTGGCCCGCATGAAGCAGTATTTAAATCTCCATGGCACTCCCGAGATTCAGAAGGTTCCCCTTGTGACCATTTACATGGAGGGCTAATGCAACCCGAGGTTGCTACTTTATTTTTCTTTTTATATATCACAACCTCAAGGTTGGAGGCAAGATGCAGGAGGAAGAGGAAGGGGCCAAGGTAGAGGTCAAGGAAGAGGCAGAGGAGATATGTCCCAAATACAGTGTTACAACTGTAACAAGTTTGGGCATATGAGCTATGACTGTTGGGCTCCAAGGAAGGGAGGAGAAGTCAATCATTATGCTGAAGCAAGCAACACGGGTGGTGACCCGATGATGTTCCTAACCTACAGGGGAACTGAAGGTGGGAGGAACGAAGTGTGGTACCTGGACACAGAAGCTAGCAACCACATGTGTGGAGAGAAGGAACTGTTCACCATCCTAGAGCCAAATGGTGGTGAGGTCAGTTTTGGAGACGCCTCGAAGATATCAGTGGAAGGAAGAGGAGTCATAGCGGTCACCTTGAATGGGAAGGAGGTGCACCTCAATGACGTGTTCTATGTGTCGGGCTTGAAGAGTAACATCTTAAGCCTTGGGCAGTTGGTCGAGAAGGGTTACTGCGTTCAACTGAAGGATGGCACATTGGCCATGAAGGACCATGAAGGAAGGGAAGTAGTGAGGGTGAAGAAGACAACGAATCGTCTCTTCGCGCTGAGGATGGATGTCAAGGAGATGGTGTGTCTCGCAAAGATGGAGGAAGAAGAAGAAGCATGGTTGTGGCACCACCGGATGGGCCATCTGGGGTTCGCAGGCCTGATGCTACTATCTCATTCCAAGATGGTAGAAGGACTGCCTATGATCTCGCCTCCACTAAAGGTCTGTGAGGTATGCACCAAGGGAAAGCAAAAGAGGCAGACGTTCGAGGGTGGCAAGTCCCGAAGAGCGAAAAGGAAACTTGAACTAGTTCACTCGAACATAGCTGGTCCGTTTGAGACTACCTCAGTAGGTGGGAGCAAGTACTACATTACCTTCACCGATGACTTCAGTCGGAAGTGTTGGGTGTATTTCCTGAGAGAGAAGGCTGAGGCCCTTGACAAGTTCAAGGAGTTCAAGGCGATGACAGAGAAGGAGAGAGGGCAACCACTGAAGATGCTTAGGACAGATAGGGGTGGGGAGTACACCTCTAGGCTGTTTGATGACTTCTGTAGAGAGTGGGAGATCTCTCATCAGCTGACGACGGCGTACTCACCTCAGCAGAACGGAGTGGCAAAGAGGAAGAACTTGACCATAATGAACATGGCAAGGGGCATGGTGAAGGGCAAAGGGTTGCCAAAGAAGTTTTGGGCAGAGGCAGTACAGGTGGTTGTGTACTTGCTAAACCGATGCCCAACAAAGAATGTGAAGTTTATGACTCCGTTTGAAGCCTGGAGTGGGTGGAAGCCAAGTGTGAAGCACCTAAGGGTCTTTGGATGTGTAGCTTATGCTCATGTCTCGGACCAGAGAAGGAAGAAGCTGGATGACAGAAGCGAGAAGTGCATCTTCGTAGGCTACGCTCCGATGAGCAAGGCTTACAAGCTATACAACCCGTGACGGAGAGAGCTATCATCTCAAGGGACGTGGTGTTTGAGGAAGGTAGCAGCTGGAACTGGGATGACGCGGTGAGGAGCACCAAGGGGATGTTCTTTGATGATGATGAAGAGGAGAGTGGTCAGGAAGCAGAAGCTGAGATGGGTGGAGCTAAGCCACCATCACCACCTAGTGGAGAGTCAGGGGGAGCTCTCACCCCCTACTCGAGTGGAGCAAATAATAGTGGAGGCAGATCTGGTGGAGCTAGCACCAGCGGAAGCAAAGACGATCGTCCTCAACCTAGGATGAGGAGGTTGGAGGAGATCTACGAGGAGACGACACCAACTGTTAACAATTTTTCTTTATATTGTCTCTTAGCAGATGTTGAGTCGTACTGTTATGGGAAGCTGCCAAAGAAAAAACTTGGAGGAATGCTATGGATGTGGAGATAGCATTCATAAAGAAGAATGACACCTGGAAGCTAGTGGATCCACCTGCGAGCCACAAACCCCTCGGGGTGAAGTGGGTCTACAAGGTAAAGAAGAACAAGGATGGAGGCGTAGAGAAGCACAAGGCAAGGCTAGTCGTGAAGGGCTACCGACAAGTCCAAGGAGTGGACTATGATGAAGTATTCGCCCCAGTGGCGCGGATAAACACCATCCGATTGATCATCGCACTGGCTGCTCATCATGGATGGAAGATCATGCAGATGGATGTGGTATCTTCCTACCTAAATGGCTACCTGGAGAAGAATGTGTACATCGAGCAGCCCCCGAGATATGTGGTGAAAGGGCAGGAGAGGAAAGTATGCAAGCTGGACAAGGCTTTGTACGGGCTGAAGCAAGGAGCTCGAGCCTGGAATGGGAGAATAGATGCTTACCTGCAGAAGCATGGCTACAGGAAGAACCCTCATGAGTATGCCCTCTACACGAAGGTTGAGAAGAATTACGACATGATGATCGTATATCTATACGTAGACGATATGATCTTCACAGGCAACAACCCTTCGATGTACGAGGAGTTCAAGAGAATGATGAAGAAGGAGTTCGAGATGACGGACCTGGGAAAACTCAACTACTTCTTGGGCATGGAGGTGAAGCAGAGTGAAGATGAGATCTTTATCTCGCAGAAGAAATATGCGGAAGAAATATTGAAGAAGTTCAAGATGGAGAATAGCAAGTCTATCTCCACTCCGGCCAACCCATGACTGAAGTTGAGCAAGGAGTCGAAGGAAGGAGCGGTAGACTCCACTTTATTCAAAAGTTTGGTGGGGAGTCTACGCTACTTGACCTTCACCTGACCTGACATCATGTATGCAGTCGGGGTGGTAAGAGACACATGGAGGAACCAAAGGAGGATCACTTCACAGCTGCAAAGAGGATCCTGAGATATGTAAACGGGACAAGGGGTCATGGACTGAAGTACTCTACAGGCGAGGAGCTAAAGCTGGTGGGGTACTCAGATAGTGATTATGGTGGAGATGTGAATGATCGGAAGAGCACTTCCGAGTACGCTTTCAATATAGGAACAGGGGTATTCTCATGGAGTTCAAAGAAGCAGGCAACGATTGCCTTATCATCTTATGAAGCAGAGTACATCGCGGCGGCGGCTTGTACCTGCCAGGCTATTTGGCTAAGGAACCTCCTGCAGGAGTTGTATCATGATGTGGATGGGCCTATGACCATGTTTTGTGGACAACATGTCGGCCATCTAGCTCGCGAAGAATCCTGTGTTACATGGGCGTAGCAAATATATCGAGACGAGGTACCACTTCCTCCGTGAGCAGGTGGAGCTGAAGACGGTTGAAGTGGTGTATTGTCCTACCGGAGAGCAGGTCGCAGAAATTTTCACTAAGGCATTGAAGGTGAAGACGTGCCTGAAGCTCAAAGGCAAACTCGGCATGTGCTGCCAAGTTTGAGGGGGAGTTTGTTGGACTTTGACTTCATTGACCGGGCCCACAAGGTTTGGGGGGTTACATTTTTTGTGCTTTAAATGCATGGGATAGTGAAGGCATTTAAGAGGGGAGTTGAGAAGTTGGTAGATGAGAGGTTGGTAACATTTATTGTGTTTTGACACTTGTCATGTTTTCTTTTGTTTTGTTTGCCTATAAATAGGCTTGTTTGTACTCTTTTGAAGTTTGATGCAATATAGAGAGATAAGCTCCCAAAATTCCTGTTCCTGTTTTTTAGAGAGAGAATGAGAGCGCCGCAGCGCTAAGGAGTTTTGTGTTTGCGGGCGGTCTAGAGGAGCTAGCCGCGCGAGCTGGCAGGTTGTGGTTGATCTCGGCCCGAGTGGGAAGAGGAGGTTAAACCTAGCCGGTAGAAGTTGCTAACTGGGCGGTCAAGAGGAGCTTGTCGAGCGAGTTGTAGTTTCCGAGAGGATTGCTCATCTCGCCGCACGAGAAGGCTCTCGCTGAAGGTGTGATTGGCGAGTGTAGTTGTAGCTCGGGGTGAGTACTCGCAGGTGGTGGTCTAGCGCGAGCAAGGCGCGGTCTCGCGGGGTGCACTCGCCGGGTGTAGTCACTCTCGCGTGCGAGAGTGAGGGTTGCGAGTAGGACTCTCGCTGGGTGCTAACCGCGCGGGTAGACGGCTAGTGAGGGCGATCTCGCCGGCCACATTTGGTGTTAAGTGATTTTTGTTTGGAGTGTTGAGTTAAAGCGGGGACCCTTACACGTTTCCAACAGCCATTAAGTTTCAATGATTCTTTACGATCACATAAGATCCCAGACGTGCCTCTCCACTTCAACCAACCCGCTTGGATTCTATGTGTCAAATCTTTATCAATACCTCCATCTTTTTTAACTATCGATCCAAGATATTTAAAACACTCACTACGGGAAATATCTTGATCACCCAACTTAATAACGAAGTCATTCGTCCTTCTTACACTGCTAAATTTAAGCTTCATATACTCCATCTTTGCCATGCTCAACCTAAAACCCTTCTTTTATAAAGTGTTTCACCAAGATTCAAGCTTTGCATTTACACCCTAAACCCTATAAAGATAGGAATATGATCCTATTTAATACTAGAGAATATTAAACAGGGGGGATTTCAAAGTTGGTTGGTTTTATTCAATAGAAAGAAATAGGTTATGGGGGGGGGGGGGGGGGTTAAAGGGCTCTTCATTTCAAGTTCCCATTAATTTAGGACTTTAATTTCAAAAATTAAAATAGTAAAAAAAAATTCAGAATTTAAAATTAAAATATTTATAATAAAAATTATTGTTTTTCAAGGCTTGCCCGAATTATCACACTACGTAATTTATTCATGATCTTATTGTCGATTACGCCAATAAGCCGGAGAAAAGAACGTGTGTGTGATATGCGCAAGAACACATGGGCGCGTGCTAATAACATATGCAAAACATATCACGTTACTAACCTGCGCGGAAATAAAGAAACAACAAGCGCAATGACGTCATTGACGTGTGCAACCCTAATAAAATGCAGGAAATAAAAGTTAAATAAGATGTGGCTCAAGTTGCATCACTGTCATAGCATATCATACCTATCGGCGATTAGTCGCCACTCTGTACTTGGGGGCATAATGCGGGAAGTGCAACAGTTCATTGCCAAGTGTCTCACATGTCAAAGGGTTAAGTACCAAACTCTCGCTCCAGCCGGATTGCTCCAACCTCTTCTAGTGCCCGACATAGTCTGGGAGACATTGTGATAGAGTTCATCACTCGACTACCCTGCGCTCGAAGTTATGATCGTCTTTTGGTCACAGTGTACCGTCTCTCCAAGTATGAGCATTTCATACTCATCAAACACCCCTACACAACCAGCTTTGTCACTAGGATCTTTATAGGGGAAGTGATCTGATTGCATGAGTTTCCACATTCAATCATCAGTGATCGTGATTCAGTGTTCATGAGTACCTTCTGGCAGGATATGTTTCAACTACAGGGCACCAAACTGCGGTTCCGCATAGCCTACCATCCCCAGAACGACGGTCAAACAGAAGTCCTCAACGGTTGAGTCGGTACATACTTGCGCTACTTTGCGACGGAGCAACCCGCCACTAGACTCAGTGGATCGCTTAGGCGAAGTTATGGTACAACATCTCCTATCAGTCCTCTGCGGGCTCGACTCCCTTTCATGCGGTATATGGGCGACCGCCCCCGAGGCTACCATTCAACCTTCTTGGGGAGTATCAACTGCAAGCTTTGGCCACTGATCTCCAGGATCGCGACGAGGCCCTCCGCAATCCCAAGCATCATCTTCTACGAGCTCAACAGCGCATGGTTCAGTAAACCAATTGACAACTCCACGACGTGGTCTTCTCATCTGTCGAGAAGGCGTTTGTCAAACTACGACCCCACCGCCATAGTACACTAGCTAGACACCTACACCCCAAGATATTTATGCGCTACTTCGGCCCCTTCTTGATTCTAGAGAAGGTGGGAGAGGAGGTCTATCTCCTACAACTACCTCCTGACAGCCGCATTCATCCAATTTTTCATATCTCCAAGCTAAAGAGGGCGCTAGGAAATTACACCCTCCAAGCCACCCTACCCTGGGAACGGTCGGTCGAGTCCATTCCCTGCAATGAGTCAGGGGGTGTTAGGATCGCGTACCAAGGAGATTTAGGATCAGCATGTACAACAGGTCCTCGTCCAGTGGGTAGGGGGCTGCCAGCAGAGGAAGTCACGTGGATCCTGGAGGAGGATGTCTGATCACAGTTTCCAAAATTCAACCTTAAGGACAAGGTCATTTTGAAACCCGGGGGTGCTGATAAGATACGAGCACGAACGATCTCGTCCCTGGTTGGCGATATGCACGTGTTTATAGACGACGAGCACGCGCCCCAAGCACGACGGAGGAATGATTCACCTACTGGCTTATGTATTTGTCTTTTTTTTTTGGGGGGGGGGGGGGGGGGGGGGGGGTCCTATATATAAAGGAGGACTCTAGTATTTTCTTTTATGCCTTACCATTTGAAATTGAATTAGAAAGGAGGGACTATTGACTCATTTGCCTTAATTTGAAATTGAATAGAAAGGAGGAGAATGACCCAGCGTTCTGCCCCATTTGCCAGACACCCTTAACACATATATCAAATAATGAAAAACTATAGATTCATTACAAAAAAAAAGTGATAAATGATAGTCAGGATATATAGAGGGACTGGACAAGTTTTATTACCATCCACTCCAATTCTCGGTCCACATCTTAGGTTTATTAGCAGAATTTGGTTCAAATTGATCACAGTAAAATCCATTGCAAGTGTTTATCTACATGGAAAAATGAGACGGTCAGCTTCCTAAAGTGATATGCACAACTCATACATTACAACAACACAAGAAGGATCAAATCGGCTGAATAAACATGCAAACAATGACCATGAGAAAAAGCAGGCACTCACTATGGGGTCGGGGGCATCGTCCTGTTGGCACATTACCCAGGGCACGCCTGTTTCTAGAGAGGCGGCCATGGAAGCAGCCCAATTAACGTAAGGTTTTGCTGCTGCGCCATATGCCCATTCAACATTTCCATATTCATTCTCTATCTAAAAGAGGCAAGCATGCGGGTGACAGAAGAAAGAATGTCATTATTTTCTTCAATTAAGGGCAAAATAAGGAGCTGCACGCACAGCGGCTCTCAAATTAAAGAGGATGTGAGCCATGAAAACTCAAAAATCCACACCTGAGATAAGATGATAGGTCCCCCCTGTGATGCATAGAGGTTCTCCTGCTGCATCATGCTTACAATCTTCTCAGTGAACCGCTGCATCTCTACCTGTAATCAACAATCGGTAAACAAGAAGCAGATCACCGGAGAAGAAGAAGAAGAAGATGAATAAAATGCAGAACCAGAACCAGAACCTTGAAGGGTTCGTTATCAGTCCTGAACTTTATCCCGGGAATAAAGTGCAACCAAAGTGGAAATCCTCTGCAACTCGAGCAAACAAATGCCATTATAGAACAGCCCCCAAAAAACAAAACATCAATTAATGGAGTGTAGTAAGCAAGTAAGTACCCGTAGTTCCATTCTGCACAAACATAGGGCCCGATCCGAAGGTGGACGTAGAGCCCAGCCTCTGAACCGTCTTTACAAACCTAACGAGATCATTCCTACCTTCAAAATCATACTGCAAAAAAAACGAAATGAAGAAGATCCATCACACCATTAAAGAAAAGGGGGAAACAAAAGAGGATGGATTCGAATGGATCAGCAAACCTGGTTACGAACGGGTTCGTGGAGATTCCAGAAGACATAAGTCTCTACAACGTCGAGCCCGCCGTCCTTGGATTTTTGAATTAGATCCGGCCACATCTGCGGTTCAGAAACGAGAATGAGGATCGAGAAGTTCAAAAAGAGATACAGAGAGAGTAAAACAAGATTGATGGAACCTCGGGAGTGCTGCGCGGGTAATGGATGGAGCCGGAAATGAGAACTCTGGGTTTGCCGTCGATGAGGAGAGCACGGTGGTTGTACGTGACGTTGCCAGCCATGGAAAACAAATCCCTTGCGCAGAGAAGCTGAATCGCCACCACCAGGAAGAAGAACCTCGCCATCTTCTCCGACAATGGCGAGCGAACACAATGTGATGTAAATCTAATGGTGAAGTAATTAGGAAGTAAGAAATGGCAACCCTGGTATTAATGTGGGTAGAATGAAGCCTGATCTGCAGCTCTTGCGTTCATTTATAGGAGAAATTATTGCGTCCGAATCTCTATCCTGTAAAAGCCTTTTAGTTAGTTTCACCCAAGTGTTTGTTTTTACAGTTCCTGCGCAGAGCGGAAATGAGAGGTGAAAGACGAAGAGGGAAGATTAGTAGTCTATTTATAGAGAGGCGGGCCTAATCCGTATAGCCCATAATTTCCTCAGCACCACACAGACGGGTGAGGTTTTTATTAAACTTCATAAATAATATTAACTACAAAACTGTTCCGTGGTAAATACTAAATAGGGTATAGGGTTTTTTTGTAAATAATATGAATTATTGCTTTCTGATGTGAATGAAGTGGTTGCTGTTGGATAAAAGCATTATTATAATAATAAATATTAAAGACAAGTTTTGCGAGGAGGCCTGGCCCGGCACGGCACGGCACGGCACGGCACGGCACGGCAGCTTCTGGAGTGATTGTCCGACGGGGATGGAAACACAAATCTGCTGTTTTTCATAGCAACATATCTATACTAAAATACACACACAGGCTCCGCCGGTGGAACGCCGGGAAGGAGAGAGAAAATGCTCGTTTGTAAAAGGAGGTTGGTGCTCGGCAGGCCAGTGGCAAAATGCCAGGTTTGCCTCTTTTCATGTCGTCCGTGGTCAGCTGGAGCTCCCGCTAGCTTTCCAAACAGCGTCATACCAGTTCAGCCCCGTCGGAACGGCGTTTTGCCGGGTTCTCAAACAGAACCTAAGATATATAACATTTGCCACCGTACTGCCACAGACAATTACGATTTTTTTTCATTTTTTTTGTTTTATAAATATATTATAATGTAATATAATATATATAAAACGATGGCGGTTTATCCACCGCCGCTTTGTATATTAATTATAGTGATGGTCCTCTTCCTAGAGATTTTAGAGCTAGTGCAACTGCTTTCTGATTTACGTCGACCATACAAATCTCCTCAAAGCAAGATTCTGAGGTGAATACCTCAAGCCCTGACGTCCAATCAAGTTGACAAGAAATGTGGCTCATCTATAAAGCAAAGCATCTCGCTCCCACACTGTTGGATCTTTCGCTTGTGCGTTGCAGGGCATCTTGCTCCCACGCTGCAGGGCATTTCGCCCCCTCATTGCAGTGCATCTCGCTCCCACGCTGTGGGACATTTTGCCCCGCATGCAGGGCATCTTGCCCCCCACGCTGCAGGGCATCTTGCCCCTGCATTGCAGGGCATCTCACTCCCACGATGCATGGCATCTCGCCCCTACGTTGCAGGGCATCTCGCCCCCGCGTTGCAGGGCATCTCGCACCCAAGCTGAAAGGACTTTCGCCCCCGCATTGCAGGAAATCTCGCTCCCACACTACAAGGCCTTTCGCCTCCGCGTTGCTTGGCATCTCGCTCCCACACTGCAAGGCATGTCCCCCCCCCCTCGCGTTGCAGGGCATCCCACTCCTACACTGCAAGCATCTCTCCCCCACATTGCAGGGTATCTTGCTCCCACGCTGCAGGGCATCTCGTCCCCGCATTGCAGGACATCTCGATAGGACGGATCCCCCCAAAGGCAACATTGGTGAAAGCCCTTTTGCACCTTTCAAGCGAGATCAGTGAAAGCCCTTCTGCACTTCTCAGGCGAGATCGGCGAAAACCCTTCTACACCTCCCAAGCGAGATTGACGAAATCCCTTTTGCACCTCTCAGGCGAGATCGGCGAAAGCCCTTCTGTACCTCTCAGGCGAAATCAGTCAAAGCCCTTCTGCACCTCTCAGGCGAGATCGACGAAAGCCCTACTGTACCTCTCAGGCTAGATCGGTCAAAGCCCTTCTGCACCTCTCAGGCGAGATCGGTGAAAACCCTTGTGCACCTTTCAGGCAAAACAGACAATGGTCCATCTGCATCTCTCAGACGAGATGGACAAAGATCCATCTGCACCTTCACCTAGACGAGCACCGGTTCTCCTGAGGCGCGAACTGATGGATATTTTCTCCACGCTAGCGCGTGTTTCCAATTGATGAGGCAAGTATACCTATCGTTCGGAGTATAGAATCAAGTGTCGTATTTCAACTCGGGGCTGTCGAGTACTTGTACTCACAAGGAAAACTATTATCTTATCGGAAGAAAATTTGGTTTTTGAAGAACGGAAAAAGAAGCGTTATACTAAGGAAGAAAAATTCAAATATGAGGAAGCTAGCACTTGATCTAGAATCCCCTTGGACTAAAATAAATCTTCTTGAAAAATAAAGTAATGCAAGTTCTTATCTACTCACTCGACCGTGGAGGTTCCTAAAGTACAAAAGCGTCTCTGTCGAGCTCATGCTTCTGACTAACCTTAGGTTGATCGATTAAGACCTTTCGGCCAGTCGAAACCCCTAAGCTTGCTTTAGGCGGTGAACCTCTCTATTGGATTTGACTCCAATCCGGAAGATTTACGTCGTCATCTCTCGAGGAGTGCATTCAACTCCTTTTATCTTTGAGTGATCTCCACGTATCCGCAACCTCTCGGTCATTTAGGATATGGATCTTAGATCGAAACTCATATCCGCGTAATATGAATTCGATGAAATAAAAATCAAAGATAAATCGTAGCGAGTAAAATTAAGAACATGACATTTGATAAAAAAGAGAATATTTTATTTCATTCCAAGGTTCATCATGATCAAGTGCCAAAAGTGAATTAGCTACTCATCATGATTAGGGAATTACAAAATAAAGTAGAGAGAGACATGATGAAAATAAAAGCTAGTAGAATTAAAGCTTACAACAATAGTAATCTATACTAGTAATGGAAATGTAGCAAAAGAAAACAGAAAATTACAAGACTCCAACTCCCAAAATTCCACCTTTGACATCTGAAGCTGTCTGGAATTTATAGGAAACATTTCTGTTTGGTCACGCCCTAGGTCACGCCCGTGACCTAAGGCGTGTCAGGCTCGGAACCGTCGTCTTGAAACCCCGGGAACGTTTGAAGAGAAACCGCCAAAATCTGTTAACTGACGGGTCACGCCCCTAGGTCACGCCCGTGACCTAGGGCGTATCTGAGCTGTTCCTGGAAAATGGCAGGAAGCTGAAGACGACGGGAGTAAACTGCACTTTATGGAGGTGTCACGCCCCCTGGTCACGCCCGTGACCAGGGGCGTGACACCTCCATAAAGTGCAGTTTACTCCAACGGCTGGAACGGAAGAGTAATTAACTAGAAACGCCCGTGACACGCCCTGGGTCACGCCCGTGACCCAGGCGTGTGGATTTAATCCGACGTGGCACGACAAGCAGTTCTTCCACAGGCTGGCACGCCCTGTGTAAAGGGTACACATGCGTGTTATATTTCGACACGGGCGTGTAAGGTCCGATCGACGATCTTCAGGTGTGGGTCGACGATCTTCTGCAGCAGACTGGATTTTTGCGTGTCATGCCCCTGTGTCACGCCCAGTTAGGGCGTGTCACAGGGCGTGTCTAGGCCAAAAAAAGGAAAAATCCATTTTTGCTCCAAATAGTCTGTAGATCAGCCCTGCAAGATTAAAAATTATTTTATTAGAACAAATAAATATATAACATAGAAACAAGTTAAATATAAACTAAATATTATAAAATTGATATAAAATATCTAACTATTAATATAAAATAGTAAATAAAAAGATAGAAATAATTAGAGTTATCAAATACCCCCATACTTATCCGTTTGCTAGTCCCGAGCAAATAACTTCCTATAGGAGTAGAAAAATATTAAATGCTAGAAAAATAAATTGAACCTAAGGAGTAAAATACGAAGTCTTATGCTTATGCTTGTAGCTATTTTTGTAGAAAGACTTTCTCAGCATACAAATTAGGTTTTTTTTTCTTAAAATGTGTTTCCACTATTATTTTTACTTTTAAAATGAAAATTCGGTAAATCTTAAAATTTTATTTAGGGAGAGTGTAGCGTGTGTACTAAGATAACATTGCACAAACGAAGATTAAGATACCCTCCAAAGAAATCCATCAATGCTGATGGCCATAGGCTTGCCCTTTCACACTCTCGCCACGACACTAATTTAACTTAAAAACATAAATCAATAGGACTTAATTAGGTTAAATGTAGGCTTAGGTTTTTGGTGAGGATGGTCAAAGATAAAAACGGTGGCTAGTCACACCAAAACCTAAAGAGAGCTTTTACACAAAAATTTGTTATGGCTTTAAGAACGCAGCCAAATTCCTAATTCTTTTGTTTCTTTTCTTATTTTTTTCAACTCTCTCATCATGTTGAATTTTTTCTACCTCTTCATTTTTTAATGATAATTTTTTTCTTTATTTTGAAGAGGAGAGAAGAATAAACCAACTTTTTATTTTATAAGAAAAGAGCCATCAAAAATAAAAGGGCTCTTAATCACTCAAAAAGCATGTTTGATTAACTATGTTCAAGTTCGGTCTTAGGTGTGCAATTAGGTTGCTTTTTAGGCTTTGGTAAAATGCTTGGTGGAGCTAAAACAAAGGAATAGAGAAATAGGCTCAAAATGGTTTACAAAGATAAAAAAAAATTAGGTACGGGTACAAAAGCTCAAACTAGCCAAAAGAAGTGCCTAAATCATATTTATGCTAATTAGTCTAACTTATGCAAAGTCTTGAGAATAGTTAGAGGGCAAGTTCTAGACATCGAAAAAGAATACCTCTCTCTTGGACCGCGAAATATCTCTCTAGCAAACTTCTACTTACTCGCCTAAATTATTTTAAAGTTTTACCGGTTTTCAAAGTGAAAGTAAAATAAAACATTTTCACGCATTTAGAAAAATTAAAATCTAATTATATACTGAATATTTAAATCTACATAAAATTCTACTTACATGTGCACTTGACTAGAAACACAACATGGCCAACAGTTCAACTCCAAAATTCAAAATTCAATTAGAACATTAAAATCTCTAAACATTATAAACAAGTTGGATTACTAGGAATTTTGCATGTGAACAAATATAGAAATAATGACTTCTCTAATTAAAAATTAATCCTAATTTTTTTTTGTTACTTCTTAGACTTCCCGAGGTATACCCTGTGAACACGGACGGACCCACCTGCAGACACACCCGGGCACGTGCCCGGGTATATTTTTCGCGAAATTTCACCAGGTAGAACCTCCCTGCCATTTTGCCCTACCCGTTCCGCCGTTCTCACTGCTTCGCATCCGTGCCACTCGCGATTTATCCCTACCCGTTCCGCCGTTCTCGCTGCCTCACTGCTCCGCATCTCGCGATTCACGATTTTGCCCTACCCGTTCCGCCGACCGCCATTCTCGCTGCCCCGCTGCTCCGCATCTGGGCGATTCGCGATTTACCGGTATCGCTTCTTCTTCTTCTTCTTCTTTTTTTCAGATATGGTTTTCTTCTTTTTTTTTCTCTTCTTCTTCTTCTTCTTTTTTTTTTCAGATCTGGTTTTTTTTTCTCTTTTTTTTTCCAGATCTGTTTTTTTTTTCAGATCTGGTTTCTTCTTCTTTTTCTTTGTTTTTTTTTTCAGATCTGGTGAAATGTGAATTGATTATTCTTTCATTTGCAGGTATATTGCAAAGGGCCCTATGTTTTTCATGCTTAACCTCTGTACATTTTCAGTAAGTGATGCTTCACTCGATTAACTTATGAACAGATTCATCAGTTTATTTTTTTAACTAATTAAGGGAACCCAAGTGATTCCATCTTTAGATTAGTTTCCACTGTATAGTATACAATCAATACAAAGTCTTCGGGTATTCATGCAAAGGACCCTCCAATACATGGTTAGGCTGATATTTTTTTAACTCAATTAACTTGTGTATCGGTAGAATAACGTATACAATCAATACATGTGTAGAATTCGTCTGCATTCTTGCATTCATATTTTCTCCAAGAGATGAAAATAATTTATTTGGGATACACTGATGCACTTCTTGGTTTGATCATCTCAATGCTTGAAAAAATATCAATAATATCAATAGAAATGCAAAGCTACGAGAAAATATGGAATGAGTTAACAATTTTAGTTTGTAAATTACAAGATCTATTTTAATTTGAGTTTGAATTTTCCACGAACTCAAATTAGTTCAATATAATTTGAAGGATGTAGAGCATATATAACCTTAGGAATTTCCCTCGCGGGCCTGGTACGGTCGCGCTTGGCCGTAGGGGCTTTGCCCCGTGTACCGTCAGGATTTGCCACCGTTTTGAATTCAGTCAAGGATAAATTGTTATGGTCACACAATCAAATTAGATACTTTTTTGTTTGTATTTCAAATGTTGCATGGTTTCTACTTAGGTGTTCAATGGACAAGTTTCTTTCAAATGTGGGGTCAAATGAAATTTCTCAAGATTTTCAAGCATCGGGTTCAGTGGTAAAAAGAATCGATCTGAATTTAACTTAGATGAGCTACCTGCTGATCCAGGATTGAGACAACCTATAAGCCCATATGATGTAAATATACAAGATACGATAAGAAGAAAATACTTGCATAATGGTCCTTGTCAACCGATTTTAACTAATTTTCCACAAACTGAAATTGGAAATAAGGCACGCCGTTTCAACAAAAGCTGGTTTAATGAGTTCAAGGATTGGCTAGAATATAGTATAGAGAAAGATGCTGCATATTGTCTCTATTGTTACATTTTTCCACAGAGAGGTTGTGATCCGACATTTGTATGTCGTGGTTGAAGATATTGAAAAGATATGATAATATTAGAGAAACATATTGGAAATCACATGAGTGCACATAATAACTCCAAGAAGATGTGCATAGCTTTAATGAATCAGAAGCAAGGTATTCAAGTTGCGTTTTTCAGGCAGGAAGAAACACAACGTATTCAATATCGTGCTCGTTTGTGTGCATCAATAGATTGCATACGCTTTCTTTTAAAACAGGGGTTGTCTTTTCGCGGACATGATGAGTCTAAAGAATCCAGTAATCGAGGCAATTTTCTTGAACTTTTAGAATTCCTTGCATTACATAACAATGAGGTCAAGTCAGTGGTATTCAAAAATGCACCTATCAATTGTCAATTAATATCTCCAAAAATCCAAAAGAAGATAGTTTCTTGCATTGCATCTAAGATAACAAAGACAATTGTTCAAGACATTGGGGATAGCTGCTTCAGTATTTTGGTCGACGAATCACGTGATGTGTCCACAAAATAACAAATGGCTGTGGTTTTGCGTTATGTTACTATCAAAGGTCATATTATGGAGCGTCTTCTTGGGTTTGTTCATGTTATAGACACAACTGTCTTATCATTAAAGAAAGCTATTGATAATTTGTTTGCAAAACATTGCCTAAGTATTTCTAAATTGCGGGGTCAAGGTTATGATGGTGCTAACAATATGAGGGGTGAGTTCAAAGGACTGAAAACGTTGATATTGTAGGAGAATAATTATGCTTTCTACATTCATTGTTTTGCTCATCAACTACAACTAATATTAGTAGCTGTTGCAGAAGATCATGTTGAAGTTGCAGAGATTTTCACGCTTATTAACCTTGTGCTGAATGTTGTTGGTGGATCTTGCAAACGACGTGATTGTATAAGAGCATTAGAAGTTGATCGGGTTGCTTTAGAGCTTGGTTGCGGAGAGTTGGAAAGTGGTCGAGAGGCAAATCAACCACTTGAATTGAAAAGGGCAGGTGACACACGATGGAGTTCACATTATGGCACAATATTAAATTTTATTCGGATGTTCTCATCTATTGTTGAGACACTTGAAATTATCAAGGTTGATGGTGCAGATGGGAATCAAAGAGGAATGACCAATACTTTAATTAAAAGCATCTTGACTTTTAATTTTATTTTTCTCTTGCATTTAATGAATAATATTTTATCCAAGTCACATGAGTTATCACAAGCTTTACAAAGAAAGGATCAAGACATTGTTAATGCAATGAAGTTTGTAAAATTTACAAAGCAGTTACTGTTGAATTTCAGAAATGAAGATCTTGAATGGAACTCCTTCATGACTGAAGTATCAAAATTTTGCACAAAACACCATATAGAGGTTCCTAATATGAATGAAAAATATATGCAAGCAAGAAGATCAAGACGCAATGAAAGAGAGATTACAAATTATCATCATTTTTGTGTTGAAATCTTCAATACAGTGCTCGATTGGACTTTGAACGAGTTAAATGATCGTTTTAATGAAGTGAACACTGAACTACTTTTATGTGTTTCTTGTCTGGACTCTAGTGATCGATTTGTCTTATTTGATAAACAAAAGTTAGTTCGTCTTGCAGAATTGTACCCATCTGATTTCTCACCAGTAGAATTGCAACTGCTTGAAGGACAGCTTGATATGTATATTATTGATATGCGCTCTTTACCAACCGACATGTTCTCTCATAGTAAAGGAATTGGTGGCCTTTTAAAACTATTGGTGGAGTTGAAAAAATAAGACCACTATCAGTTAGTTTTCAGACTTTTAAAGTTGGCATGTCTTCTACCAGTTGCAACTGCTACAGTTGAAAGAATATTCTTTGCAATGAAGATTATAAAAAATCGTTTACGAAACAGAATGGGAGATGAATGGATGAATGACTGCATGATAGTTTATACGGAGTGTACAACCCCATATCCGGCCGAGCGGGATCCTCCCCAAGTGGCAGACTTGGGGCGAGCTACGAGCGACGTTTTGATATAGCCCCGTTCGGGGGCGTGCGGGTCCTCGCGCGTGCGTGCGGAGGCCTTGTGTGCATATGATTTTATATACCTTATATTATATATATATTATATTATATATATTATATTATATATTATATTATATATATAGATATAATTTGATAAAACAAAAAGCAAAAAGGAGGAGATGGCAAGTGGGGGGGGGGGCAGACTTCGGGTACAAAGGAAGAAAACAAAAAAAAAGAAAAAGAAAAAAGAGGGTGCAGGGGGGTACGGGCAAGGGGACAAAAAAAAGAGGAAAAAAGCAAAAAGAAAACATGCATCGGGAGGAAGAAGAAGTGAAGTAGGGGAAAGTCCTTAGGGCTTTCCCGATCCCGTCGTCGGCCGCCTGGAGCAACCTGCTCGGCCTCCTCCTCTCCCACCGCCGGCCGCCTGGAGCAACCTGCTCGGCCTCCTCCTCTCTCGTCGCCGGCCGTTTGGAGCCAGCCGCTCCTCCCTCCATCTCTCCCGCCGCCGGCCAAAAAGAGCGAGGCTCCTCCTCCTCTCCCGTCGCAGGCCAGGGCCGAGCTCCTCTCGGCCCCCTCTTCTAGGCCGCCCCTCTCTTCTTCTCGGCCTAGAGCATCGCAGCAGGCCGAGCTCCTCTCGACCTCCCCTCTCGTCGCCGGCCAGGGCCGAGTTTTTCTCGCCCCCTCTTCCAGGCCGCCTCCAGCGGGGCCGAGCTCCTCTCGGCCCCTCCCTCTTCCAGGCCGCCCCCAGCGGGGCTGAGCTCCTCTCGGCCCCTCCCTCTTCTAGGCCGCCTCTAGCGGGGCCGAGCTCCTCTCGGCCCCTCCCTCTTCCAGGCCGCCTCCAGCGGGGCCGAGCTCCTCTCGGCCCCTCCCTCTTCCAGGCCGCCTCCAGCGGGGCCGAGCTCCTCTCGGCCCCTCCCTCTTCCAGGCCGCCTCCAGCGGGGCCGAGCTCCTCTCGGCCCCTCCCTCTTCCAGGCCGCCTCCAGCGGGGCCGAGCTCCTCTCGGCCCCTCCCTCTTCCAGGCCGCCTCCAGCGGGGCCGAGCTCCTCTCGGCCCCTTCTTCTTCCAGGCCGCCTCTAGCGGGGCCGAGCTCCTCTCGGCCCCCTCTTCCCGTCGTCGCCTCGAGCAAGGATCGGCCTAAAAGGGAGATCGGCCACCGCCATCGCCGCCTCGAGCAAGGCTCGACCTAAAAGGGAGATCGGCCACCGCCATCGCCGCATCGAGCAAGGCTCGGCCTAAAAGGGAAATCGGCCACCGCCATCGCCGCCTCGAGCAAGGCTCGGCCTAAAAGGGAGATCGGCCACCGCCATCGCCGCCTCGAGCAAGGCTCGGCCTAAAAAGGAGATCGTCCACCGGCACCGCCGCCAAGCACGCGCCAAGGGTAACGATGTTTCTTCTCGGGCAGGTGAAGCCCTCAATTTACATGTTTGCATGGAAGCCCTCTCCACCAACGGGTGGGGGAAGGGAGCTCTCCGACGGGTTGACATATACGTCCCCGCTATTAATTGCATCTAGTATCCGGAAGTGTGAGTACGGATTTAGGCATGCTGTGCGAAGCCCATTCGGACGTACGAGCCGAATTGGTGATGTGCTGTGTGAAGCCCATTCGGACGCATGAGCCGAATTGGTGATGTTCTGTGTGAAGCCCGTCCGGACGTATGGGCCGGATAGGTGATGTTCTGGGGTTTCCGGAGAAGACCCCGTGGAATTTGGATACTATCTATTTGCAGGGAATGCGCACCGTAGCCCCGAAAAAGGGGTGTACAGAATATATTTAACCAGCTTATGTTAGTCGTCTGTCGTTCAGCTGGCAGTCGTTCGTCGAGACGTTGGCGTACAGGTGTTGCAGTACCAAGCGGGGAATAGCGGGCTTAAGCCCAAGCTTGTGCCGGCCCTCGAAGGTCTACTTCTGTTTATATTGCCGGCCTGCGTGCCGATGTATGGAATTAATATTCCTGTAATAATTTATAATCTGTGATGCTCTGTGAATGTCTGATTTACTCTTTTTGCTTTGGGCGAGCGGTGTGCTCGCGAACCGCTCGTCCCGCGGGAGCCCCGAGGTTTATGCCGGGAAGCCCCTGTTGGCCTGTTGATAGCCTTTTAAGGCAGCGGAGTCGCGTTGTTTGCAGCCTAGTTGGGCAGCGTGTTGTAGAATTGCTCGGCGATGTTGCGCCTTTAGTAGGGCAGGCGAGGAGCATTTTGTATAGACCCAAGGAGATACATCTGGATAGGAGAGAGTCGGTCTTGAGACCCTCCTTAGATGTTCCGGTCGGCCAAAAGCGCCCTCCGAAGGTGTCTTAGCTCAGCTTTTGGCTTGGGAGGGGAAGAGTTCGTTAGTCTTCCGGGTATGCGGTGGGTCCTCCACGCTGAGACCTTGGGTCTGTCCCTTACGTTCCTAGTCTAGAGCCTAGATTGTTCATTTGAGTGTAGTAGGTGTGCGGTCACCCCTCTTTTGGGACCCCGAACTCCACGGAAGTCAATTTTGGCTTCGGTCAATTTTGGCTTCAACAGTTATGGTGCGGTGAGCGTGGAGAGTGACCAGCACAGAAAAACTCGTGTGAACGTCATGACTATGGAAGAGGAACCAAACGACGACCAGGGTCATGTGATGAAAGAAGTCCCCTCCCACTCCTCGTTAGTCGATCTTAACCATCCTAGCATTTCGTATCCCCTCTGGTTCCCAAGAGGGTGGACGTAGCGGGTAGAGGTGACTCGTGTCGGACTGTTACTTGGTTGATCGGTTTAACAGTTCTTTTGAGTTATTGGATTATCTTTATATTTCCTTTATAGTTGTGTTGGAGAGGAGACCCCGACAAGACCCGCTGACCAGGCTCTTATCAAGCTGGCAGGGCTGTAGGCTCACTTGGGGGTTGGAGTTGGTTTGGAGAGGAGACCCCCAGGTAGACCCGCTGCGCAGGCTCCCATCTAGCTGGCAGGTCCGAAGGCTCGCCTGTGGGGGAGAGGTCTGGTTCTTGGTTCTGCACTACCCCGAGCGCGGCTCGGCCCCAGGTAGACCCGCTGCGCAGGCTCCCATCTAGCTGGCAGGTCCGAAGGCTCGCCTGTGGGGGAGAGGTCTGGTTCTTGGTTCTGCACTACCCCGAGCGCGGCTCGGCCCCAGGTAGACCCGCTGCGCAGGCTCCCATCTAGCTGGCAGGTCCGAAGGCTCGCCTGTGGGGGAAAGGTTGGCTTTGGTGATACTTTGTTCTTAGCCACTTCTACGACACCCCGAGCCGGGCTCGGCCCCAGGTAGACCCACTGCGCAGGCTCCCATCAAGCTGGCAGGTCTGAAGGCTCGCCTGTGAGGGAAAAGTTGGCTCTTGAGATACTTTGTTCTTAGCCACTTCTACGACACCCCGAGCTCGGCTCGGCCCCAGGTAGACCCGCTGCGCAGGCTCCCATCAAGCTGGCAGGTCCGAAGGCTCGCCTGTGGGGGAAAGGTTGGCTCTTGTGATACTTTGTTCTTAGCCACTTCTACGACACCCCGAGCTCGGCTCGGCCCCAGGTAGACCCGCTGCGCAGGCTCCCATCAAGCTGGCAGGTCCGAAGGCTCGCCTGTGGGGGAAAGGTTGGCTCTTGTGATACTTTGTTCTTAGCCACTTCTACGACACCCCAAGCTCGGCTCGACCCCAGGTAGACCCGCTACGCAGGCTCCCATCAAGCTGGCAGGTCCGAAGGCTCGCCTGTGGGGGAAAGGTTGGCTTTTGAGACGCTTCGGTTTAGCTACTTCATCGACGCCTCGAGCCGGGCTCGGCCCCAGGTATACTTATTGTAAGTAAGGGTATAAGGGCAGTTCGGTAGCAGGGAGCGTTATAAGTATCAAGCGGGTCAGAATGATCGAAAGGTGCACGAAGAGTTTAGCGTTTTGAATGCAAGTTTTGGATTTTCTCAAAATTTTTCTTTTGGGTCGGCTCCCACTCACCGGATACTTGGGATTGGACATTTCTTTCCGAGCTTGTACCAACCTCGAAAAGAGCGGGGATTGTGTACAACCCCGTATCCGGCCGAGCGGGATCCTCCCCAAGTGACGGACTCGGGACATGCTACGAGCGACGTTTTGATGTAGCCCCGTTCGGGGACGTGCGGGTGCTCGTGCGTGCGCGCGAAGGTTTCGTGTGCGTAGGCTTTAATATAACATATATATTATTTTGTATGTATTATGTTATATATTTATATATTATATTATATAATATATTATAGGTATTATATTATATATATATATTATGTATATATAATATGAGAAGGGGGAGGGGAGGGGGCAGGCGGGACAGAACAAAAAAAGAAAAACAGAAAAAGCAAAAGAATAAAGAGAACAGGGATCGGGTTTTTAGGTTAGGAGAAGAGCTGCCCCTCTACCCCGACCTGCTCCGCGCCGGCAAGCAGCACCCCCACGCCCCTCCCTCTTCCTCTCTCCCGTCGGCCACCTGGAGCAGGCCGCCCGCGCCCTTCCCTCTCGCTCTGTCCCGGCCTGAAGCAGCAGTGCCCGCCGCTCGACCTCCTCCTCTTCTCCCGCCGCCGGCTTCAGCAACACAACCGCCCCTTCCTCTCCCTCCTTCCCTCCGTCCAGGCCGCCTCCAGGAGCAGGTTTTGCTCCTCCCCTCCGCTTCCCGTCCGTGCTGCCGCAAAGCCCGAGCCAAGGCTCGACCTCCCTCCACCTCTCCCGTCGTCGCCGCCTATGGTCGGATCCGACCCCATGAAGCATGAATCGGCCATGACGGGCTGAGTTTGGTCATTTGGAGCCGGGATCGGCCTCATGGAGTCAAGTTCGGCCGTTTGGAGTTACGTCGGCCGGGAGCTTCTCTCCAAGCCGGAAATGGAGTTTTTATTTCTCTCCCCCACCGCCGGCAAGAGGCTCGTCCACCACCAGAAAAATGGAGCGGGGAGTTTTTATTTCTCTCCCCACCGCCGCCTCGAGCAAGGCTCGGCCTAAAAAGGAGGACGGCCACCGCCATCGCCGCCTCGAGCAAGGCTCGGCCTAAAAAGGAGGACGGCCACCGCCATCGCCGCCTCGAGCAAGGCTCGGCCTAAAAAGGAGGACGGCCATCGCCATCGCCGCCTCGAGCAAGGCTCGACCTAAAAGGGAGATCGGCCACCAACACCGCCGCCAAGCACGCGCCAAGGGTAACGATGTTTCTACTCGGGCAGGTGAAGCCCTCAATTTACATATTTGCATGGAAGCCCCTCTCCACCAACGGGTGGGGGAAGGGAGCTCTCCGACGGGTTGACGCGTACGTCCCCGCTATTAATTGCATCTAGTATCCGGAAGTGTGAGTACGGATTTAGGCATGCTGTGTGAAGCCCATTCGGACGTACGAGCCGAATTGGTGATGTGCTGTGTGAAGCCCATTCGGACGTACAAGCCGAATTAGTGATGTGCTGCGTGAAGCCCATTCGGACGCATGAGCCGAATTGGTGATGTTCTGTGTGAAGCCCGTCCGGACGTATGGGCCGGATAGGTGATGTTCTGGGGTTCCTGGAGAAGACCCCGTGGAATTTGGATACTATCTATTTGCAGGGAATGCGCACCGTAGCCCCGAAAAAGGGGTGTACGGAATATATTTGGCCAGCTTATGTTAGCCGTCTGTCGTTCAGCTGGCAGTCGTTCGTCGAGACGTTGGCGTACATGTGTTGTAGTACCAAGCGGGGAATAGCGGGCTTAAGCCCAAGCTTGTGCCGGCCCTCGAAGGCCTACTTCTGTTTATATTGCCGGCCTGCGTGCCGATGTATGGAATTAATATTCCTGTAATAATTTATAATTTGTGATGCTCTGTGAATGTCTGATTTACTCTTTTTGCTTTGGGCGAGCGGTGTGCTCGCGAACCGCTCGTCCCGCGGGAGCCCCGAGGTTTATGCCGGGAAGCCCCTGTTGGCCTGTTGATAGCCTTTTAAGGCAGCGAAGTCGCGCTGTTTGCAGCCCAGTTGGGCAGCGTGTTGTAGAATTACTCGGCGATGTTGCGCCTTTAGTAGGGCAGGCGAGGAGCATTTTGTATAGACCCAAGGAGATACATCTGGATAGGAGAGAGTCGGTCTTGAGACCCTCCTTAGATGTTCCGGTCGGCCAAAAGCGCCCTCCGAAGGTGTCTTAGCTCAGCTTTTGGCTTGGTATGGGAAGAGTTCGTTAGTCTTCCGGGTATGCGGTGGGTCCTCCACGCTGAGACCTTGGGTCTGTCCCTTACGTTCCTAGTCTAGAGCCTAGATTGTTCATTTGAGTGTAGTAGGTGTGCGGTCACCCCTCTTTTGGGACCCCGAACTCCACGGAAGTCAATTTTGGCTTCGGTCAATTTTGGCTTCAACACGGAGAAAGATGTTGCCGAGGGTATTACTAATGATATTATTATTACAAAATTTCAGAATATGTGTCCACGAAAAGTGGTTTGTTGAACAGTATGTCATGTGTTTTTGGTTATTAACTTTTTATTAATTGCAATATTAGTTTAAATTTTTTTAATCTTTGCATTTAATTATTTATTTTAAAATTGTGCCCGGGTTAAGAAAAATTCCTAGTTCCGCCCCTGCCTGTGAAGGGCTCTCACCGGTACTAGGAGGTAAGATGAGGTGATATCCCAAACGTCCATTTCTAAGAAATTTAATTTTCAATTTTTTTTGTATTTTTTGTATAATAAAAAGAAAACAAATTTTTTTTAATTTATAAAGATATTATATATATATATATATATATATATATATATATATATATATATATATATATATTTTGATTTTCAAATAACAACAATAACTAAGAATCCACCCCCATACTTAAAAATAAACATTATCCCCAATGTTTATAAGTCAAGTACAGCGGGGGGGGGGGGGGGGGGGGAAGAAAAACAATTTGAAAAATTTAGAAGAAAAGAAAATAAATGCATAAAAATTAAAGATAAGCAAGGGGTGTCTCCCAAAAGCGCTTTTCTTTTTCCCGTCTTTAAGCTAGACGGTATTGGTTAGGAAAAAGGGAAATAAAAATTTAAATGTAAGGGCAACTCCCTTAATTCCCGCTTGGGTGAATACGCCGAAGACGCTCGCCAAGCTACTCCTCCACTTGCTTCTTGATTTTTTTTTCTTTGAATGGTGGTCTTGAGGATGTAAATTCAAATCACTTATACATACCTGAGGTGATGTGAATTTTTGCAGATGAGCGGCAAAGGGATCGTTGACGTCATTGGATTGCAACGGCTCATCGTCTACATGAAAATCATTAGAGTAAGAAAAATCAAAAATAAACGTGTTGGAAACAATTTCACACGGAGGAGGGTCGTGTGAAAGAAATTGATCAAGCTCCGATTGTTTATTTTCTAAAATTAGTTTTCTTCCGTAGATTGATTTAAAATTAAATCATTGGACGCATCAGGTTCATAAATTTTTGCTCCTAAATAATTATAAATTGTATTTGGAAATTCATAAAGAGGAGAAAATTGGGAGTAGTAGGAGGAGTAATATATTCTTCTTCTACTCCCCCAGCGCGTCCATACACTTAACAAATTCTTGAGATAAAAGTTTTTCTTCTTCGGTATAAGAAACTAAAGGAGAACATGAAGAGTCATGTTCCGTATTAGCAACGTTATTCGAAAAAGGAGAAAAATCACGAAAATTAATAAAAGTCTCATCCAAATTTTGTGGAGAAGAATCACATGAAATTTAAGAGAAATCCCCAAAATTAGGAGAAAAAGCTTGCGGTGCTGAAAAAGAAGAACAAGAAGTCGGATCTAAATAAAACTCCTCATTACTCGGGAATCTTTCCGGGTGTTCATGCCGGAAAGCAACATCCGAGGAAGAAGAAAAATTATTAAAATCAGAAAAATTGTCATTGAAGCTTGAAAAAGTATTTTCATGAAAATTATTTTCACCAAAATTTGAAGAATTAATTTCATTAAAATTGGAAAAATTATTGGAAAAGTTATTTTCATGAAAATTCGATAAAGGGTTCTCATTAAAGTAGGAATAACTATTTTCATAATTATTGTGAAAATTATAAGAATAATTTCGATGATAAAAATAATAACATTCCTCACTTTGATGAGGGGCACCGCAAAAATAACACAAAACGTGGCGTTGTCTTGCGGCTTGCAAAAGATTAACTTTGTGTTGGAGCTCGGCAACTTTATCGGCCAATTGCGATAACATATTTTTTTATTTTAAGAAAAAAAGAAAACAGCCGGTACTTAATAGAATGGAATTAGAAAAAAAATGAATAAGGGTCAAGAAAGAGAATGATAAAATAAAAGTTTTAAAATTAAAAATTTATAAAATATAATTTCTCGGATTTCCCAAGGGCTACCCAATGACGGGTTCGCAAGGTACTAGGTGGTATTGCGGGATGAAAACCCGACACGGCCTTTTCGCAAGAAATTTTAATTATAAAAAATTAAAGTTAAAACTTTTAAGAAAACAAACAAAATAAAAAAAATGATAAAATTAATAGATTCTTGCTTTCAAAATATCGACAAAGAAATTCCCCGGCAACGACGCCAAAAACTTGATGGATATTTTCTCCACGCTAGCGCGTGTTTCCAATTGATGAGGCAAGTATACCTATCGTTCGGAGTATAGAATCAAGTGTCGTATTTCAACTCGGGGCTGTCGAGTACTTGTACTCACAAGGAAAGCTATTATCTTATCGGAAGAAAATTTGGTTTTTGAAAAACAGAAAAAGAAGCGTTATACTAAGGAAGAGAAATTCAAATATGAGGAGCTAGCACTTGATCTAGAATCCCCTTGAACTAAAATAAATCTTCTTGAAAAATAAAGTAATGCAAGTTCTTATCTACTCACTCGACCGTAGAGGTTCCTAAAGTATAAAAGCGTCTCTGTCGAGCTCATGCTTCTGACTAACCTTAGGTTGATCGATTAAGACCTTTCGGCTAGTCGAAACCCCTAAGCTTGCTTTAGGCGGTGAACCCTTCTATTGGATTTGACTCCAATCTGAAAGATTTACATCGTCCTCTTTCGAGGAGTGCATTCAACTCATTTTATCTTTGAGTGATCTCCTCGTATCAGCAACCTCTCGGTCATTTAGGATACGGATCTTAGATCGAAACCCATATCCGCGTAATATGAATTCGATGAAATAAAAATCAAAGATAAATCGTAGCGAGTAAAATTAAGAACAAGACATTTGATAAAAAAGAGAATATTTTATTTCATTCCAAGGTTCATCATGATCAAGTGCTAAAAGTGAATTAGCTACTCATCATGATTAGGGAATTACAAAATAAAGTAGAGAGAGACATGATGAAAATAAAAGCTAGTAGAATTAAAGCTTACAACAATAGTAATCTATACTAGTAATGAAAATATAGCAAAAGAAAACAGAAAATTACAAGACTCCAACTCCCAAAATTCCACCTTTGACATCTGAAGCTGTCTGGAATTTATAGGAAACATTTCTGTTCGGTCACGCCCTAGGTCACGCCCGTGACCTAGGGCGTGTCAGGCTCGGAACTGTCGTCTTGAAACCCCGGGAATGTTTGAAGAGAAACTACCAAAATATGTTAACTGACGGGTCACGCCCCTAGGTCACGCCTATGACCTAGGGCGTGTCTGAGCTGTTCCTGGAAAACGGAGGGAAGCTGAAGACGGCGGGAGTAAACTGCACTTTATCGAGGTGTCACGCCCCCTGGTCACGCCCGTGACCAGGGGCGTGTCTAGCTGCAACGACTGGAACGGAAGAGTAATTAACTGGAAACGCCTGTGAAACGCCCTGGGTCACGCCCGTGACCCAGGCGTGTGGATTTAATCCGACGTGGCACGACAAGCAGTTCTTCCACAGGCTGGCACGCCCCGTGTAAAGGGTACACAGGCGTGTTATATTTCGGCACGGGCGTGTAAGGTCTGATCGACGATCTTCAGGTGCGGGTCGACGATCTTCTACAGCAGACTGGATTTTTGCGTGTCACGCCCCTGTGTCACGCCCAGCTAGGGTGTTGAAGCCAAAATTGACCCCAACGAATGTTCACAAACCAAAGTGCAGCCGACGCCTACTTCTCTCTTATCTCGACCCTTGACTGGTTGCTAAGGTCAAAAGACTGACCCAAAGCCTCAGCTGGGAGGTCCCACCACACACCCGGAAGATCTCTGAGAGCTTCCCCTCCAAAGCCAAATGCTGGGCTGGGAGCTCCTCAGAAGGCACTAGAGTTGGAGAGTAAATGAAAGCCCTTCCTTCCAAAGAGCCCCTATGGGTCTTTTTATAGTCTTCCTTTGACCTGAAAATACTGAAATACCCCTGAGGGGTCTGCCAATAGCCAAATCCCGCTGTCATCCCAAGGGCATTTGGGTAATTTTACCTCGGGATAAAAAATGATAATAATAAAATAATCTCCTCTGCACTCCGGGTCCCACCCCGTGGGCCCACTTGGCGAGACCCCCGGCCTAGAAGGCTCTCGCTGGGTCCCCACTAGGCCCACCTTGGCGAGAACTCCTGCCAGGAAGGTTCTCGCGCTAGGTAGTCATGCTGCCCTTGCGAATGAAGGCTCTCCTAAGGCGTTCTCGCCTGCCCTGGGCGGGAGCTTTCCCTAAGGCGGGAGCTTCCGTAGTCAAGCCGTCTGCTTTGGTCGGTCGACGATCTATCCTGCCGGGAGCTCGACTATCTGCTCTGGTCGGTCGACGATCTCTCCTGCCGGGAGCTCGACTATCTGCCCTGGTTTCCCCAGCTTTCGCCTGCCCTTGGCGGGAGCTCTTTCAGGGCGGAAGCTCCTCTGGACTTTGGAGCCGAAGGCTGTCGTGGCGCGAACGATATCGCCCACCGCCAGGCGGGAGCCTTTAAGGACGAGAATTCCACCAGTATGCCTTAGGGTTAACCCAAGGCTAACCTGAGGCTAGCCCAATTCCTCAGTGGTGTCTCCGGGTCCCACCCAGCGAATATGGGGTTGTACACAATCCCCGCTCTTTTCGAGCTAGCCCTGCGCTCGACAAGACAAGTCCAACCCCCAAAATATTCGCTGGACACGTGCCCGCCTACCGAGGGAATCTTTTGGTGGGTCCTACTGCGGCTATAAATATGCACTGATAGGCGTCCATACGCCCTGCCCTTGAAGTACGGTTTTCCAACTGAGCTCTCGCCTCAGGGATTTTTGCGCGAGCTTACCATGCATCCCAAACGTGCTGCCAAACCACTTCCACAAGACCTCCAAGACCGGTTAGCCGCTGCCCAAGCGCGGGCCTTGGCTAACTGTGCGGCGGTGGCTCCATGGTTAGCGAGAAAGACTTCAACCGCCGGGCCTTCCGAGCCGAAGAAGAAGGAAAAGAAAAGGGCGAAGGTGGTCCGGCGGGACCTTTCTCGCGAGAACAGGGATCCTCCTTCCCCCATTCCCAATCCTGCGGGGGATCCTTCCCCGCAGAAGGTAAGCCTTTCACCCGTGCCTACCGAGCTGATTTGTGCACTAGATCTGATGGTTAAAGTAAGCTTTCGCAGGAATTCGCTCCTAACGATGACGCCGAGATCCCGCCAAGTTCTTCGAACCTGCCAGCTCATTCCCCAAAGGACCAAACACGGGTCTCGGACGCAATTCCTTCAGCCGAGACCGAAACGACAGGTACGTTTTGCTACTGTCGATATGTCAACCCTGCCTTTTCTTTTCTGAACTATCTTCTCGCAGTGCCCGCTCCCGCCGACCCGGGCCTAACCGCCAGGGAAGTAGAAGCGAGAACTGTGGAATTGCCTCCCTTGGTGACCAATCCTACCCTGCAGGCGGGAGGGACGGCCTCTGATCCCTCCGCTACTCCCAAGGATGCCGATCATCTCTTGGGAGAAGACAACTCCCCACGAGCTTCTGGCCAGGTCGGGACCATTGTGCGCGAGCCCTTCCGCCCGGGGCTGGGCAAGCCTCTTCACCTCCTTTATGGAACCAACGGAGGGGCCGGGCCTTCTCATCCAACTTTGGTTGACGGTTCTCGCCCAGCCGCAGGTATGCGAAAACTTTTCTGGACTGTTGATTGTCATGCCTTGACCAAAATTCTCGTGCGTTTCCTTTGCAGGTGATCCCGGCTTGCGGTCAGAAGCTAACCGGGAAGAAGAAGATGATGATGAAGATGATGATGATGAAGAAGAGGAAGATTCTCCCCTCCCTTCGTCTGGCGAGATAGAAGGAATATTGAACAGTGCCGGGAGCGCGAAGGGGAGGAGGAAGAAGATCTCGGCTATCCTGGCCAGGCTCATCCGGCGAGATCGTGCTCACTCTGCCGCGGCAAAAGCGTTCCGCGAATTTGTGGAGCAAAGGTTGGAGACTCTGGAGCGGGATTTCTTCTTAGGCGAGGCTGATCGTCCGGGAGGGCCTTCCGCCGAGTCTTCGCCAGGGAGATGCATCTCGCAGATCCGAGATCACGCCAGGCGGATCAACCTTGGGTGTACCACCCTATCGTCTTATTTCAATCCGCTGGTGCCTCCAAGAACTAGGCGGCGAAAACGAGGACGGTGGTATTGGAAGCCCTATTAGACTTCTCGCTTGAATCTCTTTTATCAATGTATATGTAATAAACATTACTGTTAATTAAGTTTATCCAACTTTCGTTGGCGAGAACCTCACTATTACCAATGTCTCTCTTTTCTTTTCTTTTTATTGCTCTGCGAGGCTTTTAAATTGAGACGCTTACACCAATCTAAGATGCTTGCGCCAATCTAGGAGGCTTGCGCCAGTCTTGGAGGCTTGCGCCAATCTAGATAGTTGCGTCGAAAACAGGAACGACCGTTGACCGCTGCCATCCCGAGGGGGAAAATCGAGGCGCCGTTAGCCCGGATTCTGACAGCTGTACTCCGCTGTCACTTTCTCTCTCTATCGGATGGATCCATGATGATTACGATTCCCTATAAATAGAGAAGTCTACCAACCGCATTTACTTCTTCGATCCGGAACCTCAGCCTTCCTTCCTTGCTCTCGCGCTCTTGCTTCCGCTTCGACCTTTTTCCAGCTCTCGCTCTCACTTGCGAACCCACCATGCCTGGCGAGAACAAGGGTCGCGCCCACTGCGCGGAAGCTTTCCAAAAACACCTCTTCCCTTCCTGCAAGCTCACCCTGGACAAATATAACCTGATCGTTGACCGCTATATTCCCGCTGGCTTCTCGGCGCGGAACCCGGGTAATCACGATAAGGTGAATACTCCGGAGGCGGGAGAACTCGCCATCCCCCTCGAGCATTTCGAGGTGGGCTTCCGCCTTCCCCTTTGGTCGGAGGTTCGGCTTGCTCTTCGTTACTATGGGGTGGTTCCCGCCCAACTGAACCCGAACTCAGTCGCGATCCTTATAGCATTCATATGCTATATGCGATCCGAGAGGATCGAGTTCAGTTTGCCCATCTTCCGGAAGCTATTCAACTTCCGCGCCAAGAGAGGGGTGGTTTTCTTCTCCGGGCAACTGCTCGAGGTTACCGGTCTCGCCAACAAGCACCATCACTGGGGCGAGAAATTCGTCTATGTCAGCGGGGACTTCGGCAACGTCCCGCTTCAGCCCGTTCAGTACGAGGACGCTGCCTACAAGCCGCCTACTCTGGGATCGCGCGAGAGCGCAATCCTGGAATTTTTTGGAACCAAGGAGTTCGATGTTCCCTACCTCAGGTGAGACGTCGACTCCCTCCCACTCGTTCACTCGGGCGAAGGTACAGTCTCGCCTCGGATTCCCTCTTTTATCAAAGATCTTCTTGCGCTGAAGTGTTTTAACTTTGCAGGAGAGCGGGAGGTCCCTCTGCGCCAACCCTTCGCTGAAGGCCGGAGTGTCGAGGGTCTGGCCGCGAGAGGTTCTTTTGCGCTCGCGGAAGCTAGCGCCAGCGCCTGCCGAAACGATCTAGCCCCTCCTTTGCCGCCACCAGCCAAGAAGCGGAAGATCACCCTTCCTCCTCTCCGAATGCTGAAGAGGCCCAAACCATCTGCTCTCGAGAAGGGGAAAGCCCCGGCCGTCTCACCTGTCCAACCCCTTCCCGCAGGCAGCTCCTTCGAAGCGATCCTCCAAAGGGCCAGCGAGATGGATGCCGCCGCCAAAAGCCGCGCCGAGGCTTCCACCGGGAACCCACCGGCCGCAAGCGAGGCTGGGGGAGAAGTGCTCGCCGCCGAAACCTCCGCCCGAGCTCCGCCCCGGGAGGTGCCAAAAGGACACAGGAACTTTGGTTTCGGCATGAAGTACGCCGACGCGGAGGGGAAGCCTCAGATGGAATGGGACCCCGAGTCAAACTTAATCAAGGTTACGACGCTCCTTCCCAGCTGGGCGGAGGGGGAAGATGTGACTGGCGAGGCCTTCGCGCTTGGATATGGCCTTTACAGCCGAGAGGATGCCAGCGTGTTTGATCAGATGTCCACCCGACTTCTAGCCTTTGATGCCATCCGGGCTCTATTGCGCGGGTTCGAGCTTGCGCATATGTGTGCGCGCCGTAGCATCACCCTCGACAAGAATTTCACCGATATGCGCAAGGCAAGGGAGGACGCGGTGGCTCGAGCGCACACCGCGGGAGAAGAACTCGCGAGAGCTCAACAAGAGCTTGCGGATGCTCGACTGGCGCTGTCTCTACGCCCCGCGACTGAGGTAAGCGAGACCCTCCTGAACCCTTGCTCTCGTTTCTCAAAGTTACGATGGTGCGATGTTTCCAGACTGAACTCTTTTTTCACAGGATTCTGCCCAAGTCAAGGAGCTTCGAGCAGAGCTGGCCAACGCGCGCTGCGAGAGCGTCCTCCTGAGGGAACAGCTTCGCGCTGAGATGGCGAAGGTCCCGCCTCCGGAGCTAGATGCGAGGTTGCGGAGTCGTTACCTCTCGGAGTACGACGTTGACAAGCTGCTGTAAGCCAACGCTCAGGCAACAGTCAAGCTGACGCTCGAGATGCTGCGAGACGTCAAACTGCTTCGGGAGGATGGCGCGACTATCGACACTCGCCAACTCCTTCCTTGGCTCTACGATCCAGTTCCCAAACCTCCAGGCGCGCCGGACTCGCCTCCCTCAGACATCCCGAAGTCTTCTACCGCCGCTGGCGAGACATCTGAAGCGAGCTCTGCCGATAATTCAAGCGAGAGCACCAGCGGGAGTTACAGCGCGTCCCCCTATGTTTCTTTTTTTTCTTTTTTGTTTCTCTTGTAATGAGCGAGAGGCTCCGACTTTTGTAATTAATTTTATGTAAAGCAATGCTTCATTTTTCATTGTCAGTGTGTGCTTGAAAGTATATTATTCTGCCGAATGGCTTCTGCGCGAGCTTCCGCCGAGACCCTTAGTCTCTTTAGGGTAATCTTTCTCAGAGATCAGTTAGGCGGGAACCTCGCGCCGTCGATTAAGCCGTCCTGCCCAGGTCCGCCGGGAGCCTCCTTTTGCGAGAACCTCCTTTGACCGAGATCTTTTCTGGCCAAGACCTTTGAGCCGAGACCCTTACTGGCCGAGACCTCCAAACCGAGGTCTTTACTGGCTGAGACCTCTGAGCCGAGACCTTTAGGGCCTTGCCTCCGGTCTAGGCCAGGGCCCTGCTCACATATTTTTCCGACCAATTAAACCCCTACCCCACCGGCGAGCCGTCGGACCTGCTAGCTTATATGGGAGCCTGCGCAGCGGGTCTACCGGGGTTCGAGCCGAGCTCGTTGTAACGTAGTAACTACCAACCAAGAACCAAGGATCAAAAAGTCAAGGACTCCACCTATCCCACGCAGGTGAGCCTTCGGGTCTGCCAGCTTGATGGGAGCCTGCACAGCGGGTCAACCTGGGGCCGAGCCGAGCTCGGGGTGTCATAGAAGTGGCTAAGAACAAAGTATCGCAAGAGCCAACCTTTCCCCCACAGGCGAGCCTTCGGACCTGCCATCTTGATGAGAGCCTGCGCAGCGGGTCTACCTGGGGCCGAGCCGAGCTCGGGGTATCGTAGAAGTGGCTAAGAACAAAGTATCGCGAGAGCCAACCTTTCCCCCATAGGCGAGCCTTCGGACCTGCCAGCTTGATGAGAGCCTGCGCAGCGGGTCTACCTGGGGCCGAGCCGAGCTTGGGGTGTCGTAGAAGTGGCTAAGAACAAAGTATCACAAGAGCCAACCTTTCCCCCACAGGCGAGCCTTCGGACCTGCCAGCTTGATGAGAGCCTGCGCAGCGGGTCTACCTGGGGCCGAGCCGAGCTCGGGGTGTCGTAGAAGTGGCTAAGAACAAAGTATCACAAGAGCCAACCTTTCCCCCACAGGCGAGCCTTCGGACCTGCCAGCTTGATGAGAGCCTGCGCAGCGGGTCTACCTGGGGCCGAGCCGAGCTCGGGGTGTCGTAGAAGTGGCTAAGAACAAAGTATCATAAGAGCCAACCTTTCGCCCACAGGCGAGCCTTCGGACCTGCCAGCTTGATGAGAGCCTGCGCAGCGAGTCTACCTGGGGCCGAGCCGAGCTCGGGGTGTCGTAGAAGTGGCTAAGAACAAAGTATCACAAGAGCCAACCTTTCCCCCGCAGGCGAGCCTTCGGACCTGCCAGCTTGATGAGAGCCTGCGCAGCGGGTCTACCTGGGGCCGAGCCGAGCTCGGGGTGTCGTAGAAGTGGCTAAGAACAAAGTATCACAAGAGCCAACCTTTCCCCCACAGGCGAGCCTTCGGACCTGCCAGCTTGATGAGAGCCTGCGCAGCGGGTCTACCTAGGGCCGAGCCGAGCTCGGGGTGTCGTAGAAGTGGATAAGAACAAAGTATCACAAGAGCCAACCTTTCCCCCGCAGGCGAGCCTTCGGACCTGCCATCTTGATGAGAGCCTGCGCAGCGGGTCTACCTGGGGCCGAGCCGAGCTCGGGGTGTCGTAGAAGTGGCTAAGAACAAAGTATCACAAGAGCCAACCTTTCCCCCACAGGCGAGCCTTCGGACCTGCCAGCTTGATGAGAGCCTGCGCAGCGGGTCTACCTGGGGCCGAGCCGAGCTCGGGGTGTCGTAGAAGTGGCTAAGAACAAAGTATCACAAGAGTCAACCTTTCCCCCACAGGCGAGCCTTCGGACCTGCCAGCTTGATGAGAGCCTGCGCAGCGGGTCTACCTGGGGCCGAGCCGAGCTCGGGGTGTCGTAGAAGTGGCTAAGAACAAAGTATCACAAGAGCCAACCTTTCCCCCACAGGCGAGCCTTCGGACCTGCCAGCTTGATGAGAGCCTGCGCAGCGGGTCTACCTGGGGCCGAGCCGAGCTCGGGGTGTCGTAGAAGTGGCTAAGAACAAAGTATCACAAGAGCCAACCTTTCCCCCACAGGCGAGCCTTCGGACCTGCCAGCTTGATGAGAGCCTGCGCAGCGGGTCTACCTGGGGCCGAGCCGAGCTCGGGGTGTTGATGAAGATAACCAAACCTCTCCCCCACAGGCGAGCCTTCGGACCTGCCAGCTTGATGAGAGCCTGCGCAGCGGGTCTACCTGGGGCCGAGCCGAGCTCGGGGTGTTGATGAAGATAACCAAACCTCTCCCCCACAGGCGAGCCTTCGGACCTGCCAGCTAGATGAGAGCCTGCGCAGCGGGTCTACCTGGGGCCGAGCTGAGCTCGGGGTGTTGATGAAGATAACCAAACCTCTCCCCCACAGGCGAGCCTTCGGACCTGCCAGCTAGATGAGAGCCTGCGCAGCGGGTCTACCTGGGGCCGAGCCGAGCTCGGGGTGTTGATGAAGATTCCTTCAACCAGGCCTATTCCATCATTGAGATGAGGAGTCATAGCCAGTTAAAACAAAAAACATAAAGATTGCATACTCAGAGAAAGTCAACATTCTGGAATAAACTTATTGAAAATGCAATGGTTGTTTACAACATTACAATCCTTCTTTCCCTCTTACGGGTAGAAGCGCTTCAGATCGTCACCATTCCAGGTGTGACTCAAGGTCCTTCCCTCCGCATCCTGGAGATAGTAGCCTCCGTTAACCAGAGCCTTCTCTACTATATAAGGCCCTTACCAGCTAGGGTTGAGCTTACCAACCGCGGCCGACCTTCCTGCAGCGTCGACCTTTTTCAGTACTAGATCCCCCTCGGCGAATTGCTTGACTCTGATGTGCTTATCGAAGTACCGAGCCATTCTCCGTTTTACTTCTTCTTGCCTGATGGCGGCAACATCCCGCAGCTCTTCCACCATATCTAATGAGAGGCGCAACCCTTCCTCATTCTCCAACCTCCAAGCTTCGCTTCCCTCAGCTGCGGCCGCGACCCTTGGGGACCGAACCTCGAACTCCACCGGGAGGACAGCCTCACACCCATGAGAGAGCTTGAAGGGGGTCTCCCCTGTGGCCATGTTCGGAGTCGTTCGCAAGGCCCACAGAACGGAAGGGAGCTGTTCCATCCAGTTACCCTTCAGGTTCTCCACCTTCTTTTTGAGCAAGCTGACAATGATCTTGTTTGGCGCCTCCACCTGGCCATTGCTCCGAGGATGATGGACAGAGGTGAACCTGAAGTCAATCCCCAATTGGGTGCAGAAACTGATGAATTCTTCACTGGCAAACTGAGGACCGTTGTCTGTCACTATCGCTTGGGGCAATCCATGCCTGCAAACGATTTCCCCCCAAACGAAGTTCCTGATGACCTGGGAGGTTACCTTGGCTAATGGCTTGATCTCCAACCACTTGGAGAAGTAGTCAATCATAACTAGGAGGAATCTCCTCTGCCCGCTAGCTGGAGGAAAGGGTCCAACCAGGTCCATTCCCCAAATGGCGAAGGGCCATGGCGCCGTGATGCTTCGAAGCCTTTGGGCGGGCAAGAGCTGGAGGGGAGCATGTACTTGGCACTTCCGACACCTCCTTGCGAACTCAGCTATATCCTTCCTCAAAGTCCACCAGAAATATCCTTGCCTTATCACCCTTGCTTCCAATGTCCTTCCCCCTGAATGACTGCCGCATTCTCCAGAATGCACCTCTTCCAGGATCCCTGGGACTTCCTCCTCGGTCACGCATCTCGCGAGGAGTCCTGACAACATCTTCCGATGCAAGCTCCCTTCCAGCATCAGGTAATGAGCCGCCTTATGCCTGAAGCTCTTGGCATCCTTGACTTCTTCCGACAGTTCTCCTGTGGTCAAGAAGGTCACCAACAGATCTACCCATGAGGACCGCCGATTCACCTCCATCACCTCCCCTTCTTCAATGGCTGGCCGAAATAGTTCGGATAGGGTACCTCCACCCCGAGGCCCGAACTTTGCTAATCGGTCAGCTGCCATGCTTTCCTCCCTGGGAACATGTTGAATAGAAAAAGAACGGAAACCTCCAATGATAGTTCTTACCTTTGATAGATATCTCGCGAGGGTAGGCTCCCGGGCCTCGAACTCCCCTCGGATCTGCGACGCCACCACCATTGAGTCTGTGAAGGCCTCCACATCCTGAATTTCCAATTCCTTTGCCAGTCGGAGACCGGCTATCACGGCTTCGTACTCCGCCTGATTATTGGTTACAGGGAAGTGGAAGGCCACTGCTTGTTCTATGGTAACCACTTGGGGACTTACCAGTACCATACCTCCTCCCAGGGAGTGCCTTCCTGAGGCTCCATCGACCATCATCTTCCATGCCTCCGACGGCCTCGGCTCTTCTTCCTCGGCCTCAGTGACATAATCCGCCAAAAAGTCCGCCACGGCTTGGGCTTTGATGGAGAGCCTTGGGACGAAAGAAATGTCAAACTCGCTTAGCTCGATGGACCACTTTGCCAACCTTCCTGAATGCTCCACCCCCTCAAAGACCTTGCGAAGAGGATGGTCGGTTACCACCCTAATCGAGTGCGCCTGAAAGTAAGGGCGAAGCTTCCTAGCTGAGATGACCAAAGCATACGCTAGCTTCTCCAGGATGGGGTATCGGATCTCCGCCTTTTTAAAGATTCGGCTTACATAATAGACGGGCAACTGTTTCTTCCCCTCCTCCCTAACCAAGACGGAGCTCACTGCCTCTACCCCCACTCCGAGATACAAGGCTAGGTCTTCCCCTTCCTTCGGGCTTTGAAGTAACGGAGCTTGGGAGAGTTGCCTATTCAGCCCCTGGAATGCCTCTTCACATTCGGCCGTCCATTCGAACACTTGGTTACCACGAAGTACTTTAAGGAAAGAGGAACACCTATCCCCTGACCGAGAGAGGAACCTGCTTAGCCCGGCCAACTTCCCGGTCAAGCGCTGGACTTCTTTGGCACTGCGAGGTGATTCCAGGTCTAGAATAGCCTTAACCTTATCGGGGTTAGGTTCTACCCCCGCGGGAGTCAAGAGGTGTCCGAGGAATTTCCCGCGACTAGCCCCGAAGACGCACTTCAGGGGATTCAACCTCATCTTGAACCTTCGCAGGGTGGCAAACGTTTCCTCCAAGTCCCGCAAGTGGGAATCAACACACTTGCTCTTGACCATGAGGTCGTCCACGTAGACCTCCAGGTTCCTTCCCCTTTGATCTCGAAAGATTCGATCCATCATGCGTTGGTACGTTGCCCCTGCGTTCTTCAACCCGAAGGGCATCATCTTATAGCTGAAGCATCCCTCTCTTGTGATGAAGGAAACATCCTTGACATCAGGAGGGTGCATCCGGATCTGATGGTAACCTGAAAATGCATCTAAAAAACTCATAAGAGAAAAACCGACGGCTGAGTCAACCAGCGCGTCGATTCGAGGCAAGGGGTAGCAATCCTTGGGACATGATTTATTTAATAAAGAAAAATCAATACACATGCGCCATTTTCCTCCTCCCTTCTTTACCATTACCACGTTGGAGATCCAGCCTGGATACTGGATCTCTGAGATGAAGCCTGCGTCCAGGAGCTTTTTGACCTCCTCTCGGATGGGGGCTTCTAGCTTGGTGGCGATGGCCCTCATCTTTTGGCGTATGGGGCGGGCTCTGGGATCCAGGTTCAAGCGATGACAGGCCACGTCCGCGTCGACGCCCGGCATGTCTGCCGCGCTCCAAGCGAAGATGTCGACGTTGCTTTGGATGCAGGCTCGCATCCGCTCCTGATCCTCGAGGCTCAAGCCTCTGCTGATCCGAATCCTTTGCACCTCCCCCGCTCTTGTAAGCACCTCCATCTCCACCACTTCTTCGGCCGGCTCCAGCCCCGACCGCTCCCAACTTACCCTTGCCTCTTCCTGCTCAAACTCGAGCTCCTCTCCCCCAACCTCATCAACTTCCATCGCCTCCTCCAGGCTCTCCTCCTGCCTCTGCTCTTCTTCATCCATCACTACTCTCGCCTCTTCTAGGCTGATCTCCTCCACCTCTGCCATCTCCTCAACAACCTCCATCGCCTCTCCCAGGCTTATCTCCCCTTTCTCAACCCCTTCCTGCTCAGCCATCTCCTTCTCCAACTCCTCTGCCTCCGCCATCCACGACACGGTGTTAACCGCCGTCACATAGCACTGCCTTGCCATCTTCGGATCCCCCCTGATCCTAACCTGCACCCCTCCATTGTTGAACTTGAGGCATTGGTGGTATGAGGAGGGTACACAGCGAAAGGCGCTGATGAGGGGACGTCCAAAGATGGTATTGTAACTACTCGGGGCGTCCACGATCACGAACCGACAGTTCCGTGAGACGCCCCCAAGCCTCACATGCAGGCCCACTCCCCCTTCCACTTCTTTCCTTTCTCCGGAGAAGCCAAAAAGCGGTCCATCAGAAGCCAGGACCCTTTTTCCTTCCACCCTCATCTCATCGAAGGCCTTCTTGAAGATCACATTCACCGAGCTCCTATTGTCCACCAGTATCCGGGAGACGGTGTAGTTTTCTATCGCTATCTGGATCTGATAGTTTTACTTTCAAGACAACCTAAACACCTAGAGGGGGGGGGGTGAATAGGTTCTAATTTCTTGTCTATAAATCTAGGCAGAATTCAATTACAATTTAAAACATCTAGCACAGCATTCACAGACAACTAAGCATCACAGATTACACAATGTTTTATAGTGGTTCCCCAAGGTCTGGGTACATCCACTTTCCCCCTTCACCTATCTAGCAATATGCTAGATTCGGCCAAACTTCCACTATACTCAGATCCTCAGATCCTACAGCTCAGAACCTGGATAGGTTCCTACAACTCAGGCTCAACAGCCCTACCTCAGCCTTGCCTCAAGGCCTACCACTCAGAGAATAACCTTCTCCTACACTCAGGCAAATAGCCCTACCACTCAGAGATCACCTCTCCTACACTCAGCCTTTATAACACAGGCTTACAACTCAGATCTGTATAAACAGATCCTACAGAAATTTAGAAAAGATATTTTAATGTCTTGCCTTTGTTGAGAGAGAAGAGGACAAGACACTTCTTGATCAGCTGATGAAATCAACTGAATCTGAGCTTTCTTCAAAGCTTCTTGAATCTGAACTTAGCTGAGTTGATTTCCAAACAGCTTCTTGAGAAACCACTGATGGCTTCCTTCTTCTTCTTCAAGATGACTGGATCCCTCTCTATCCAACACCTTTTCTGATACTTCAGACTTCTTCTTCTTCTTCTTCTTAGATCTACTGATGAAGATCTTCTTTAGAGCTTAGCACTTTCTTGAATTGAAGTTACAACAGGATTGAAATCCTTCTGTTTCTTCTTCTTAGATCTTCTTCAGTTATCTTTCTTAATTGATTTTTTTAATTCCTTCTGAATATGTCTATTTATAGACTTTCTTCATGGTAACCGGCTGATCCGGTTTCTAACTGATTTCTGACAGGTCTGACAGCTTCAGTTAAACGGTGGCAACCCATAGCTGTCAAGTCTTCAAATAGTTCCTGTACCTTAGCCTTGGACAGCAAAATGTCAAGACAGTCTGTTAGAAAGTGTCGAGACCAATCTATCTATCTGTGTCGACACAAGTGACTTTGGTGTCGACACAGTCTTTGATGATGTCGACTAAGTTGCCTTTAAGTCGACACAGCTTCTTCAGAAAATAACTTGGTCTAGACTCTGCAGTGTGTCGACACAAGTCCTGTGTGTCGACACAGTTGTTGTAGATTCAGAACTCAGCATGTGTCGACTCAGCCTTCAGGTGTCGACACAGCAATCTTTAATCCTGCCAAAATGTGTCGACTCAGTCTTTTGGTGTCGACACAAGCATAGTCGACTTCTGCCAATATGTGTCGACTCAATCTTCTGGTGTCGACACATCCACCCAGTGTCGACACAGTTGAGGTCGACTATCCTCTTTTGTGAGTCGACACACTTTCTCTGGTCGACTATCTTCTTCTGTGTTGACTATCTTTCACTAGTCGACTATCTTCTTCTGTGTCGACTATCTTTCACTAGTCGACTATCTTCTTCTGTGTCGACACTGCTTCCTAGTGCTGAGGTCAACGATTTTCTTTATGTGTTGACACTGCTTCCCAGTGTTGACATAAATGTGGTCGACTATCTTTCTCTGTATCGACACTGATATTCTGAAGTGTCGACACAAATATTCTGAAGTGTCGACACAATTTCTTCAGGTGTCGACATGTGGACTTAGAATATTTTTCTGCATTCTTTAATACTTCTTCACCTGCACATGTCAACTCAAAACAACATCAAATACACCTTGATGTATATCATTGAGCTAAGTTGAGCTTCTTCAAATCAGGTACACATTTTCCAATGTACCCAACAATCTCCCCCTATTTGGAGAAGTCATAACCCTATAGCCAATGATATACACCATTTATAACAAGTATAAACTGATGATATATGTGATAGGTTTACTTTCAAGACAACCTAAACACCTAGAGGGGGGGGGGGGTGAATAGGTTCTAATTTCTTGTCTATAAATCTAGGAAGAATTCAATTACAATTTAAAACATCTAGCACAGCATTCACAGACAACTAAGCATCACAGATTGCACAATGTTTTATAGTGGTTCCCCAAGGTCTGGGTACATCCACTTTCCCCCTTCACCTATCTAGCAATATGCTAGATTCGGCCAAACTTCCACTATACTCAGATCCTCAGATCCTACGGCTCAGAACCAGGATAGGTTCCTACAACTCAGGCTCAACAGCCCTACCTCAGCCTTGCCTCAAGGCCTACCACTCAGAGAATAACTTTCTCCTACACTCAGGCAAATAGCCCTACCACTCAGAGATCACCTCTCCTACACTCAGCCTTTATAACACAGGCTTACAACTCAGATCTGTGTAAACAGATCCTACAGAAATTTAGAAAAGATATTTTGATGTCTTGCCTTTGTTGAGAGAGAAGAGGACAAGACACTTCTTGATTAGCTGATGAAATCAACTGAATCTGAGCTTTCTTCAAAGCTTCTTGAATCTGAACTTAGCTGAGTTGATTTCCAAACAGCTTCTTGAGAAACCATTGATGGCTTCCTTCTTCTTCTTCAAGATGACTGGATCCCTCTCTATCCAACACCTTTCTGATACTTCAGACTTCTTCTTCTTCTTCTTAGATCTACTGATGAAGATCTTCTTTAGAGCTTAGCACTTTCTTGAATTGAAGCTACAACAGGATTGTAATTCTTCTGTTTCTTCTTCTTAGATCTTCTTCAGTTATCTTTCTTAATTAATTTTTTTAATTCCTTCTGAATATGTCTATTTATAGACTTTCTTCATGGTAACCGGCTGATCTGGTTTCTAACTGATTTCTGACAGGTCTGACAGCTTCAGTTAAACGGTGGCAACCCACAGCTGTCAAGTCTTCAAACAGTTCTTGCACCTTAGCCTTGGACAGCAAAATGTCGTGACAGTCAATTAGAAAGTGTCGAGACCAATCTGTCTATCTGTGTCGACACAAGTGACTTTGGTGTCGACATAGTCTTTGATGATGTCGACTAAGTTGCCTTTAAGTCGACACAGCTTCTTCAGAAAATAACTTGGTCTAGACTCTGCAGTGTGTCGACACAAGTCCTGTGTGTCGACACAGTTATTGTAGATTCAGAACTCAGCATGTGTCGACTCAGCCTTCAGGTGTCGACACAGCAATCTTCAATCCTGCCAAAATGTGTCGACTCAGTCTTCTGGTGTCGACACAAGCATTGTCGACTTCTGCCAATATGTGTCGACACAGTCTTCTGGTGTCGACACATCCACCCAGTGTCGACACAGTTGTGGTCGACTATCTTCTTCTTTGAGTCGACTATCTTTCTCTGGTCGACTATCTTTCACTAGTCGACTATCTTTCACGGTGTCGACTAACCTTCTCTGGTCGACTATCTTTCACGGTGTCGACTAACCTTCTCTGGTCGACTATCTTTCACGGTGTCGACATTGCTTCCCAGTGCTGAGGTCGACGATTTTCTTTATGTGTCGACACTGCTTCCCAGTGTCGACATAAATGTGGTCGACTATCATTCTCTGTGTCGACACTGATATTCTAAAGTGTCGACACAAATATTCTGAAGTGTCGACACAATTTCTTCAGGTGTCGACATGTGGACTTAGAATATTTTTCTGCATTCTTTAATACTTCTTCACCTGCACATGTCAACTCAAAACAACATCAAATACACCTTGATGTATATCATTGAGCCAAGTTGGGCTTCTTCAAATCAGGTACACATTTTCCAATGTACCCAACAATCTCCCCCTATTTGGAGAAGTCATAACCCTTATAGCCAATGATATACACCATTTACAAAAAGTATAATCTGATGATATATGACATAACAGGAATACTTAATATAAACAAAACATAAAAACAATCCATCACAGAATGAACATTATATGATGTCAAACAACATTTTGTTTATAACTTGATAATGTTTGAATACAGAGAATTACATTTAATGATTTAATCAAAACATTACAAAATACTTTGAAAGAACTAAAGATTAAGACTGATCAGGCTCTTTAATGACAATTCCTTTGCCAGACAGAACTTGAGCCTTCACAGGAGTTTCAGAATCTTCAGCTGGCTTCTTGCCTTTTAGATCAGCCTTCTTCTTTGCTTCTTCCTTGAGCCTTTGCCTTTCAAAATAATGAAAGGGCTTTGGGAAATACTTGCTTGGCTCCTGAGCATCTGAAGGAAGCCTACCCATCTTGGCTTTTCTTCTAAACTGTACAATGGCCTCTTGCCTGGCTTCATACTTCTGCCATTCCATCTCATTGTACCACTTGCCTCTTTCCTGCACTTGGTCTTTGACAGCCTTCCATGCAGTGAGTATTATATTTCTGGAAGTAGGACTCCACTGCTCAAAGTCTGGCTTAAGTTCAGCCTGCTCTCTAAACCTTTTCTTAGATAGAAGAGCATCTTGCTGGTCTTTCAAAGTAGCCTCAGGCTTATCAACCTTCCCAATAACAATATTAGTAACCTCCTTTGGAGGACTATACATTCCTTGAACCTGCTGATCAATCATGTCAAAATCTGGAGGGGGGTAAATGACTTGGGCAACCTCAGGTTGATTGCCTTCAAGTAGACTTATTTGTATTCCTGACTCAGCCACCATAGCATCATCACACAATGGGGGATATCCCAATGTGGCTCGAATACTGTTGGTCACCCATTTGGTGTGCTCTGAGCCTGCATGGACTAGCATCCTCTCCCCCTTTATGGCTTCTCTAGAAACATGATCTCTGAGATCTTCCTTTTGAAATCTGATTTGGCCATCCAGATAATTCACACCCTCTTTAAAAAATGGTTTTAACTTTTGAAGCTTGTCAGATATTTCTTTTTGAGAGGTAGTGATTGCAGTCTTAACAGAAGCAATAGCAGCTTGAAAGTTCTTATCAAATTCTTCCATTTCTTTTGTTCTATCTGCAGGCAGGCCTGGAACAATCTTTTTCAATTCCTCTATTATCTCATGATGAGATTCAGTTAAATTATCATTCATTCTTAACTGATTTTCCAAGACATAGCTTTGCTTTAAAGCAATGTCATCCACCTTAGGGATGATAGTCTGCTGTTGTTTTGCCAAATACACTACAGCATTACCTCCCTTATGGAAGCAATCTGTCATCTCCTTTTTATGCATGTTGACCTCAAACCTAATAGATTTTATATCTTGAGCTAAGTCAAACTGCAGGGACTTGTTGTTCTCATTAACATATTTTTCAATGGCCACCCTGTGTTCATCCAATTTCACTTGTATATCTACCAAGAACTTGTTATAATCAAAGTCAGAAGGAGTGTGATGTGCTGTAGACTGTAGAGCCTGCTTATAGCTCTTGCTCCTTCTCTGAAAGACCATAAGTTTTCTCTTTTTAGCCACCCTGGCTTCTTCAGTCTCTGAATCAGAAGTGCTATCAATTTGAACTCTTTCTTTGGGAGGAGGAGAAACAGCTGCTTCAGTGCCATGTTGTACAGTCTCAACATGCACTGGCTCCCCCTCAATTTCTTGCTCCACTTCCAGATTATCAGTTATTATTTCATCATTTGGAAATAACTCTTCCAGAGTATATTCCTTCTGGGCTTGATCATTTGCAGTATTCAGATTTGGAGATTGATGAATTGGAGCATCTTCTAGCACTTGCTCCCCCTGGACCTGTGCAGAAATAGAAATATTAGAAATCTCTTTTGTAGGAAAATACACCAGCTCCCCCTGCACCTGTACCTGGTCATGAGTAGATACAGTTTGTGTAGGAGAATAAACTTGCTGAGCTGGTATACTTACTTCTTCTTCTTGAACTGCAGGTATTGTGGCATCCTGAACTTGTATAGATGTAGGCTGATCTTCAACCTCCAGTCTTTCTTGCTCTTCTTGTGGATGCCCAGTACTGGTAGCATGACCTGGGGATTTCTCAGGTGAATCCTGCCTTTCCACTTCAGGCATCTCTTTGGTCAGCACCCTATCCCATCTAGAGAACAATCTCATGTCCATCCTTCTCATGTGATTAATTTTAGTTCCAGGTTGTTGTTGCATAACCTCAGGAATCTCCTTACTTAGATATATACTCATTATCCTAGCCAGATTTGGCTTCTTGATCCCTTCCTTAATCTTTTCAAAAATTACAGATGACCAATCCGTTGGAATTGTAAACACAATCCTGGTCATTAGGCTGAACATATAGACAGAAATCCTATCATGTCCACCTGACTTGCACAGAATAACTTTTCCAACTACTTCTGACAGGAACTTGCCCTGTTGATTCATTCCTTTCCGATTGAACGCAGCTCCAATTTTCATGGTGGATTCCAATCCACACCATTGAAGAGCCTCCCTAGATTTAGAAGCAGGGACATCCTCTTCATTCTCAATTGTAGGTAATTGCAGAATTATTCTTATCTTACTTGGTGTAATCTCCACAGGTGACCCATGAACTGTGGATTTTATTTCATGACTTTCAGAGTTTACAGAGGCAGAGGTAAAGAACTCATGCACCTCCTTCTTCCATATCTTTGAAGGTTCGGAGACCAGAAATTCTAAACCAGAGTCGGAGAGGAGAGAGATAACCCCAAGAACATCTGGAGGGGCAGATGCAAAGGCCTGGCGCACCAACTTATATCCTTCATTAACATTATCTTCAATCTTCGGCGCCATTGATCAGTCGAGAAAGCTTGAAAGATGAGAGAAAGAGAGAGAGAGAGAGAGAATGTCGACACAGGGTTTCGAAAACCTTGTAAGCGTGTCGACAGAATGAGTTTTTGACCTATTTATACCTTCTGTTTAAAGAAGATCAAAAGTCGTCAAAAACAGACTATAAGTGTCGACACAGATGGATTGTGTCGACACAAGCTTCTATTGTCTCGACTACAAGTTCGTCTACTATGTGTCGACACCAAATTGCGGTTATGTCGACACTAGGGATATATAGTAGAGCATTAGAAATTCTGTGTCGACTGTTAGTATAAGTGTCGACACAAAATCTGTAGGTGTCGACACCACTATCCTGGTGAAGTCGACACTACATTCCTGGATAAGTCGACAATAAGATTCTTAAGTGTCGACACATATTTTCTGTGTCGACACAATATCTCTGACTTGTCGACATTACTACCCTGAGTCGACACATAATTACTGAATGTGTCGACACCATCTTACTTAGCCAATTTCTGTTTGTTCATCACAACTTATAAGTACAACAAAGTACTTTATACTACTTCAATGTGTCTTAATATCACTTGAATGTCTTGTTACCACTTCAACTTTATTGTTGATGATTTTGTGATTACACTAATCAATGGTTAACATACCTAATTCAATTTTGAATTTATTGAATTTTGTCTCATCTAGGGGCTTAGTAAACACATCTGCAATTTGATAATCTGTTTTCACAAATTCCAATGAGATGTCTTCTTTTTCTACATGTTCTCTAAGAAAATGGTATTTTATTTCTATATGCTTAGTTCTACTATGAGAAACAGGATTATTAGATATAGAAATTGCACTCTTAGAATCACACAAAAGAGGTGTTCTACTTACTTGAATACCATAATCCTTTAGCTGATGCTGCATCCATAATAGCTGTGCACAGCAGCTTCCAGCAGTAACATACTCAGACTCAGCTGTGGAAATTGCCACACTGGTCTGCTTCTTACTACTCCATGATATTAGTCTTCCTCCCAGGAATTGACAAGTACCTGTAGTACTCTTTCTATCCTCTCTACATCCTGCAAAATCTGCATCTGAATAGCCTGTTAGTTGAAAATCTCTATTCTTAGGGTACCAAAGACCTAGATTAGGTGTGCCCTTAAGATATCTCAGAATCCTTTTGACTGCAGTATAATGAGATTCTTTAGGGCAGGCTTGGTACCTAGCACAGACACATGTAGCATACATAATATCTGGTCTACTAGCAGTGAGATAGAGTAGTGAGCCAACTATTCCTCTATACAAAGTCTCATCAACAGGTTTACCTGCATTATCTTTGCATATATGCATACTTGTTCCCATAGGAGTTCTCATGGTGGAGGATGACTCCATACCATATTTCTTAATCAATTCTTTGGTGAACTTAGACTGGGATATGGACAAGCCATCATCAGTCTGTCTTACTTGGAGTCCCAAGAAGAATTTCAGTTCCCCCATACTGCTCATCTCAAACTTCCCTTGCATAAGTTTGGCAAACTTTTTACAAAGGTTGTTTTCAGTAGATCCAAAGATTATGTCATCAACATAGATCTGAACTAAGATGATCTTGCCTTTGGATTCCCTAAGGAATAGAGTTTTGTCAATTTTTCCTCTTGAGAACTTATTCTCAATAAGGAAAGTAGATAGGGTTTCATACCAAGCCCTTGGGGCTTGCTTTAACCCATACAGAGCTTTCCTAAGCTTATAAACAAAATCAGGTTTAAGAGGATCTACAAAACCTGATGGCTGCTCTACATATACTTCTTCTTTAAGATCACCATTCAGAAATGCTGACTTCACATCCATCTGGTATACTTTGAAGTCTTGATAGGCTGCATAGGCAAGGAATATTCTGATTGCCTCCAGCCTTGCTACTGGAGCAAAGGTTTGATCAAAGTCAATCCCTTCTTCCTGCCTGTATCCTTTTGCAACCAACCTTGCTTTATTCTTTACTATTATTCCACTTTCATCTAGCTTGTTCCTATATATCCATTTTGTGCCAATTATGTTGTGGCCTCTTGGTTTAGGAACAAGCTCCTAGACATTGCACCTTCTGAATTGATTCAGCTCCTCTTGCATAGCATCAATCCAGTGCTGGTCTTGGATGGCTTCTTCAAACTTCTTAGGCTCCAATTGTGACAGGAAACTTGAATGTAGAACTGTGTTTTGATTTCTGCTTCTAGTTTGCACCCCTTGTCTTGGATCACCTATTATCTGATCAGCTGGATGATCTCTTAAATGTCTTGTAGCTGGAGGAAGATTTCCTTCTGGTTGAACATCTCCAGCTCCTTCATTTAACTGATTCTCTTGATTTTCATCAGCTTCTATAGTGTCTTGTTCTCCCCCTGGACTGAAGCCTTCATTTTCCACTGCCCCATCTTCCTTTGATACTTCAGTAATGGAAAGCTTGTCCATACTTTTGCTTATACCTGTTGAGTCATTTGATCTACAAGACAACTCACAGTTGATTAATTTTGTTTCATCAAACACAACATGCACAGATTCCTCAACAACTTGAGTGGTCAAGTTGAAGACTCTATAAGCCTTACTATTTGTGCTGTACCCAAAAAATATCCCATCCTGGGATTTGGCAGCAAACTTAGTCAAATATAAGTTGCCATTGTTAAGTATATAACACTTGCAACCAAAGATCCTAAAGTAAGATAGATTTGGTTTTCTGCCTTTCACAATCTCATAGGGAGTCATTTTGTGGCTTTTGGTGATAGTAGCCCTATTGATTACATGACAAGCAGTGTTAACTGCCTCAGCCCAAAAATATTTTAGGAGAGAGGTGTCACTCAATAGAGTTCTACCAGCTTCAATTAATGTTCTATTCTTTCTTTCAGCAATTCCATTTTGATGAGGTGTTCTTGGTGAGGAGAACTCTTGGAAAATCCCAAAGTCTTTACACAAGTTTGTTATGCTTTCAGATTGAAACTCAGTACCATGGTCACTTCTGATTTTGACCACTGTACTATTCAGTTCATTCTGAATTTGCTTTACAAAATTAAGTAATACACTTGGGGTTTCAGATTTTTGTCTCAGAAAGAACACCCATGTAAATCTAGAATAGTCATCTATAACCACAAAAGTGTAGACCTTCCTACCTAGACTATGAACTGGCATAGGACCAAAAAGATCCATATGTAAGAGGTATAAGCACCTCACAGAATCCTTGATTTCAAGGCTTTGAAAGGAGGATTTTGTCTGCTTGCCCTTTTGACAAGCTGAGCATATCCCTTCCTTTATACACTTAATTTGAGGTCCATTCCTCACTAACTCTTTGCTAAAGAGTTGGCCAATTGTCTTGTAGTTTAGATGAGCCAATCTCTTGTGCCACTTAACACAATGAGAAGCATTGTCATCAGCTACAAGACAGATGGGAGAAGCCTTATTCTCACATTCAAAATTAAGACAATATACATTTCTCTTCCTATACCCAGTCAATATGATCTTTTGATCACTTGATCTCTTGATATGACATCCATTTTTAACAAATGAAATGTCATATCCTAAATCACTTAGCTGGCTTATGCTTATTAGATTATGTTTCAAACCTTTTACATAAGCCACTTGAGTGATAGTAATTAGGTTAGAAGAAATGTTACCAAACCCTTTGATGACTCCTTTTTCAGATCCACCAAAGATCACTTTAGGTCCATCTTTGACAGATGAATACTCCTTCAGCAGCCCCTTTGTTCCAGTCATGTGCCTGGAACAACCACTATCCAAGTACCATATAAGGGCATGGTTACTTGGATTCACCTGCAACACAGAATTACTTACCCTTAGAACCCAAGTAAGTCTTGGGTCCTTGGTTCAGGTTAGCATTAATAAAGCTACCATAACCTCTTCTAACAGGTAGACTATTGTTCTTTATAACACTTGGGTTATACCAGCAGTCTAGTGCAAAATTGCCTCTCTTGCCACAACACCAACACTCAAACTTATTGTATCTAGATCTAGATACATCCTTGTCAGAAGAATTTCTGTTCATTGCTGGTGCTTCAGCAACTTCACCTACTGATTTCTTAAAACCATTGGGTTTATGACCATAGGTAGGCCTGCTTGCATTTACACCCTTGTTCTTCAGAACATTAGTCTTAATATGACCTTGAATATCTTCATGATCATATTTGTTAGAAGACACTTTCACCTTACTAAACTTTATGGGGACTGAAAGGTTTAGTGGCTGAACAGGAGCTTTGCCTTTCCTCTTGAATCTGCCAGCCCTGGAGTTACCTTTAAATCCTAATCCAGCCTTACCCTTTTGAGTGACAAATTCATCTATCAAGGGTAAGACAGATTTTGGCTTAGAGTAACTAGCCACTAAATCCCTTTCAATTCTAAGTCTGGCCTCCAGACTCTTCACTTGATCATTAGTATAATTAATTGTGCCCATCTGAATAATAGTTATATTCTTCAGCTTGGCAATTTCATTTAATTTTTGATCAATAACTTTTTCTAACTCAGTTGTAGCAACCCTTAGTTCAGCAATTTCTTGAGCCTGAGATTTAACCAGGTTCTTGCTTTTCGTAAGGGCCTGCAACAGGTCCCCATACTTGTCTATCAATTGATAGACATCTCCTTCTGATTCAGATGCATCTATATCTGTTGATGCAGATGTAGCTGATTCTTCACTTGTACAACAAACAGATGTAATAGAAGGACATTGTACCTTATTATGACCAGACTGATTCTGGCATATGTCTTCTTCTGATCCTGCCATTAGCCCTATACACTGATGATCCTTTTGTTCATTGATGGAGTCTAGCAACTGCAGAAACTCCTCTTCTTCAGATGCAGCATATAGTCCAATATATGCTTCAGCTTCAGATTCTGACTCTGAAGTTGACTGGTCTGTTAGACTCTTATCTTTCTTTGCAACAAAGGATTTCTCCTTCTTGCCTTTCTGATAAGTCTTCTTTTTGTTTGAAGATTCCTTTCTCTTATCAGGACAGTCAGCCACTACATGTCCATGCCTATTGCAACAATAGCAGACAATATTTGAAGTAGTGGCTTTGCTGGGCTTTGATCTGCTCTTCTCTTTCCTTGATGACCTTTTCTTCTGATAATAGTCATCAACTTGCTGTGATGTGGAAGGCCTAGACTTCCATTGCTTCTTTTTCAAGAACCTCTGGAATTGCCTTGTGAATGCAGCAAAGTCTGCATCTGAATCACAGCTTTCTGAACCCTTATCTGAATTTTCAGAACTATCTTCTGCAACTTCCTTAGGAGGAGATGGTGATTTCCTCCTATTCTTTCTAGTGGCTTCTGCATTGAATGCTACAGTCTTTTCTCTATGCTCTCCTCTTAAATTCTTTTCCTCCTCCTTCCTCACCATAAGTTGCATTTCATAGGATAGCAACTTTCCAAACAAGGTGGGAGGAGATATCTCTGCCAATTTAGCCACTTCTCTTATGGCACAGATCTTTGTGTCCCAATCCTTTGTTAAGGATCTTAAGAACTTGTCATTCAGTTCATAAGTACTGAAGACTCTTCCATAGGACATAAGCTCATTCACAATTCTATAGAATTTCTTGTAGCACTCAGTTATGCTATCAGATTTTCCTTGTCTAAAACTTTCATACTCCTGATTGAGCATAGATATCCTGTCATGCCTCACTTCTTCAGATCCCTCCATGTAGACAATCAATGTGTCCCATATCTCTTTGGAGGTCTTGCAGTGAATCAGATTCTGAAATGTTGAATCATCTATGGCACTAACAATAATGTTCTGAGCTCTTTTATCCATGGTTGCCAAGATGATTTCATCCTTGGTCATTTCTGAATAACTCTTTGGAGTTTGGATATTTGCATCAAGAACCGATACCTTCATTGGAATGACGGGGCCTTCCTGTACTGTGATGTAAATCCTTGGGTCAGATGCTTCCATAAACAGTCTGACTCTTTCTTTCCAAATTCCAAAAATTTCTTTCTTGCATATGGGTAATTTCATAGACCCTAGCTCCTTATGATTCTCACCAGAACCCATCTTTTTGACTCTTGATTCTGCCTATCAGATCTACCTCAGGCTGTTAAGTCCTTTTTGAGGAACCTCCCTCTGATATCACTTGATAGTTTTACTTTCAAGACAACCTAAACACCTAGAGGGGGGGGTGAATAGGTTCTAATTTCTTGTCTATAAATCTAGGCAGAATTCAATTACAATTTAAAACATCTAGCACAGCATTCACAGACAACTAAGCATCACAGATTGCACAATGTTTTATAGTGGTTCCCCAAGGTCTGGGTACATCCACTTTCCCCCTTCACCTATCTAGCAATATGCTAGATTCGGCCAAACTTCCACTATACTCAGATCCTCAGATCCTACGGCTCAGAACCAGGATAGGTTCCTACAACTCAGGCTCAACAGCCCTACCTCAGCCTTGCCTCAAGGCCTACCACTCAGAGAATAACTTTCTCCTACACTCAGGCAAATAGCCCTACCACTCAGAGATCACCTCTCCTACACTCAGCCTTTATAACACAGGCTTACAACTCAGATCTGTGTAAACAGATCCTACAGAAATTTAAAAAAGATATTTTGATGTCTTGCCTTTGTTGAGAGAGAAGAGGACAAGACACTTCTTGATCAGCTGATGAAATCAACTGAATCTGAGCTTTCTTCAAAGCTTCTTGAATCTGAACTTAGCTGAGTTGATTTCCAAACAGCTTCTTGAGAAACCACTGATGGCTTCCTTCTTCTTCTTCAAGATGACTGGATCCCTCTCTATCCAACACCTTTTCTGATACTTCAGACTTCTTCTTCTTCTTAGATCTACTGATGAAGATCTTCTTTAGAGCTTAGCACTTTCTTGAATTGAAGCTACAACAGGATTGTAATCCTTCTGTTTCTTCTTCTTAGATCTTCTTCAGTTATCTTTCTTAATTAATTTTTTTAATTTCTTCTGAATATGTCTATTTATAGACTTTCTTCCTGGTAACCGGCTGATCCGGTTTCTAACTGATTTCTGACAGGTCTGACAGCTTCAGTTAAACGGTGGCAACCCACAGCTGTCAAGTCTTCAAACAGTTCTTGCACCTTAGCCTTGGACAGCAAAATGTCGAGACAGTCAGTTAGAAAGTGTCGAGACCAATCTGTCTATCTGTGTCGACACAAGTGACTTTGGTGTCGACACAGTCTTTGATGATGTCGACTAAGTTGCCTTTAAGTCGACACAGCTTCTTCAGAAAATAACTTGGTCTAGACTCTGCAGTGTGTCGACACAAGTCCTGTGTGTCGACACAGTTGTTGTAGATTCAGAACTCAGCATGTGTCGACTCAGCCTTCAGGTGTCGACACAGCAATCTTCAATCCTGCCAAAATGTGTCGACTCAGTCTTCTGGTGTCGACACAAGCATTGTCGACTTCTGCCAATATGTGTCGACACAGTCTTCTGGTGTCGACACATCCACCCAGTGTCGACACAGTTGTGGTCGACTATCTTCTTCTTTGAGTCGACTATCTTTCTCTGGTCGACTATCTTTCACTAGTCGACTATCTTTCACGGTGTCGACTAACCTTCTCTGGTCGACTATCTTTCACGGTGTCGACTAACCTTCTCTGGTCGACTATCTTTCACGGTGTCGACACTGCTTCCCAGTGCTGAGGTCGACGATTTTCTTTATGTGTCGACACTGCTTCCCAGTGTCGACATAAATGTGGTCGACTATCATTCTCTGTGTCGACACTGATATTCTGAAGTGTCGACACAAATATTCTGAAGTGTCGACACAATTTCTTCAGATGTCGACATGTGGACTTAGAATATTTTTCTGCATTCTTTAATACTTCTTCACCTGCACATGTCAACTCAAAACAACATCAAATACACCTTGATGTATATCATTGAGCCAAGTTGGGTTTCTTCAAATCAGGTACACATTTTCCAATGTACCCAACAATATGACATAACAGGAATACTTAATATAAACAAAATAAAAACAATCCATCACAGAATGAACATTATTTGATACTAACCAACATTTTGTTTATAACTTGATAATGTTTGAATACAGAGATTTACATTTAATGATTTAATCAAAACATTACAAAATACTTTGAAAGAACTAAAAAATTAAGACTGATCAGGCTCTTTAATGACAATCCCTTTGCCAGATAGAACTTGAGCCTTCACAGGATCTTCAGAATCTTCAGCTGGCTTCTTGCCTTTTAGATCAGCCTTCTTCTTTGCTTCTTCCTTGCGCCTTTGCCTTTCAAAATAATGAAAGGGGTTTGGGAAGTACTTGCTTGGCTCCTGAGCATCTGAAGGCATCCTACCCAGCTTGGCTTTTCTTCTAAACTGTACAATGGCCTCTTGCCTGGCTTCATACTTCTGCCATTCCATCTCATTGTACCACTTGCCTCTTTCCTGCACTTGGTCTTTGACAGCCTTCCATGCAGTGAGTATTATATTTCTGGAAGTAGGACTCCACTGCTCAAAGTCTGGCTTAAGTTCAGCCTGCTCTCTAAACCTTTTCTTAGATAGAAGAGCATCTTGCTGGTCTTTCAAAGTAGCCTCAGGCTTATCAACCTTCCCAATAACAATATTAGTAACCTCCTTTGGAGGACTATACATCCCTTGAACCTGCTGATCAATCATATCATAATCTGGAGGGGGGTAAATGACTTGGGCAACCTCAGGTTGATTGCCTTCAAGTAGACTTGTTTGAATTCCTGACTCAGCCACCATAGCATCATCACACAATGGGGGATATCCCAATGTGGCTCGAATACTATTGGTCACCCATTTGGTGTGCTCTGAGCCTGTATGAACTAGCATCCTCTCCCCCTTTATGGCTTCTCTAGAAACATGATCTCTGAGATCTTCCTTTTGAAATCTGATTTGGCCATCCAGATAATTCACACCCTCTTTAAAAAATGGTTTTAACTTTAGAAGCTTGTCAGATATTTCCTTTTGAGAGGTAGTGATTGCAGTCTTAAAAGAAGCAATAGTAGCTTGAAAGTTCTTATCAAATTCTTCCATTTCTTTTGCTCTATCTGCAGGCAGGCCTGAAACAATCTTCTTCAATTCCTCAATGATCTCATGATGAGATTCAGTTAAATTCTCATTCATCCTTAACTGATTTTCCAAGACATAGCTTTGCTTTAAAGCAATGTCATCCACCTTAGGGATGATATTCTGCTGTTGTTTTGCCAGATATACCACAACATTACCTCCCTTATGGAAGCAATCTGTCATTTCCTTCTTATGCATATTGACCTCAAATTTAATTGATTTTATATCTTGAGCTAAGTCAAATTGCAGGGACTTGTTGTTCTCATCAACATATTTTTTTATAGCCACTCTGTGTTCATCCAATTTCACTTGTAAATCTACCAAGAACTTGTTATAATCAAAGTCAGAAGGAGTGTGATGTGCTGTAGACTGTAGAGCCTGCTTATAGCTCTTGCTCCTTCTGTGGAAGACCATAAGTTTTCTCTTTTTAGCCACCCTGGCTTCTTCAGTCTCTGAATCAAAAGTACTATCAATTTGAACTCTTTCTTTGGGAGGAGGAGAAACAGCTGCTTCAGTGCTAGGTTGTACAGTCTCAACATGTACTGTCTCCCCCTCAATTTCTTGCTCCACTTCCAGACTATCAGTAATTATTTCATCATTTGGGAATAACTCCTCCAGAGTATATTCCTTCTGGGCTTGATCATTTGCAGTATTCAAATTTGGAGATTGATGAATTGGAGCATCTTCTAGCACTTGCTCCCCCTAGACCTGTGCAAAAATAGAAATATTAGAAATCTCTTTTGTAGGAAAATACACCAGCTCCCCCTGCACCTATACCTGGTCATGAGTAGATACAGTTTGTGTAGGAGAATAAACTTGCTGAGCTGGTATACTTACTTCTTCTTCTTGAACTGCAGGTATTGTGGCATCCTGAACTTGTGTAGATGCAGGCTGATCTTCAACCTCTAGTCTTACTTGCTCTTCTTGTGGATGCCCAGTACTGGTAGCATGACCTGGGGATTTCTCAGGTGAATCCTGCCTTTCCACTTCAGGCATCTCTTTGGTCAGCACCCTATCCCATCTGGAGAACAATCTCATGTCCATCCTTCTCATGTGATTAATTTTAGTTCCAGGTTGTTGTTGCATAACCTCAGGAATCTCCTTATTAGGTATATACTCATTATCCTAGCCAGATTTGGCTTCTTGATCCCTTCCTTAATCTGTTCAAAGATTACAGATGACCAATCCGTTGGAATTGTAAACACAATCCTGGTCATTAGGCTGAACATATAGGCAGAAATCCTATCATGTCCACCTGACTTGCACAGAATAACTTTTCCTACCACTTCTGACAGAAACTTGCCCTGTTGATTCATTCCTTTCCGATTGAACGTAGCTCCAATTTTCATGGTGGATTCCAATCCACACCATTGAAGAGCCTCCCTAGATTTAGAAGCAGGGACATCCTCTTCATTCTCAATTATAGGTAATTGCAGAATTGTTCTTATCTTACTTGGTATAATCTCCACAGGTGACCCATGAACTGTGGATTTTATCTCATGACTCTCAGAGTTTACAGATGCAGAGGTAAAGAACTCATGCACCTCCTTCTTCCATATCTTTGATGGTTCGGAAACCAGAAATTCTAAACCTGAGTCGGAGAGGAGAGAGATAACCCCAAGAACATCTGGAGGGGCAGCAGCAAAGGCCTGGCGCACCAACTCATATCCTTCATTCACATTATCTTCAATCTTTGGCACCATTGATCAGTCGAGAAAGCTTGAAAGATGAGAGAAAGAGAGAGAGAGAGAATGTCGACACAGGGTTTCAAAAACCTTGTAAGCGTGTCGACAGAATGAGTTTTTGACCTATTTATATCTTCTGTTTAAAGAAGATCAAAAGTCGCCAAAAACAGACTATAAGTGTCGACACAGATGGATTGTGTCGACACAAGCTTCTATTGTCTCGACTACAAGTTCGTCTACTATGTGTCGACACCACTTGGCGGTTATGTCGACACCAATTCTGTGTCAACTCTTAGTATAAGTGTCGACACAAAATCTGTAAGTGTCGACACCACTATCCTGGTGAAGTTGACACTACATTCCTGGATAAGTCGACAATAAGATTCTTAAGTGTCGACACATATTTTCTGTGTCGACACAATATCTCTGACTTGTCGACATTACTACCCTGAGTCGACACATTATTACTGAATGTGTCGACACCATCTTACTTAGCCAATTTCTGTTTGTTCATCACAACTTATAAGTACAACAAAGTACTTTATACTACTTCAATGTGTCTTAATATCACTTGAATGTCTTGTTACCACTTCAACTTTATTATTGATGATTTTGTGATTACACTAATCAATGGTTAACATACCTAATTCAATTTTGAATTTATTGAATTTTGTCTCATCTAGGGGCTTAGTAAACACATCTGCTATTTGATAATCTGTTTTCACAAATTCCAATGAGATGTCTTCTTTTTCTACATGTTCTCTAAGAAAATGGTATTTTATTTCTATATGCTTAGTTCTACTATGAGAAACAGGATTATTAGCAATAGAAATTGCACTCTTAGAATCACACAAAAGAGGTGTTCTGCTTACTTGAATACCATAATCCTTTAGCTGATGCTGCATCCATAATAGCTGTGCACAGCAGCTTCCAGCAGCAACATACTCTGACTCAGCTGCGGAAATTGCCACACTAGTCTGCTTCTTACTACTCCATGATATTAGTCTTCCTCCCAGGAATTGACAAGTACCTGTAGTACTCTTCCTATCCTCTCTACATCCTGCAAAATCTGCATCTGAATAGCCTGTTAGTTGAAAATCTCTATTCCTAGGGTACCAAAGACCTAGATTAGGTGTGCCCTTAAGATATCTCAGAATCCTTTTGACTGCAGTATAATGAGATTCTTTAGGGCAGGCTTGGTACCTAGCACAGACACATGTAGCATACATAATATCTGGTCTACTAGCAGTGAGATAGAGTAGTGAGCCAACTATTCCTCTATACAAAGTCTCATCAACAGGTTTACCTGCATTATCTTTGCATATATGCATACTTGTTCCCATAGGAGTTCTCATGGTGGAGGATGACTCCATACCATATTTCTTAATCAATTCTTTGGTGAACTTAGACTGGGATATGGACAAGCCATCATCAGTCTGTCTTACTTGGAGTCCCAAGAAGAATTTCAGTTCCCCCATACTGCTCATCTCAAACTTCCCTTGCATAAGTTTGGCAAACTTTTTACAAAGGTTGTTTTCAGTAGATCCAAAGATTATGTCATCAACATAGATCTGAACTAAGATGATCTTGCCTTTGGATTCCCTAAGGAATAGAGTTTTGTCAATTTTTCCTCTTGAGAACTTATTCTCAATAAGGAAAGTAGATAGGGTTTCATACCAAGCCCTTGGGGCTTGCTTTAACCCATACAGAGCTTTCCTAAGCTTATAAACAAAATCAGGTTTAAGAGGATCTACAAAACCTGATGGCTGCTCTACATATACTTCTTCTTTAAGATCACCATTCAGAAATGCTGACTTCACATCCATCTGGTATACTTTGAAGTCTTGATAGGCTGCATAGGCAAGGAATATTCTGATTGCCTCCAGCCTTGCTACTGGAGCAAAGGTTTGATCAAAGTCAATCCCTTCTTCCTGCCTGTATCCTTTTGCAACCAACCTTGCTTTATTCTTTACTATTATTCCACTTTCATCTAGCTTGTTCCTATATATCCATTTTGTGCCAATTATGTTGTGGCCTCTTGGTTTAGGAACAAGCTCCTAGACATTGCACCTTCTGAATTGATTCAGCTCCTCTTGCATAGCATCAATCCAGTGCTGGTCTTGGATGGCTTCTTCAAACTTCTTAGGCTCCAATTGTGACAGGAAACTTGAATGTAGAACTGTGTTTTGATTTCTGCTTCTAGTTTGCACCCCTTGTCTTGGATCACCTATTATCTGATCAGCTGGATGATCTCTTAAATGTCTTGTAGCTGGAGGAAGATTTCCTTCTGGTTGAACATCTCCAGCTCCTTCATTTAACTGATTCTCTTGATTTTCATCAGCTTCTATAGTGTCTTGTTCTCCCCCTGGACTGAAGCCTTCATTTTCCACTGCCCCATCTTCCTTTGATACTTCAGTAATGGAAAGCTTGTCCATACTTTTGCTTATACCTGTTGAGTCATTTGATCTACAAGACAACTCACAGTTGATTAATTTTGTTTCATCAAACACAACATGCACAGATTCCTCAACAACTTGAGTGGTCAAGTTGAAGACTCTATAAGCCTTACTATTTGTGCTGTACCCAAAAAATATCCCATCCTGGGATTTGGCAGCAAACTTAGTCAAATATAAGTTGCCATTGTTAAGTATATAACACTTGCAACCAAAGATCCTAAAGTAAGATAGATTTGGTTTTCTGCCTTTCACAATCTCATAGGGAGTCATTTTGTGGCTTTTGGTGATAGTAGCCCTATTGATTACATGACAAGCAGTGTTAACTGCCTCAGCCCAAAAATATTTTAGGAGAGAGGTGTCACTCAATAGAGTTCTACCAGCTTCAATTAATGTTCTATTCTTTCTTTCAGCAATTCCATTTTGATGAGGTGTTCTTGGTGAGGAGAACTCTTGGAAAATCCCAAAGTCTTTACACAAGTTTGTTATGCTTTCAGATTGAAACTCAGTACCATGGTCACTTCTGATTTTGACCACTGTACTATTCAGTTCATTCTGAATTTGCTTTACAAAATTAAGTAATACACTTGGGGTTTCAGATTTTTGTCTCAGAAAGAACACCCATGTAAATCTAGAATAGTCATCTATAACCACAAAAGTGTAGACCTTCCTACCTAGACTATGAACTGGCATAGGACCAAAAAGATCCATATGTAAGAGGTATAAGCACCTCACAGAATCCTTGATTTCAAGGCTTTGAAAGGAGGATTTTGTCTGCTTGCCCTTTTGACAAGCTGAGCATATCCCTTCCTTTATACACTTAATTTGAGGTCCATTCCTCACTAACTCTTTGCTAAAGAGTTGGCCAATTGTCTTGTAGTTTAGATGAGCCAATCTCTTGTGCCACTTAACACAATGAGAAGCATTGTCATCAGCTACAAGACAGATGGGAGAAGCCTTATTCTCACATTCAAAATTAAGACAATATACATTTCTCTTCCTATACCCAGTCAATATGATCTTTTGATCACTTGACCTCTTGATATGACATCTATCTTTAACAAATGAAATGTCATATCCTAAATCACTTAGCTGGCTTATGCTTATTAGATTATGTTTCAAACCTTTTACATAAGCCACTTGAGTGATAGTAATTAGGTTAGAAGAAATATTACCAAACCCTTTGATGACTCCTTTTTCAGATCCACCAAAGATCACTTTAGGTCCATCTTTGACAGATGAATACTCCTTCAGCAGCCCCTTTGTTCCAGTCATGTGCCTGGAATAACCACTATCCAAGTACCATATAGGGGCATGGTAACTTGGATTCATCTGCAACACAGAATTACTTACCCTTAGAACCCAAGTAAGTCTTGGGTCCTTGGTTCAGGTTAGCATTAATAAAGCTACCATAACCTCTTCTAACAGGTAGACTATTGTTCTTTATAACACTTGTGTTATACCAGCAGTCTAGTGCAAAGTGGCCTCTCTTGCCACAGCACCAACATTCAAACTTATTGTATCTAGATCTAGATACATCCTTGTCAGAAGAATTTCTGTTCATTGCTGGTGCTGCAGCAACTTCACCTACTGATTTCTTAAAACCATTGGGTTTATGACCATAGATAGGCCTGCTTGCATTTACACCCTTGTTCTTCAGAACATTAGTCTTAATATGACCTTGAATATCTTCATGATCATATTTGTTAGAAGGCACTTTCACCTTACTAAACTTTATGGGGACTGAAAGGTTTAGTGCTGAGCAGGAGCTTTGCCTTTCCTCTTGAATCTGCCAGCCCTGAAGTTACCTTTGAATCCTAATCCAGCCTTACCCTTTTGAGTGACAAATTCATCTATCAAGGGTAAGACAGATTTTGGCTTAGAGTAACTAGCCACTAAATCCCTTTCAATTCTAAGTCTGGCCTCCAGACTCTTCACTTGATCATTAGTATAATTAATTGTGCCCATCTGAATAATAGTTATATTCTTCAGCTTGGCAATTTCATTTAATTTTTGATCAATAACTTTCTCTAACTCAGTTGTAGCAATCCTCAGTTCAGCAATTTCCTGAGCCTGAGATTTAACCAAGTTCTTACTTTTCTTAAGGGCCTGCAACAAGTCCCTATACTTGTCTATCAATTGATAGACATCTCCTTCAGATTCAGATGCATCTACATCACTTGATGCAGATGTAGCTGATTCTTCACTGGTACAACAATCAGATGTAATAGAAGGACATTGTACCTTATTAGGACCAGACTGATTCTGGCATATGTCCTCTTCTGATCCTGCCATCAGCCCCATACACTGATGATTCTTTTGTTCATTGATGGAGTCTAGCAACTGCAGAAACTCCTCTTCTTCAGATGCAGCATATAGTCCAATATATGCTTCAGCTTCAGATTCTGACTCTGAAGTTGACTGGTCTGTTAGACTCTTATCTTTCTTTGCAACAAAGGATTTCTCCTTCTTGCCTTTCTGATGAGTCTTCTTCTTATCTGAAGACTCCTTTCTCTTATCAGGACAGTCAGCCACTACATGTTCAGGCCTATTGCAACAATAGCAGACAATCTTTGAAGTAGAGGCTTTGCTGGGCTTCGATCTGCTCTTCTCTTTCCTTGATGACCTTTTCTTCTGATAATAGTCATCAACTTGCTGTGATGTGGAAGGCCTAGACTTCCATTGCTTCTTTTTCAAGAACCTCTGGAATTGCCTTGTGAATGAGGCAAAGTCTGCATCTGAATCACAGCTTTCTGAACCCTTATCTGAATTTTCAGAACTATCTTCTGCAACTTCCTTAGGAGGAGATGGTGATTTCCTCCTATTCTTTCTAGTGGCTTCTGCATTGAATGCCACAGTCTTTTCTCTATGCTCTCCTCTTGAATTCTTTTCCTCCTCCTTCCTCACCATAAGTTGCATTTCATAGGATAGCAACTTTCCAAACAAGGTGGGAGGAGATATCTCTGCCAATTTAGCCACTTCTCTTATGGCACAGATCTTTGTGTCCCAATCCTTTGTTAAGGATCTCAAGAATTTGTCATTCAGTTCATAAGTACTGAAGACTCTTCCATAGGACATAAGCTCATTCACAATTCTATAGAATTTCTTGTAGCACTCAGTTATGCTATCAGATTTTCCTTGTCTAAAACTTTCATACTCCTGATTGAGCATAGATTTCCTGTCCTGCCTTACTTCTTCAGATCCCTCCATATAGACAATCAATGTGTCCCACATCTCTTTGGAGGTCTTGCAGTGAATCAGATTCTGAAATGTTGAATCATCTATGACACTAACAATAATGTTCTGAGCTCTTTTATCCATGGTTGCCAAGATGATTTCATCCTTGGTCATTTCTGAATAACTCTTTGGAGTTTGGATATTTGCATCAAGAACTGATACCTTCATTGGAATGAAGGGGCCTTCCTGTACTGTGATGTAAATCCTTGGGTCAGATGCCTCCATGAACAGTCTGACTCTTTCTTTCCAAATTCCAAAAATTTCTTTCTTGCATATGGGTAATTTCATAGACCCTAGCTCCTTATGATTCTCACCTGAACCCATCTTTTTGAATCTTGATTCTGCCTTTCAGATCTACCTCAGACTGTTAAGTCCTTTTTGAGAAACCCCCCTCTGATACCACTTGATAGTTTTACTTTCAAGACAACCTAAACACCTAGGGGGGTGAATAGGTTCTAATTTCTTGTCTATAAATCTAGGCAGAATTCAATTACAATTTAAAACATCTAGCACAGCATTCACAGACAACTAAGCATCACAGATTGCACAATGTTTTATAGTGGTTCCCTAAGGTCTGGGTACATCCACTTTCCCCCTTCACCTATCTAGCAATATGCTAGATTCGGCCAAACTTCCACTATACTCAGATCCTCAGATCCTACTGCTCAGAACCTGGATAGGTTCCTACAACTCAGGCTCAACAGCCCTACCTCAGCCTTGCCTCAAGGCCTACCACTCAGAGAATAACCTTCTCCTACACTCAGGCAAATAGCCCTACCACTCAGAGATCACCTCTCCTACACTCAGCCTTTATAACACAGGCTTACAACTCAGATCTGTATAAACAGATCCTACAGAAATTTAGAAAAGATATTTTAATGTCTTGCCTTTGTTGAGAGAGAAGAGGACAAGACACTTCTTGATCAGCTGATGAAATCAACTGAATCTGAGCTTTCTTCAAAGCTTCTTGAATCTGAACTTAGCTGAGTTGATTTCCAAACAGCTTCTTGAGAAACCACTGATGGCTTCCTTCTTCTTCTTCAAGATGACTGGATCCCTCTCTATCCAACACCTTTTCTGATACTTCAGACTTCTTCTTCTTCTTCTTAGATCTACTGATGAAGATCTTCTTTAGAGCTTAGCACTTTCTTGAATTGAAGCTACAACAGGATTGAAATCCTTCTGTTTCTTCTTCTTAGATCTTCTTCAGTTATCTTTCTTAATTGATTTTTTTAATTCCTTCTGAATATGTCTATTTATAGACTTTCTTCATGGTAACCGGCTGATCCGGTTTCTAACTGATTTCTGACAGGTCTGACAGCTTCAGTTAAACGGTGGCAACCCACAACTGTCAAGTCTTCAAACAGTTCCTGTACCTTAGCCTTGGACAGCAAAATGTCGAGATAGTCTGTTAGAAAGTGTCGAGACCAATCTGTCTATCTGTGTCGACACAAGTGACTTTGGTGTCGACACAGTCTTTGATGATGTCGACTAAGTTGCCTTTAAGTCGACACAGCTTCTTCAGAAAATAACTTGGTCTAGACTCTGTAGTGTGTCGACACAAGTCCCGTGTGTCGACACAGTTATTGTAGATTCAGAACTCAGCATGTGTCGACTCAGCCTTCAGGTGTCGACACAGCAATCTTCAATCCTGCCAAAATGTGTCGACTCAGTCTTCTGGTGTCGACACAAGCATAGTCGACTTCTGCCAATATGTGTCGACTCAATCTTATGGTGTCGACACATCCACCCAGTGTCGACACAGTTGAGGTCGACTATCCTCTTTTGTGAGTCGACACACTTTCTCTGGTCGACTATCTTCTTCTGTGTCGACTATCTTTCACTAGTCGACTATCTTCTTCTGTGTCGACTATCTTTCACTAGTCGACTATCTTCTTCTGTGTCGACACTGCTTCCCAGTGCTGAGGTCGACGATTTTCTTTATGTGTCGACACTGCTTCCCAGTGTTGACATAAATGTGGTCGACTATCTTTCTCTGTGTCGACACTGATATTCTGAAGTGTCGACACAAATATTCTGAAGTGTCGACACAATTTCTTCAGGTGTCGACATGTGGACTTAGAATATTTTTCTGCATTCTTTAATACTTCTTCACCTGCACATGTCAACTCAAAACAACATCAAATACACCTTGATGTATATCATTGAGCTAAGTTGGGCTTCTTCAAATCAGGTACACTTTTTCCAATGTACCCAACAGGATCACAAGCGCGTCGCAGAACGGATCCTCGTAGTCTGGCATATCCGCGGATGAGAAGGTGATCTTCTCCTCTGGGGGGGGGAGCCAGGGAGGTTGAGGCGATCCCTCGGCGGAACATGGTTTGAAGGCTCCCCTTGCGGGTTGCCTCGATCCCCACTCCCCCATGGATCACTCCGATCCCTCCTTGGGTCCCCACGTCTACCCTGTCTTTACACGTGTCCTCAGCCTCTTCTCGCTGTACTTCGACGATCCTTACAGGCGGGTCTTGCCTTCCGGCCCCTCTGGCCCCTCTTATCTCTAGAAACTCTGGGCAGGTGGCCGTTGCGTGACCTTCCTCCTGATGGAAGTCACAATAGGGCAACGCCACCCTGCCCCCTCTTCCTTCTCCTCCTCCCCTTCTTCCGGCTCCCCGAATTCTTCCTCCTCTTCCTCTTCCCACCTCCATGGCCTCCTGCGGCGGTGGGAAATTACCCCTTGGTCCTTGTCGCCATCCTCCCTGCTCCAGCCTTCTTTGCTCCCGGAAGTTATCTCTTCCCTGAAGTCCTCCTTGGCCCTGGGGGCGACCCTCCTGAGGCCTCCAACCCAGTCTGTTGTTCGGCTCCCTGTCCCCCCCCCATGCTGCTGTCCCTGCCCTCGGGGCTCTTCTCTTCTCCTATCTTCCCTCTGCTCCCTCTGCTCCCTCTGCTCTCTCTGCCTTCCCACTACCGGCTCCTTCACATCATCCTCGGCCAACCTGGCCAGCTTCCTCGCAAACGCAGGGTTTGCCCTCTCAAAGTCTATCTCCTTCGCCGCCCTCTCCATGAGCTCCTCAAAAGAGAGGGGGGCACCCTCTTCAACTCCATGCTGAAAAACCCTGGTCTCAGCCCCAGGGTGAAGGCAAGCATCAGCGCATACCCTGGGACCTCCTGGACCAAGAGAACCTCCTCTTGGAAATGGTCCACATAGTGACCCAGCGTCTCCTCCGGCTTCTGCCTCACTGCGAACAGGCACTCAGCCTCCTTCTTCCTTTTCTTCGAAGTTGAGAACCTCAACAGAAAACCCCTGCGCAGATCCTCAAAGCTGTAGATGGAACTCGCCGGCAACTGGTGGAACCAGTCCCTGGCCTTCTCTTTCAGAGTGATGGCAAAAAGCCTACACTTGAAGGCATCCGACATTTGTCTGATGGACACCACGTCCTCAAACCATTGCACGTGCTGAACCGGGTCATCCTTCCCGGTGTAGTAGATCATGTCCGGCTCCCGGAACCCCTCCGGCACTGGAGCCGAGACAATGAGCTCACTAAAGGGGGTCTCGCCTCCCGCCTGGCGAGACGGCACGTCTCGCGACCTCGGTTGGCTGGACCGATCCGCGAGACCATGCCCGAGGAAGAGTTCCCGCACTGTCGCCTCCTTCTCGCCCAGATCCGCCGGAAGCTCCTTCTCGGGACGCTGGCCTGGGAAAAGCTCCCGCGCGGCTACGTCCCTCTCGCCTGCCTCCACCGGGACTTCCTTCCCGGGGCGCTGCCCTGGAGCGTTCTCGCCTAACAGCGGAACCACCTCTACCGGAACCTGCAGCGTCTCCCACTCATTCCTTGCCGAGAAGGCCAAGCTGATCGTCTGCATGACTTCTCGCATGAAGTCCTCAAACATCTTCTTCGTCGCATCGTCCACCCGGGTGGGGGATCCTCCTGCGCCTGATCCTTCACCTTCGCCTCCTGCCATGGGACTTAACTCGAGATTTTCTTACACCGACTGCCTCCACGCTCACCGCACCAGAACTGTTGAAGCCAAAATTGACCCCAACGAATGTTCACAAACCAAAGTGCAGCCGACGCCTACTTCTCTCTTATCTCGACCCTTGACTGGCTGCTAAGGTCAAAAGACTGACCCAAAGCCTCAGCTGGGAGGTCCCACCACACACCCGGAAGATCTCTGAGAGCTTCCCCTCCAAAGCCAAATGCTGGGCTGGGAGCTCCTCAGAAGGCACTAGAGTTGGAGAGTAAATGAAAGCCCTTCCTTCCAAAGAGCCCCTATGGGTCTTTTTATAGTCTTCCTTTGACCTGAAAATACTGAAATACCCCTGAGGGGTCTGCCAATAGCCAAATCCCGCTGTCATCCCAAGGGCATTTGGGTAATTTTACCTCGGGATAAAAAATGATAATAATAAAATAATCTCCTCTGGACTCCGGGTCCCACCCCGTGGGCCCACTTGGCGAGACCCCCGGCCTAGAAGGCTCTCGCTGGGTCCCCACTAGGCCCACCTTGGCGAGAACTCCTGCCAGGAAGGTTCTCGCGCTAGGTAGTCATGCTGCCCTTGCGAATGAAGGCTCTCCTAAGGCGTTCTCGCCTGCCCTGGGCGGGAGCTTTCCCTAAGGCGGGAGCTTCCGTAGTCAAGCCGTCTGCTTTGGTCGGTCGACGATCTCTCCTGCCGGGAGCTCGACTATCTGCTCTGGTCGGTCGACGATCTCTCCTGCCGGGAGCTCGACTATCTGCCCTGGTTTCCCCAGCTTTCGCCTGCCCTTGGCGGGAGCTCTTTCAGGGCGGAAGCTCCTCTGGACTTTGGAGCCGAAGCCTGTCGTGGCGCGAACGATATCGCCCACCGCCAGGCGGGAGCCTTTAAGGACGAGAATTCCACCAGTATGCCTTAGGGTTAACCCAAGGCTAACCTGAGGCTAGCCCAATTCCTCAGTGGTGTCTCCGGGTCCCACCCAACGAATATGGGGTTGTACATAGGGCGTGTCACAGGGCGTGTCTAGGCCAGAAAAAGGAAAAATCCATTTTTGCTCCAAATAGTCTGTAGATCAGCCCTGCAAGATTAAAAATTATTTTATTAGAACAAATAAATATATAACATAGAAACAAGTTAAATATAAACTAAATAATATAAAATTGATATAAAATATCTAACTATTAATATAAAATAGTAAATAAAAAGATAGAAATAATTAGAGTTATCACGAACGAACAAAGATTTTTCGCCACCTCCACCCGGATGAACCCTGATTCTCATGTTGTGCGAACAAACAAAGGTTCTTCGTCACTTCCACCTAGATGAACCCCGGTTCTCTTGGGACACGAACGAACAAAGTTTTTCTGCCACGTCCACCTGAACAAACCCCTATTTTCCTTAGGCGCGAACAAACAAAGGTTTTTTGCCACCTCCACCTGGATAAACCCCGGTTCTCTTGAGGCGCTAACAAACAAAGGTTTTTTACCACATCCACACGAACAAACCCCAGTTCTCTTGAGGCGCGAACAAACAAACGTTTTTTGCTCGTCGCCAAGTGCAATGTAGAGCTCGACAACATGCTCATCCCGCTGTGACGAACCTACCCTCATAGCAGTCATCTCAAGGCCCACTCAGCCATTCAGCATCGCTCCACTCCAAGGCCCTAGGACCCTACTACAACAAATATGGACATCAGCGACGTTTTTAAGAGGCATTGGCGATGTTTTTCAAACGTCGTTAATATTTTTGCGACGTTTTTATAAACGTCGCGCATGTCGCACGCGTCGCGAATACAACTGTCGCCAAAAGTTTTCACGACATTTTTTTATACACCCACCGCCTGACATTAGCGACATTTATGTTAATAAATGTGGCGCGCTTTGGACACGTTTCGTAGTGTAAAATGTTGCAAGCCTTAGCAATGTCAAACTAAAAAGTAGGCAATTCTTGAGAGGAAAATATCTAGTCATAATTCGAGCAAAAACTCATAATTAATTAGATCAGAGGTAAAATTATAAGACACGTTTTTGTATGAAAAACATTGCAAAAACTAAAAACAATGGCAACGTTTAAACAAACGTCGCCAAAAAAACGTCGCCAAAAAAACGTGGTTGATGTCCATATTTGTTGTAGTGCTATGTATTCTGCAAATGCGAAAGCTCGCATCATTTCGACATCCTGAAGCACATACGCCATCAACGGCTTCTCCCTAAAATGGATCTGTCTCAACCTAATTGATAAGAACGAACACCAAGGTCTTTCTATGCCTCCGCGTGAGAACAAACATAGTCCTTTTGAATCTTCTGGTAGGAACAGACTCGCTGCCTCTCAGCAACACCGGGATGGGGGGAGAACGACCATTCATGTAATGTCCCTGATTTTTCGGCAATTTTTTTAATCTCCTTGATGACGTCATAATGACGTAAAGACGTTACGTTAACGCGGAGTTAACGGTGCGTCATCTTTTTCGCGTTCTCTCGTCCGTTTGGTCAAGTCAACCAAATTTCAAAACTTACCGGAATTGAAAAATTTTACGTTAGAAAATTAAATTAATTGATTTTAAGAATGCACGTCAAGTTTCGTTGCGTTCCAAACAACATTTGAGTCTCGAAAAATTTTCGAAGATTCATAAAATTATCGTTCGTCATTAAACTTTGAAAAATTATACTTCGAGAAAAGCTCGTCGGATTTTGGTTTTGATTTCGCCGTTAGATTCGTAGCACTAGCATTCGCCTTAGGGGCGAATTTCATTGGAATTAGTGTGCGTTTAGCTCTTTGTAATAATATAATATTTATATTATTACTATTACTATTATTATTATATTAATATTATATAAAGATCAAATTCCTTCAATCTCCTCTTATGCATCCGACGAACCGTACCCCTCCTCTTTTATAATCATATTAATTAATTAATATTATTATAAAAAATCATCATCTCCCCTCAAAATAACCGAACCCTTCCCCTTTCTCTCTCACTCGCCGATTGCTTCCGCCAAATCAGAGCAGGTTGCGATTTTCCGGGAGCTTCTGGGAGCCGTCTTGCGAGATCCGGTGCTCGATATTTTGCCGGAGTATAGATCCGGAAAGTTCTCGTCGAGATCTTCGGGTGTGTGATAAGTTTTGTCCGTTTCGTGGATTTTTAACGTTAGGGTTTTGTAAGAATATTGCGATGGGTAATACCGTGGAACAGAAGAATGGCCTAGAGAGGGCCGGGAGGGGGAGAGAGGAAGACAGAAGGGAGGAAGAAGAACATGCTTTACTTTATTCCTTAAAAAAACATTATTACAACCTTAATCTCTTATATATAGTTTATTACAATAACTGCTATCCCAACGGCTATGAAGAGGAGTTCTACCGCTGAGCTGGCCGAGTTTCAAATGGATGGTCTTCATGTGCCACGTGTCGGCTTGAGCTTTGATATCTGATGTTGACTCAATCTGAGCCGTTGCTATATTTAAAAGCTCCAGTACTCCGACATAATAATATAAGATAATGTCACCGTTAGCTTAGTGTTGAACACATGAGATACACGCCGTCCGATCCTCCGGTGAGAGTAATAAGGTTGTTACATTTACCCTCCCCTTATAAAGCACGTTGTCCTCAGCGTCATCGTCATTTTGCCTCCCAATCTCAAACCCTAGCGATGGAGAAGGAGCAGTACACTTCTCCGGCGAGATGAATCTTCCTGGTTAGCTAATGAGAGTTGACAAAAGGTGATGTTGATGAGAGCAGATATGCCGGATGATCTTTAGCTAATACAAGAGCTGATTCTGCTACTCTTAGCTCGGCGAGGTAATATTCCGCTGTAGAAGTTGCTGGTTCTGTATCTGTTCTGGGTGTATTATTTTTATTGTTTTTTGTGTTGCTGGTTTTTTTCCGCGAGGCAAGTCCCTTAATCGTTGCAGGGAGGTAGTTCCCCAAGCTTTCCCGGCTGGTTCTCGTTTGATCTGGTCATTGGTTTTCTCTTGCTTCTTTTGCCCTTGTTCTTCCACGTTGTTTCTTCCCTTTGCTTACTTTGATTGTCTAAGTTGGGAAAATCTTTAATATTGGCGAGATCTTCCCAAGTGCTGTCCTCTGGTGGAAGTCCTTCCCACTGCACTAAAGCTTGCTGTATTTCGCATCCTTGTTGTGAAATTGTTCGTGTAGATATGATCGCTAATGGCCGATGGAGTGGGTTGTTTCTCCAATGATTCTCTGGAAGGGCAATGAAAGTGAGGATAGATACAACTCTAGAGGGGGGGGGGGGGTGAATAGAGTATTCAAAAATTATAACACCCTACTCAACTCCCTTAGAGTTAATTTGCGAAATGAGTTTATAGATATTTGAAACCCTAGAGCCTAACACAAAGTGAAGTGCACAAGAGAAAGCTAACTGTAATTACAGTTGAGCTTTGGTCCTATCACAACAATTAACAATCCTAGTTATTTCTACTCACAGCCACAGTGCAATAATTAAATTAAGCAACGCAGACGACACAAGAGGATTATAGTGGTTCCCCCTAAATAGGTACGTCCACTCTTCTACCACACTGCTAGGAATCCACTACAGGTTTTTGTTCAGGTGCCCTGCCACCAACTGATCTGGTTCAGGTAGATCAAGTAGACCCTTTGAGCTTTTGATCAGGAGCTCAAAATCCAACACAGGTTTTTGCTCAACTGCCCTGCCACCAAGGTTCACTTTTGAAGGGAGTAATAACCCTTTATACAGGAGGTTGAAAGAGAGTTTGAGTGTCTTCTCTATTGTTAAAACAATATTAGAGAAGCAAGTGGATTGCACAGAGCTAGAAAGCTCTAAAGAATTAAGGCTCCCCCTGGCTTAGTGATATCCAGGAAGAAGTCTTGCTTTAGGGTGCAGGTTCTCTTCTGAACTCTTGACAGAGAGCTGTCTTGAAGTTCTTGAAGGAGCAGCTTGAAGAAGACTCTTGATTTGTAATGGATGTTCTTCTTCAACAGCTTTTCTTCCTTCTTCTTCTTCTTCTTGAGACTCTGAGTGAATGTTCCTTGCAACAGGATGAACTCAGGATTGAAGAAGAAAGAGTTGAAGAAGGTTGATCTTCTCAGTTGAATGTAACAATATCTGAGAGTTGTATCTCTTCTTGTTTTGAATCACTCTGTGTATACTCTGCTTGCTTAGTATATGTATGTGTATCTCTCTTCTGTATGTCTCTGCCTTTTGAAAGCACTTTATATATTGGCCTTTGTAACAACTCTAAACTTTGTTTGAACTTTGTCTTCTTCTGAGATCTGCGATCTGGGCTACAAATAGCACAATACAAAATATATCCTGCAGACAGACATCCTATAAAGGGATAAAGCTTTTTGAGAAGCTACATATCCAATCTGATAAAAGAATACTAGAGAAAGTCACATCAGACTAAACTCTTTACGGCTAGAGAAGACTTTTGTGTCTAACGGCTATAAAAGACAGCATGACAGATAAAGCATAAAGATATTTCAACTAATAAGACAAAAGACTTTTGTCAGAAAGAACTTGACTTATGCATAAAGAATTGGGCAAAGATTGCCTTGAAATGTCAGCATAAAATCAATGAAATAATCTTTAATAAAGTATGCTAAATAAATAGGAAATAAATCACAGAAGAGAAGTAGTACAAAATTACTAACAGCAGACAAAAGATCGTTGAACGATCCACGGAGATCGTCGACCGAACCACAGAGATCGTCGAACTATCAGAACAGATAGTCGAACGACATAGATAGTCGGACTATCAAAGCAGATAGTCAAGCTATCAAAAAGATAGTCGAACCATCAAAAAGATGGTCGAACTATCAACACAGAGCAGATAGTCGAGCTATCAAACAGATAGTCGAACTATCACAACAGAACAGATAGTTGAACTATCAGAGCAGATAGTCGAACTACCAAAGTAGAACAGATAGTCGAACTATCAGAGCAGATAGTCGAACTATCAGATAGTTGAACTATAAAGGTAGATAGTCGAACTATCAAACAACAGAACAGATAGTTGAACTATCAGAGCAGATAGTTGAACTACCAAAGCAGAACAGATAGTCGAACTATCAGAGCAGATAGTCGAACTATCAGATAGTTGAACTATGAAGGCAGATGGTCGAACTATCAAACAACAGAACAGATAGTTGAATTATCAGAGCAGATAGTCGAACTACCAAAGCAGAACAGATAGTCGAACTATCAGAGCAGATAGTCGAACTATCAGAGCATATAGTCGAACTATAAGATAGTTGAACTATCAAGGTAGATAGTCGAACTATCAAACAAATAGTTGAACTAACAAATAGTTGAACTATCAAGAAATCTGTCTGGTCAAAAGAATTCGAGCGGGGTTCGACGATCGACGAGGCAGATACCACAGATCGTCGAGCTAACAAGAGTTGAACTAACTCAAAGATAGACGATCTGCTAACTAATGATAGTCGACCAACTGATAGACGATCGTCGAACAGTTGATAGACGATAGTCGAGCGGCATTCGACCATAGTCGAACCAAAAACAACTTAACCAAATTTTCATCTGGATAAGTGACAACTCTACAACTGAGGAAAAACTAATCTAACAACTAACCTTTGACTATAGATAAATCTTGGGTCAAGAAACTAATTGAGAAGACTAAACTCAAATCCAAACTAGGGTACCAACAATCTCCCCCTATTTGGGTTAAGTCTCTCAAAATAAAACTACTAGAAATAAATATAACTCAGGAAAAGAAACATCTAAACATCAAATTGCATCAATCAAACAGTCAAATAAACATACTGTCAATAAATAAAACTTAAGCAACATCAGAATCTTGTTTAGAGACACAAGAACCAGGAAGGAAAGAAATTTTTCTGAAGGGATCTAGAGCTTCCTTTTTTGATATCTTCACGTCTTGTTCTCCAATGATTTTAGATTCTCCTGCTCTTGGCACTACGGCTTCTGGGTGCTTTTCCATATATTTAGAAGGATCAAAAACCTCAGGTCTGACCTGGAATTTATCTAGCTCCTTCTTTCTGAATTTAGACATAGTAGTTAAGCCTGTTGTATCTTTGCCTTCAGCTCTGGCATGTCTGATCTGGGCTGATCCAACTAGTTCGAGAAATCTGGCCATCCTGAAATCAAGATTTAGCTCTTGGCTCTCATATTCATTATCATCAGTTGAATCTAAAGGTTTTACAGTTTTGAATTTTGTAGAGAGTTCTAGCATACTTGCAGCTGGCTCTTTATTTTCTTGAATAATAAGAGAAGATGGAGGAGCAAATTCTGCAAATTTTTTACTTGATTTTTCAGAATAAACTACTCTTTTACCTTTTGAATCTGTTTTCTTTGTTTGAGCTGGCCTTTTGGATGGTATGCTTTTGCTTTCTTTTGGAGGTGATGCTTTTCTCTTGGGTGAAGGAGGAGGAGAAAAGGTTGGCTTCTGATATACTACCTCCTTCACTTGCTCTTTTGTATCAGCCTCTTATCTTTGATGTACAGATTGAGATCTGCCTTGATATCCTGGATTACTTCCTCTTTGATGTGCTTGAGAGGGTGTGAATCTTTCAGAAGGAGCTAATGGATTGGCAGATACATTTCCAGAGGCTCCTGCACTTGGAGGAGGAGGAGGGCCTCTGGGATTCCACTTTGGAGCTGGACTGTCATATCTTTTGCTTTTCTTTTTCTGCTTTTGTTGGTTTTTGGATAGTCCCATCCAATGTTGATATTCTTTAGATTTGGGATCTATCCCTTTCAGCATGTAATATGGAACATCATGATCAGGATTAGGAGGAGGAGGAGGAGGAGCTTTCCTTTTCCTTTTTGCTGCTTTCTTCTTCTTAGAACCTTCTGACTCATCAGAATCATCCTCATCATCAGAATGAGATGATTGAGGTTGATCATAGGGATCAAAAGCCTCTTGCTCAGCCTGTTCTTTGGCTTTTAATGCAGCTTTCTCTCTTTCTTCTTCTAAGGCATCCTGTGCTAGAAGAGTATCCAGGTCTAGTCTAGGGGTGTCATCCCAGACTGTAGATCTTTCTTCTTGATCATCTGAAACTTTTTCTTGCTCAACTGTAACTATCTTGAGGACCAGTTCATCTTGCACAGCTACAGGTTCTTTTATAGCAGTAGGTTCTTGAGCTGGTTCTGGAGCTTCTAGATCTTCTTGAACTTGTTCTGCAGTATCAGGAACACATAGATTTTCTAAGTGGGCTAGCAACATACCTTCAAGATATTCACATGCTAGCATGTCAGTTACCATGTCAAGGAATTGAGTAAATGAATTACCTTCAGGATTTTCTTCAGAATTTTCTAACTCCCACAAGTCATCTAGAAAGGATATAATGACTCCTTCTAGGAATAGAGCAACTATGGGAGTGGAGGCTTCTTCAAGGCACACTTTGAAGGCAAATTCTGCTTCCATTATGATATCAGATGACCTCTGAATTGGTTCTGGTTCTGCAGATGATGTTGTAATGTCAACTGGAACTGTTGATTCTTTTTGAATTTCAGCTTGGGGATCTGTTGGAAGAGTAATAAGGGGCAGTCCTGAGGCATCTTCCTCGAACATCTCCCCCTACCTGATTTCAGTAGATACTGAAGTCAGGCCCCTAAATGAAGAGGGCTCAGCAGTCTTGGAAAGGGCTGTGATGGAGGATGTCAGGGAAGAGATGATAGAAACAAGAGGGGCAATTGCTTCTTCAATCATGGTTTTGATTGAAGGAGTAATTAGCTCCAGGATGTTTGCAATGAAAGCTAGAGTTATTTCAAATGATGTGGATGGGGAAAGCTCAGTAGATGGAAGATCATCAGGGATGATGGTCTCATGATGAGATATGTTGTGAACTGGTGATTGATGGGTGGATGCAGGAAGATCAATATGATCTGAATGAGAAATTGGTGACTGAGGTGGAGTGGGTAGATTCTCAGAAATCAACAGATCAAAACTAGGATGAGAAATCCTAGCAAGATGTGAAGGGAGTGGAGATGTTGGTGGTGATGCATGGAGAATAGTGGAGGAATCAAGTAGAAGAGAGGCAGTGGATGTAGATGGTACTTCAGTGGAAGTGGATGGTAATGCAGATGAAGGTGGAATGGGGGGAATGGAAGAGCCTTCTTCAGGTAGGTGGGGAGTGACTGATACAGTCCTTGTGCTCTCAGATAAAATAGGAGCTACCCCAGCTGGTGAAGGCTTCTGAAAGCTCATTTTTCACTTAACAAATAAGGTGGGATCCATTTTCTTACTGGTATTGATGGAAGTTGCAACTGTACCCAACAGTTGAGGATATTTTTCTTTTAGGAAAATTCCTATTACCCTTCCAAGGGTTACTTCCTTCTTGCTGTTCTTCTTTCTGATCAAATCAAACATTATCCCTGCCCAATTTAACTCTTTCTTATTGATAATTTCACTCATCAAGGCAAACTGCTGCCTGGTTATATTGTCATGAGCCGAGTGCTTACCTAACAACACTTTTCCAATAAGTTCAGCTAAGAACTTAATCCTCAAAGGAAAGTTAACTTTCAGCAACTTTATAGGAATGCCCTTAGCATGTCCTAGCTCGACGAGCATTCTTCCATACTCTTGAGTATCTTGGTCATACTCTTCTTGACCATTCAATAATCTGAAAATTTTAGTCAGTATGGCAGGAGTCAGGATAACCTCTTCGCCGCCTATTGTCCCGGTCATGGATTCGTCACTGGAAGATGAAGAGTAAACCCATTCTTTGATATCTAGAATGTTGATCTTTATCCTTGTTGACATCAGCTTTTCCAAACCTTGATCCTTGCAGAGCTGTATCATCTCTATAATCTCCGCATTGCAGGCGCTGAACGAGTCGAAATCCACGCTGAAACCGGCGTCAAACTTCATCGCTGCCAGGAGAGCTGGAGTAATCGCCATTGAAAGAGAGGACGATGAAGACGAAACGGCAGAAGGCGCGGGGCAGAGCTCAAGCAGAAAGACGGAATACGAAAAGACGAGCTCTGTCGACTACTAAAAAGACGATCTCTTAACCTAGGTCGACCATCAGTTTTATATTAAAACGACAATCGTCGACCTGTTTTAATAGATAGTGGAGACGATAGTCGAACGGTCGTTCGACGATCGTTTCCTGAAGCAGAGTAGTCGATCAATCGTTCGACTATTTCTGTCTTCACAAACAAATAAGCCGTCATCACCCATAGGTCGACGATAGGCTTGACCTGTTCGACTATCGTCGAACGTCGTTCGACGATCTTCAAACAGATTTCAACAAAGGCAGAAGTCACACTTAGTCTTTTCCATTTATCATGCCTAGTTGAACCAAAAAGAACAGATGCTTCTGTTCATCTAAGGGCTTGGTGAAAATATCACCTCTCTGAAGGTCAGTGGATATGAACTCAAGGCTGATCTTGTTCTTTTCCACACAATCTCTTAGAAAATGGTGCCTGATCTCAATGTGCTTGGTCCTAGAGTGGTGCACAGGATTTTATGCAATGGAGATAGCACTGGTACTGTCACACATGATTTTGGTGTTCTTGTGTGTGTACCCATAATCCAAAAGTTGGTTTTGAATCCACAGGATCTGTGAACAACAACTAGCAGCTGCTATATATTCAGCCTCTGCAGTTGAAGTTGAGACATAAACCTATTTCTTACAGAACCAAGAGACCAATCTCTCTCCCAGGAACTGACAAGTTCCTGAGGTACTTTTCCTGTCAACTCTACAACCAGCGTAGTCAGAATCAGAGTATCCAATTAACTCAAATTCTGATTCTGCTGGGTACCACAGTCCTAAATTTGGACATCCCTTCAGGTATCTCAAAATTCTCTTAAGAAGAATCAAATGAGATTCCTTGGGGTTGACCTGGAATCTAGCATATAGGCATGTGACAAACATTATATCTGGTCTACTTGCAGTTAAATACAATAGAGAACCAACAATGACCCTATAGTTTTTCTGATCAACTGGCTTACCCTGATCATCAGAATCTATAACTGCATTAGTAGCCATGGGTGAATACATTGCTGAAGCATTAGCCATCCCAAACTTCTTTACCAATTCCTTGACATATTTGGATTGGGAGATGAAGATGCCATCAGCATCTTGCTTTACTTGGAGACCAAGAAAGTAAGACAGCTCACCCATACTACTCATCTCAAACTTAAAATGCATCAGGTCTGAGAACTTTTTGCACAGTTTGGGATCAGTGGAGCCAAAAATAATATCATCCACATAAACTTGAACTAACAGGATGGTGTCCTTGTGATGCTTGACAAACAGGGTTCTATCAACTACTCCCCTAACAAAGTTGTACTTTAACAGGAAACTAGCTAGAGTCTCATACCAGGCTCTGGGTGCTTGCTTAAGTCCATAAAGAGCTTTTTGCAACTTGTAAACAAATGAGGGTTGAGTTGAAGAGACAAACCCAGGAGGTTGTTCAACAAACACCTCTTCCTTTAGCTCACCATTTAGGAATGCACTCTTGACATCCATCTGAAAAACCTTAAACTTTATATAGGCTGCATAGACTAGAAAGATCCTTATTGCCTCTAGCCTTGCAACAGGGGCAAAGGTTTGGTCATAATCTATACCTTCCTCCTGTCTGTAGCCCTGAGCTACAAGCCTAGCTTTATTTCTTATTATAATTCCATTTGCATCCAACTTGTTTCTGAACACCCACTTGGTGCCTATGATCAGTTGGCCTTTAGGTCTTGGAACCAAAGTCCATACTTTATATCTTTTAAATTGATTAAGCTCCTCTTGCATAGCAATGATCCAGTGGGGATCTAGCTCAACATCTTTTATGGTGAGGGGCTCAATCTGTGAAAGGAAACAAGCATGCATCACATCCTGTCTTAATTGATGTCTTGTTTGCACACTAGCTGATATATCACCAATAACTTGAGATGTAGGATGATCTCTAAGTGTGACAATATCAACAGGTAGGATGTCATCTTCAACAACAGTTTGGATTAATACCTCTTGAGGAATTGGATCAACTGTTGGTGGTACAACAACTGCTTCCACAGTGTTTTCATCACTGTCTGAATCAGTGATATGAAGAGTTGAAAGAGGGAGAATCTCTTGAGTGACATCTTTGCATGAATCTGGTACCTGCAATGAGCTTGAGGAAGGAGAAGTTTCCTTCTCCTTGTAAAACATCTTTGACTCATCAAAAGAAACATGCACAGACTCCTCTATTTTAGATGTTGATTTGTTAAACACCCTATAAGCTTTGCTTACTTGGGAATATCCAAGAAAAATTCTCATTGAAGCTTTTTCTTCAAACTTTCTAAGGTATTCTTTGTTGTTATTGTGAATATACACTACACAACCAAAGACTCTAAAATAATTAATTTTAGGTTTCTTTCCTTTAAGACCCTCATAAGGAGTTTTACTCTTAAGCTTGTGTATAAGACATTTGTTCAAGACATAATTAGCTGTGCTAACAGCTTCTGCCCAATAAGAGAGAGGCACGTTAGCATCTGCCAATAATGTTCCAGCAGCTTCAATCAGGGTTCTATTCTTCCTTTCCACTACCCCATTTTGTTGGGGAGTTCTAGGAGCAGAGAAGCTATGTTTGATACCTTCTTTCTCACAGAATTCTTGCATGAGAAGAGACTCAAACTCAGTACCATGATCACTTCTGATCAAGGCCACATGAGTAGAATACTCAGTCTGCCCACATAGCAGAAAGTCTGTAAGAACTTTGAAGTTATCAGCCTTAATTCTCAAAAAAAACACCCAAGTGAACCTAGAGAAGTCATCTATAATCACTAGAGTGTAATACTTCCCTCCTAGACTCTGTACATTTATTGAACCAAAAAGGTCCAAGTGTAATAAATACAGGATTCTAGGTGAATCACTTTTATTTACAGATTTAAAGGAGTTTTTTGGTTTGCTTGCCTAATTGACAAGCCTTGCATAGACTCTCCTTCTTGTAGGGGCAAGAAGGTAAACCTCTAACAAGCACTACACCATTTCCGGCCTTTAACAACACTTGAAAATTGTTGCCTAAAACTACAAAGTATTGCCAAAACATCAAAAACTGTTGCCATAGGGGTGTCTCAAATAGGCGTGTTGCCAAAGATCTAAGGCAACATTTTTCATACCTTTAGGCAACACTAAACAAAAACTGTTGCCTAAATCCTTAGATTAGGCAACAGTTTTTTGGTTGACCTATTGCAACATTTTAGAACTGTTGGCATGTACTATTACAATTAAAAAACGTTGTCAAAAGCTACAAAAGCAACACTTTTAAACTGTTGTCAAAAAATTGTGATTTTTTTTAAAAAAACGTCAATGCTGCCAAAGGATGTTGAGCGTAACGTATAATGACATGTTTGGAAATCACTATAAGTGTTTGAAATAGAGGCATATAAATAACCCCAAAACTGAACTGATAATTTCACAAAATTGCATTTAATAAAAGAACTCATAAATTTATTGTACTCCGAAAATCTATATTTACATATATAATAACTTAAAAGAAGTTATTCACAATACAGCACACTGGACCACCACAATAGATTAATAAAGTTATGTTGCAAATCAATATCATCAGAAACACTAATACATATTGAGTGAAAAAGTAATCCCATTGGCAAGGACTTTATTGCTATCATATGACCTACTTCCACCATCAAATGACTTTGATGTCCCTTTTGCATGCTTCAACACAGTGCTAGAGCCACTTGAGAGGGGAGATCTAAACTGGAAGGATGACGTTCTCCTAGTCAGAAGACCATTGGGTGAAGGCTTCGAAATATTATCCACTCCACGAAGTAGGACGAGTTCTTGTTCTGCACATTGATCATCTGCTCGTCCACCTCCTTGGTGCTCATTTTCCCCCTAAACATTGCCGACGCGGTGAGGTAGCGGCCGTGCCTGGGATCGGCGGCGCACATCATGTTCTTTGAATCCCACATCTGCTGGGTGAGCTCGGGAACGGTGAGCGCACGGTATTGCTGAGACCCACGAGATGTCAGTGGAGCGAAGCCGACCATGAAGAAGTGGAGGCGGGGGAAGGGGATGAGATTGACGGCGAGCTTCTTGAGGTCGGAGTTGAGCTGCCCGGGGAACCGGAGGCAGCATGTAAAGTTCATGGTGGCCGAGATCAAGTGGTTGAGATCACCGACTGAGTTAGAAATCCCAGTTAGCAAACGATTGAAGAAAAAAAAAATGAAAGTTTCAAAACTTCAAGAGAAGGAGTTGATGCTTACAACTAGGTGTGCTTAGCTTGAGAGTGCAGAAGCAAATGTCATAGAGGGCTTCGTTGTCAAGAACCATACACTCATCAGCATTTTCTACTAGCTGGTGAACGGAGAGGGTGGCATTGTAAGGCTCGACGACAGTGTCAGAGACCTTTGGCGAAGGGAAGACGGAAAAGGTGAGCATCATTCGATCAGGATATTCTTCCCTGATCTTAGATATGAGCAGTGTCCCCATGCCTGAGCCAGTTCTTCCTCCAAGCGAGTGGCAGACCTGGAACCCTGCAAAAAATGGTGAATCAGACAAATTTATGCTGCCCTATTAAATGAAATCATCAGACCGTTGGGATATAAAGTTCAAATCAGCAATTCAAACAACACAGAATGCATAAATAAATAGTCTAATATCTAAGCAAATGTAATTTGTATTCACGAATATTGGAAGAAAGAACTAGGATTAATCATGAAAATGTAGGGTGGGCTAGCAAAATTCTTTCTTAAACTTCACATTCAAGCATGTTTTAAGCCCTCTTCAAAACATTGCTTACACTCCCAATGATTGTATGCGTGAAGAACCATTGCTTACACTCTTACTCTCCGAGTTGGTGCGTTGAACGCTACCCGTTGACATTTTCAAGCCCTCTTCAAGTACTTGCAGTCGCAGATGATATTTTTCCAAACAAATTAAAACGATTTTAAATCAAATTCTCATTGATAAATGCTTCACTGTGCAATAGCAAGGTAAACTCGTAAAAAGCAAGGGTAAAAATACCTTTAGCTGAGCTTCATATTTAGCAGTCCGCTCTGCTACAGTGAGCTTATCCAGCAGCTGTTGCATTTCTCCCCACAAGAAAGTTATATTTCTACGTTTACCAACAAATAACATACATAAAGAGCCTTGAAAAACTAAATTCTGAAAAAAATTGATTATCAGAGGACAATTGGAAGAAGTAATTAAGAAAACAAGGAGTTTGTAAAAACACATGCCTGCATAAATCTTCGGTCTTCAACCCATTGTTTAAACACTTGCAATAGGTAGAGTTAAATTATTGCTCAAATCACATACTTTCATGTAACCTTTAAACACAAAGGTACCCCAAGCTGACAAAAAGAAGGGAGAGGGCAGGGGTTCTAGGTGCAACACCTAGTTCTAGCTTTGGTCCTGGGTGACTAAGGGATGAATTTTCCTCAAGCTTCAATCCCTGTCACATGAAGCTTCAAATTTCTAGGTGCAACAGATTATGAACTTTTGGGACTAATTGCACACAAAAAATATTGGAGACTTATTTTAAATTGAGGGTAACGTTGAGTAATCAATATAATAATTGTGTCTAAAACAAATTGAGAATATCATCTCCACTAAAATTAAATTGCATGTTCTAGAGCTTGGGAAAGTCAAGAAAACTTTCAAGTCACAATAAGATTTCAGGTTAGCCAATGAGACACTAATAAGTTAACTTCAAAGAAGACCCAAGTGAAAAAAATAGATCCAGATAAACCAACAAGGAAACCAAACAATTCCATCTGTGATTAAGCATTAAATATGATTTAACTTTTCCGGAAGTAAAAATGTGTTTAACACAGAAAACAGAAAGATAAGTATTTGTGTAGTCATGCAAGCAAATTACAGCTCACCAACAGATGGGTTTGATTAATTGGTAAAGGCGCATTTCGAAAATGTTATGAAAGTATTACCAAGGACATTTCGAAAATGTTATGAAAGTATTACCAAGGACATTTCAAAATGTTATGAAAATAGGAGTTGAGATTGCATGGCCAATTGTGTTAGCAGTATCTATGTTATGAAAACACACCAAGAAAGACACTCCAAAAAAGTTATTCAACGAGAATTTAAGGCTGCATGAAAAATTGGTTAAGAGTACACAAGTATCCTTTAAATGATTTATTATAAACAAAGAATTGACGCATTAACATAATAATATATATCTATCTTGCCCCAAAAAATACAAAATCATAACCTATAAACTCATTCATGTTTTTCATGTTGTTTGTTGTCACTAGATTAAGACTCTGTTTGGCGCGGCAGTGGCGGTCACGAACGCGGTGGTTATGAACCGTCGTTCATGAACGTCCGACCTCTCCTAAGGAAATACATCCAGTTTTATGTTCAAAACTAGTTTTCTTTTTTGATGGTGGTCATAACCGTTGTCATGCCAAACATACATTCTATGGCGATGTTGTTTTTGTCCAAACTCACAGGAGCAAAAAAGCAGCGCCAAACGGAGCCCAAGTGTTCTCCAACTGTAGTTATACAAGGTATATTGTAAGTGCTATTAACTGGATGAACAAGCTAGAAACATGTCTAAGAGTTTTTTCATAATTAGAGTAAGGGCATGTATAACCTTTTGAACATAAAAATTAGATAAACCAATCTAAGTTCAAGTAACAAAATAGATTTATGATATGAGAAGGGCCTTTGAATCTTAAGCTAATAACTGACCGGTTGCAATGCTAGGCAAAGGTGCTCAACCGGTGATGCAATTTTCGCAATTTGACAGGCCAACATCTTTTTCAGGAGCTGCATTCGCGACAAAAAACTTCATCAATCATTCAAAAATGCACCCCCAGAATGATACTTTTGATGCAATTCATCCCTAAAATTTAATCAAAACACTTTGATAATAATGTCATAGTTAGATAACAAACTCCTCAACCAAAAGGGAGAGAAGAAAGACACCGCCAAAATAATACAAACATTATGCTAGACAGAGTATTTTATTTTAATTTGAAACAAATAAATCTTTAGAATAATGAGCTGCTGAAACTTCATGCTTATTGTTATTTTTTTGGCAATTTATAGTATTCAATTATGTACAGATCAGCATGTATGTCCAGCGACAAACCAAGATCTGTATCCTGAAAATGCAGAAACTACAAGGTGTAGATAAAAATATCAGATAGCTCTGATTGTAAAATTTCTGAGGCAAAAAGAACTTCTAAAAATGAGAACATGTTGCAAAAAGAAGTAGATACTGTATACAATAGAGGAAAAGAAGAGGGATTTTTTCATTGAGAAATTTAAAACTTATGAATGACCAAATGTCAACAGATACATGGATTCTTTCAAGGACACGCTCCCATAATGTCTTGAATAAACAACTCTACTGGCCTAAATTGGTCCACATTACCTGGCATAGTCTTGAAGTATCATTCTGATGAAATAGAAGGGGCTCGGGCTATGCTTCCCCTTGCGGCGGCTTGGATAGGAAACGGTGGAAGGGGGCCGCGCTATGCTCCCCCTTGCTACGGCCTGGATAGGAAACGGTGGAAGGGGGGTCGTGCTAAGCTCCCCCTTGCTGGAGGCGGCCTGGACGGAAGAAGCAGGAGGCTCGGGTTGTGCTCCTCCTTGCGGCGGCGGCCTGGACAGAAAAAGAGGAGGGAGGTGGCTCGGGCTTCGGCGGATCCAGGCGGCGACGGGGATGGAGGAGAATAAGGGCTCGGGGTCGGGCAGCCCCTGCTCTAGGCGGCGCCGGGAGAGAACGAAAATCCTCCCCTCCGTTCTTCTTCCCCGTGCCCTATCTCCCCTGCCCCTTCTTACTCTCTTAATTTTGCTGCACCCGATCCCCGCCCCCCCACACCTTTTTCTTCTCTTTTTTTGTCTAGCCGCTGCCCCCACCCTTTTTCCTCCCTATTAGTATATATACATATTAAATAAATATATATATATTTATTTAATATATAAATATATACATATATATATATATATATATAATAAATGTATATATATTATAAATAAATGTATAATCTCCATAGACATGCACGAGAACCCGGGCATTCTCGAACGGGACCGCATCAAAACGCCGCTCATAGCACGCCCCGAGCCCGCCACTTGGGGAGGGTCCCACTTGGCCGGGTACGGGGTTGTACAGTAATAATTTGGCGTGAGAGAATAATAATTTTGGTTATTCTTAAAGTAATCTTTAGGCAACACTTTTAAATATTGCAAATTAATTTTTAAGAAGACAACATATCATAATTGTTGTCTAAAGTGAATTCTAAAGGGCAACATTTCAAAAATGTTTCCTATAAGGGATTAGAGAACAGTTTTTGAATGTTGCACAGAAAGTGTTGCCTAAAGATGTAAACCTATTGCAACACTTAAAAATTGTTCTCTAACAAAGTTTAGGCAACATTTTTATAACTGTTGCCAAGTCAGGTGTTGCTAAAGATAAAAAATGTTGTAGTGAAGGTTGTATTTAGATAACCTAGATATGTTCTTGAGGTTAACATGGCTAAGCCTCCTATGCCATAAGGTGTTATTATTTGTTACTTCATTAAACAGGCAGATTTCAGATTGAGTTGAGTTAAAATCTACTAAATAAATATTACCTTGTCTAATGCCTACTAACACTACATTACTATTTAAAGTAATATTACAGAGAGTGTTAATGAAATATACCTGATAACCTGCATCACATAACTGGCTTACTGAGATTAGGTTGTGCTTCAGTCCAGTTACATATGCAACCCTTTTGAATGTTACTGCTCCAATGGTAATCCTACCATATCCTTTTGTTTGACCACAGCTGGAATCCCCAAAGATCACCTTTGGTCCAATCTTGGCCTTGAATCTTGACATATTATCTTTGTTTCCTGTCATGTGTTTGGAACAACCACTATCCAAATACCATTTATCTTTAGTAATTGGATATGTCTTCACCTGCAAATTAAACAGTTAGACATTGTGGACCCAAACAACCTTGGGTCCATTATTCTTTATATAATGAAAGCTTGAAATAAAAGAATAAGCAGGTTGGAGTTTATATCCTAAGGGATAGGATCTCCTAGGTGGAATACTCCATGCAGTTGATGGGTCAATAAACCTAGGGTTTCTATTTACATTAGGATTTATAAGGTTCAGGTGATTATTTTGAAAATCATATTGAGATCGTCGATCATCGTTTGACGATCGATACTCAGATCGTCGAGCATCGTTCGACCATTGAGCCTTCGATCATCGAGCATAGTTTGACGACTTTTGTAGTTCCTTAAATTTTTGCTTTCTCTTTTCTCTCTTAGCTTTATTTAAGGCTTTGTTAACTAGAATTACTTGCTCAGTATTCTTTATTCCATCAGCTGAAATAAAATTTACTGGAGTTGAAAGATGATTTTTAAGAACCAAGGGGGGTTCACTTGATGAGGCTCCTAAGCCTAGCTTATTATTGTCTGACCTAGTGTTTGTCATGCTAGTGATCTCTAGCAGCTTAAGGCTTCTACCATTTAGAGATTCTTCTAATCTTTTTGACTTAGCTAGTTCATTTTTAAGAAATTTTATTTCTTCACTGGACTTAGTGAGTTCTGCTTCTAACCTAGCATTTTCAATGGAGAGGATTTCTGATTCTGCTATCCTATTTCTAAGCTCCTTAATTTCTTTTCCTAAACTAATTAAATCTAAACAAAGGGATTTAAATTCAGATTTAAATTTAGCAGAAGAAAAATCATAAGAAGATAATACCTGATCTTCTGTAGGCATTTCTTCATCATCATCAGAACTCTTTGCAGCTGAGTGATTGCTGCAGGCATCAATTGCCATAAGGCAAATTTCCTTTGCCTTCTTCTCTTCCTCATCTTCACTGGAGCTTGAGGAGGAAGATTCCTCATCTGAATCACTCCAGGTTTCAGCAACAAATCCTTTCTCCTTCTTCTTATTTTTGTAGGAGGAGGACTTAGAGTGCTTCTTCTGATGTTCTTTTTCTTTTCTCTTATCCTTGTTCTTTTCCTCTTGACACTCTGGTAGAATATGTCCAGGTTTCCTGCAATCATAACAGATAATTTCTTTAGCAGGAGATTTGTCATACCTTGGTTTATCTTCATATCTTGAAGACTTCTTTCTGAAGTCCTTTCTGCCCATCTTGAGAAACCTTTTGGCAAAGAGTGCCATCAGCTCCTCATTGGATTGGCTTCCTTCAGAAGCATCAGCAGCTTTGAGAGCAAGGGTTTGCTCTTTCCTTGTTGGAGTTGGAGTCTTGGCTTCAGCCTCAGCTTCCCTGGACTTCAGCACTTGCTCAAAAGATTTGAGCTTGCCAAGGAGTGCTTCAATTGAGATTTCAGTAGTACTTCTAGCCTCTTTGATGGGCCAGATCCTAAGATCCCATGTGCTGGGGAAGCACATCAGTATCTTATCATTGATCTCTGTCAATGTTATCTCCTTATCAAGAGTTCTCAGCTCATTGATGATAGAGCTGAGCCTGGTGTACATTCCTTCAACTGATTCAGCTTCAGTCTTCTTGAAGTTTTCATATTGAGATATAAGGTTGGACCTTCTATCCTTCCTTTCATCAGCTGAAACAGCTACAATCTGGTTCAGTGAGTCCCACACATAGCTTTTGTAGAAGTGCAATCAGCCACTTTCTGAAAGGTTTCATCAGACATGGTCTGAGCCAGAATATTCATTGCTTTAGCATCAACTACTTTTGCTTTCTTATATGCATCATTGTAGTATGGAGGTGGTACTGTACTGAGATTTGTAGATGTTGTAGCAGTGGCTGCAGCAGGTGGTGTTGGAGGTCCTGTCAAAATAGAAGAAAAAAATATCTTCATCAATAGAATTCATATATAACTTGATTCTTGCCTTCCAGATGCTGGACTTAGCTAAGTTATAAACTGGAGGTCTGGTGCTAGAATAATACTTGTACTGGGCCATGAAGTGAATGTTTATAAACTTGGTATCTATCAGGATCTTGTGACTCAGGTGTTAGCCTGTACAGTCAGTAAACCTCCCTCTGATACCAATTGAAAGTGAGGATAGATACAACTCTAGAAGGGGGGTGAATAGAGTATTCAAAAATTATGACACCCTACTCAACTCCCTTAGAGTTAATTTGCGGAATGAGTTTATAGATATTTGAAACTCTAGAGCCTAACACAAAGTGAAGTGCACAAGAGAAAGCTAACTGTAATTACAGTTGAGCTTTGGTCCTATCACAACAACTAGCAATCCTAGTTATTTCTACTCACAGCCACAGTGCAATAATTAAATTAAGCAACACAGACAACACAAGAGGATTATAGTGGTTCCCTCTAAATAGGAATGTCCACTCTTCTACCACCCTAGTAGGAATCCACTACAGGTTTTTGTTCAGGTGCCCTGCCACTAACTGATCTGGTTCAGGTAGATCAAGTAGACCCTTTGAGCTTTTGATCAAGAGCTCAAAATCCAACATAGGTTTTTGCTCAGGTGCCCTGCCGCCAAGGTTCACTTTTGAAGGGAGTAATAACCCTTTATATAGGAGGTTGAGAGAGAGTTAGAGTGTCTTCTCTATTGTTAAAACAATATTAGAGAAGCAAGTGGATTGCACAGAGCTAGAAAGCTCTAAAGAATCAAGGCTCCCCCTGGCTTAGTGATATCCAGGAAGAAGTCTTGCTTCAGGGTGCAGGTTCTCTTCTGAACTCTTGACAGAGAGCTGTCTTGAAGTTCTTGAAGGAGCAGCTTGAAGAAGACTCTTGATTTGTAATGGATGTTTTTCTTCAACAGCTTTTCTTCCTTCTTCTTCTTCTTCTTCTTGAGACTCTGAGTGAATATTCCTGGCAGCAGGATGAACTCAGGATTGAAGAAGAAAGAGTTGAAGAAGGTTGATCTTCTCAGTTGAATGTAACAATATCTGAGAGCTATATCTCTTCTTATTTTGAATCACTCTGTGTATACTCTGCTTGCTTAGTATATGTATGTGTATCTCTCTTCTGTATGTTTCTGTCTTTTCAAAGCACTTTATATACTGGCCTTTGTAACGGCTCTAAACTTTGTTTGAACTTTGTCTTCTTCTGAGATCTGCGATCGGGGCTGCAAATAGCACAATACAAAAATATATCCTGCAGACAGACATCCTATAAAGGGATAAAGCTTTCTGAGAAGCTGCATATCCAATCTGATAAAAGAATACTAGAGAAAGTCACATCAGACTAAACTCTTTATGGCCAGAGAAGACTTTTGTGTCTAACGGCTATAAATGACAGCATGACAGATAAAGCATAAAGATATTTCAACTAATAAGACAAAAGACTTTTGTCAGAAAGAACTTGACTTATGCATAAAGAATGGGGCAAAGATTACCTTGAAATATCAGCATAAAATCAATGAAATAATCTTTAATAAAATATGCCAAATAAATAGGAAATAAATCACAGAAGAGAAGGAGTACAAAATTACTAATAGCAGACAAAAGATCGTCGAACGATCCACGGAGATCGTCGACCGAACCACAGAGATCGTCAACCGAACCACAGAGATCGTCGACCGAACCACAGAGATCGTCGAACTATCAGAACAGATAGTCGAACGACACAGATAGTCGGACTATCAAAGCAGATAGTCGAGCTATCAAAAAGATAGTCGAACCATCAAACAGATGGTCGAACTATCAACACAGAGCAGATAGTCGAGCTATCAAACAGATAGTCGAACTATCACAACAGAACAGATAGTTGAACTATCAGAGCAGATAGTCGAACTACCAAAGCAGAACAGATAGTCGAACTATCAGATAGTTGAACTATCAAGGCAGATAGTCGAACTATCAAACAATAGAACAGATAGTTGAACTATCAGAGCAGATAGTCGAACTACCAAAGCAGAACAGATAGTCGAACTATCAGAGCAGATAGTCGAACTATCAGATAGTCGAACTATCAAACAACAGAAAAGATAGTTGAACTATCAGAGCAGATAGTCGAACTACCAAAGCAGAACAGATAGTTGAACTATCAGAGCAGATAGTCGAACTATCAGATAGTTGAACTATCAAGGTAGATAGTCGAACTATCAAACAAATAGTTTAACCAACAAATAGTTGAACTATCAAGAAATCTGTCTGGTCAAAAGAAGTCGAGCGGGGTTCGACGATCGACGAGGCAGATACCACAGATCGTCGAGCTAACAAGAGTTGAACTAACTCAAAGATAGACAATCTGCTGACTGACGATAGTCGACCAACTGATAGACGATCGTCAAACAGTTGATAGACGATAGTCGAGCGACGTTCGACCATAGTCGAACCAAAAACAACTTAACCAAATTTTCATCTGGATAAGTGACAACTCTACAATTGAGGAAAAACTAATCTAACAACTAACCTTTGACCATAGATAAATCTTGGGTCAAGAAACTAATTGGGAAGACTAAACTCAAATCCAAACTAGGGTACCAACAGGCAACCGACTGAGGCCCTGGTTCTCCTATGAAGGGCTTAAGCAAGGGGATATGGAAAACTGGGTGTATTTTTTTATTCCGGAGGGAGGTCAAGTCGGTAGGCGACCTGTCCGATGACTTCCCGTACTTGATATGGGTCGTAGTATTTGAGGCCCAACTTTTTGTTATAAGAACGCCCCAGTGAGAGCTGTCAGTAAGGGTGCAATTTGAGCAGAACCCACTGCTCTGGTTGTAAGTGCAGCTCCTTCCTTTTTTTGTCGGCGTTGGTTTTCATTCTTTGCTGTAATTTCTGCATATTTTCTTTAAGTTGTTGTAGAATCTTCTCTTGCTTTGCCAGTGTCGCTGCGACCGCCTCATTTATTGTGCTCCCCGGGCTGTAGGACAATAAACCAGGAGGTGTTCGACCGAACATGACCTCATAAGGGGTCATTCCGGTCGCAGAATTAAACGTTGTGTTTATAAAGTATTCGGCAAAGCTTAGATATAATGTCCATTTCTTATAATTGTGCTGACAAAATAGGCGTAAGTATTGCTCTAGGGATATATTAATACGTTCAGTCAATCCATCTGTTTGAGGATGGTAAGTTGAACTGTATTTTAATTGTGTGCCCTGAAATCTAAATAATTTCTTCCAGAAATTACTGATGAAAACCGTGTCTCGATCAGTAATTATAGTTTCTGGAATACCGTGTAGTTTCCCTACAGTTTCCCAGAATAAATTTGCGACAATAGGTGCAGCTAATGTTTTAAGTGATGCAAAATGAACTGTCTTTGAAAATCGATCTACCACTACCATAATGATCGTATGAGAGTTTTAATTTGGTAGTTGAGTTATGAAATCCATTGTGAGGTCTGACCATAGTTTCTTAGGTGTTTCGAGTGGCTGTAGCAGGCCATAGGGTAGATGGTTACTTGGCTTGGCCCGCTGGCACATTTAACATTGTTTGACATATTTTTCGATCAATTTACGCATGTTGGGCCAATAAAATTGTTGTTGTAAACGAAATGTTGTACCCTTGACGCCAGAATGGCCACCCCATCGGCTGTCATGCGCTTCCTTAATTAGCGTTTGCCTTAAATCTGAGTTTTTTGGAATGTATATTTTGTGCTTATTATAAATATAAGGTCCTTTCATGGACCAAGTAGGAACTAACTCCGGTGACGTGTACAACTTCTGGATGAGTTGTTGTGAAAACCTATCGGTGGCATAATCTTGCTCCAGTCCACTCAAAAGAGGGGAGACTGGAGCTGTTAATGTGGTTAGGCACATTAAGGGTGGTTGTTCTGGGGTTGAATCTACCCTAGACAGGGCATCAACAACAATGTTATTCTGTCCAGCTTTATATTTTATCGTGTAGTTGTATCCTAGTAACTTTAAAAAAATTTGTGTTATTCTGCCGTGTGTAGGTCTTGGGTTAATATATGGTGTAGGCTTTGATGGTCTGTGTAAATTGTGAATTTATGGCCTAGAAGATATTGGCGTCATTTTTCTACCGCCGAGATGATTGCATACATTTCACTCACGTAGGTTGATTTTAGTTGCATTTGCGGCGTCAGTTTTTTACTATAAAAAGCAATTGGTCGCTTAAGTTTGGTTAAAACCGCACCGATTCCCTTCCCTGATGCGTCTGTCTCTATTTCAAAGGGTATTTCAAAATTAGGTAATGTTAAAACTGGAGGATTGCTTAAGTTGGTTTTCAAAAGTTCAAAAGCTGTTTGCGTTGTCGGAGTCCAGAGGAATGGGGTTTGTTTGAGCAGATCCGTCAAGGGATAAGCAATGGTGGCATATCCCTTGATAAATTTGCGATAATAGCCCGTTAATCCCAGGAATGCTCTTATATCTTTCTAGGTTTTGGGTTCCGGAAAGTTTTGGATGACCTCTATGTTTGATTTAGTTGGGTCTACTTGTCCTTGAGTTATTTGGTGGCCCAGGAAATCAATCGTGGTGGTCAAAAAGGAGCATTTACTGTGCTTAATATATAAATCATTTTGCTTTAAAACCTTCAAGGACTTACTGAGATGTGAGTGGTGGTCTTCTTGAGAAGCGCTATATATTAGTATATCATCGAAAAAAACGACTATAAATTTCCGTAAAAAGGGTTGGAAAATTTCATCCATTAAAGCATGAAACGTGGAAGGTGCGTTAGAAAGTCCGAAGGGCAAAACTGTGAATTCATAGTGGCCTTGATGATTTCTAAATGCCGTTTTGTGTATATCCTCCTCCGCCATTCATATCTGGTGGTATCCCGAGCGTAGGTCTAATTTTGTAAAGAAACGAGCCCTATGGAGTTCATCTAATAATTCATCGATTGTAGGTATTGGAAATCGGTCTTTAATTGTAATCTTATTTAGGGCTATATAATCGACACAGAACCTCCATGTGCCATCCTTTTTTTACTAGTAGGACTGGGGAAGAGAAACTTGAAGTACTCGGTCTGATTTGTTTTTTGTGTAACATTTCAACAATTAAACGTTCAATCTTGTTTTTTTGGTAATACGAGAATCGGTATGATTTGAGGTTAGGTGCATGTGCTCCTAGTTCCAAATTAATATGATGGTCAATATCACGTTTTGGTGGTAATGTTGAGGGTTCCTGGAATAAGTGATCGTATTTTTTAAGGAGGGAAGTAAAGTGCTGCGATAGTGTTGGTTGGGCCGCGAAAGATGTCGTAAATAATATATCAGACGTATTAGCCAACAAAGTGCTAAAGGCTGTAAGGATAACAAACGTGAAAGTTGCGATGATGAAATCTTGCTATCATGGAAATTGGTATGTCCCTGAAGAGTTATTAGGTACTTGTTGCTTAAATAGGACATGGTTAAGATAGAGTAATCTGTGGTTATAGGTCTGAATGGCCGTAACCATCGTACTCCCAGAATAACGTCTGCTCCCGTGATGTCTAGTACATATAATTGGACTGTAAATGGGATGGCCTGAATGAGCAACTGTATATCCTTACAAATGCCCTTACACTTAATGGATGTCCCATTCCCCATGAGGACTGGGAATTTGGGTATACCATAAATCGGGATGCCTAAGTATTTGGCCATGCGGGGGGAGATGAAATTGTGGGAACTACCACTGTCAACTAGTATTTCGAGGGGGTCTTGTGTGATATGTCCTGTGAACGAATAAAGTGTGTGGGGGAAGAATCCGTTAATGTTTGTATTAAAGCAGCCGAGGTTGGATTGTCGTCGTCAATATCAGAGAGTTGGTCTGTGGCGTCTTGTGGGTCCTCGTCCTCAGTCCATTGAAAATAGCATAAAATTCCTTTGCCTCGGCATTTGTGGCCCCTGATGATATTTATCATCACAGTTGTAGCATAATCCCTTTTCCCTTCGATATTGGAGCTCTTGGGGGGTTAATCTTGTAATAAATTGTTTGTTGGGTTGTTGGCAGTAGCTGGTAGCCAGTTTGTGGTTTAGCGATATAGTCGTGGGAAGGCTTATATTGTTGTGAAGGGGGTTTGTGATATTTGAGGTGTTGGTCCTCAAACATTCAGGCCATTGCGAAGGCCCAATCCAGTTCAGTTGGTTCGTGGATAATAACCTGACTTTGGATGTGAGGTTGTAGGCCGGAGATAAACATATTGGTTACAAATGTTGGATCAAGGCCAGGAACCCTATTTTTAAGCTCTTCAAATTCTCTCTTATAATTTAAAACTGTGGTGGTTTGAGTGAGTTTGGTGTGGGCACCCTGCGGGTTCTCGTAAGGGCTAGGGCCAAAACGTTGCATTATCGCTTTAACAAAGAAGTCAAAATTAAGGGCTGGATGGTCAGATAGTATCGCTTGGTACCATCGGGAAGCTGGTTTATCTAAGTGTAGTGCGGCGTAGAGTAAATATTCCTGGGGATTGACCGTGTTATATGTGAAAAAAAATTTGAGGTCGTATAACCAATCTGTTGGGTCTCCCTCTGAAAAACGTGTGCAAGAAATTGGAATTAATTTAGGTTGAGCAGAAACAACCTGGATTGGGGGCTCTGAAGGGGGAGAAACACCCAAAATGCCGGCTGAAGAATGTCATGTGCACTGGTCCGATTGTTTTTGTAGGCGTGAGTTTTGCAAGTCGAGGGATCGCTGGATCGATTCCATATAAGTGCGCATTTCCTGTCGTATTTCCTCCCTTTGTTCTTGTGTCTTGTGTAAGATCCGACTTCCCAATTTGGAAGCACACCCGAATCTTATGCCCAGAACCGCAGCCTTACGGTTACACTAGCACACAGGCTAGTCGACACCGCAAGACGTCGATCCTGCCAGTTAACACGATCATATCCCATAGCAATATGAGTAACAAAAGTAGTAAACAGTCCACAACCACAACATATATATATATATATATATATATATATATATATATATATATAAGTGAAAAGAAATATGCATCAGTCCAGAAAGAGTACATCAATAATAAGGGCTTATGCCCTGTACATCATATATATAAAATCCCCCTCTCTCTCTTTATCAACGGAAGACTCTATCATCACCAACTCATCCCACCTGCGGCAGCTCTACTGTAGTAGTAGAAGGTGGTAGTAGAACTGGCTCCTCAGGTCCTGTCACCTCGCCCTGCTGGTCGTGCTGGTACTCCATCTCCTCAAGCCCCTAAAAATAGTTGGTCACTGACCGTTAGTCAAAAGACTAAGTCATTTCTTCCACACCTCGCCCCGCCACTCCTAGGCACCGTGCGGGGGAACAAAGTGGAAGGTAACAAGGGGTGACAAGTATAAGCAGATGATAGTGGCCTTATACTATCATGTACACGAGGAGTCACAATAGCTCTACACTAACAGTGCTAAGTAAGAGGTATAAGTACAATAAGTAAAGAAAAGAACAGCAGTAAATAAAAAATGTAACAGCTGTAAGTAAGGTAAAGAAGAGCAGTGCTACGCAGCATAGTAGCGTAAGTATGCTACATCTAATCTATTATCAAAGACGTACCCCAACTTATACGAATGCCCATACAAACATATAAGTTAAAGTTTTAGAAATTAACTTATCATATAAAAGAGCCCATACTAATTTATATGATAAGGATCCATAAAACGTATGACCTAATATGAATGAATGCATGCATGTTATTATGAATCATGCAAGTGCAACTCACACACAATGACTCTGTGATCACAGACCTTTAGTTTCCGCTTTTCGGAGCTAGCATCACTCTCTTGTACCACCGTTGTGGCTACGGTAGCAGTGGAGCGGGCGTCTCCACTCCAAGGCAGGTATGCACATTACCAAACCTAGACCTCTCATACGCCTCTGTACACGTCCTAGGTGCACTCTAGAGTCTTGCGTACTAATTACTGACTACCCGTCAGTCTTGTTGGGTCGGGTGTGCGTTTCCTGGGATTGTCCACCAGACTGCAGTATGAACAACCTACTGGCCCCTCAAACCCACACACCCGTCTGAGTCACCGTACTGTCATCGGTGTGACGATTGGCTCAGTACCGCATGACCCGCCACTAGTATGTTTATGCACATGCAAGTATTACAACTCAAGCCTTCAGCTCGCAGGACCAACCTGTCCTGAATCCCTCCAACCCTACACGGGTTAGCATATAACACAAATCCCTCAAACCCTACACGAGCGAGAATATTACCATGAATCCCTCCAACCCAGTACGGGTGAGGATGGTGATACGATGCCTAACCTATTAGGCTACTCTTGTCTACGGATTATTATACTCAGTGACTTAAGATTAATCCCAGGACTGCTCAGGGTATACCCGGTGAAGGGCTCTCGGGGGCACTAGGAACTACGATGGGCTGAAGCCCAAAGCTCCCTTTCTCAAGGATATTTACTTTAGTGGATGCCTACCCATGATTCCCTTTTTGCTCTCATTGTTACTCTTGGGCGATCCTAATGATTTAAGATGTTATTGAAGGGGCGACGGTCTTCCGCCGGCCTCCACCTGGTTGCTATCCAAAGGCTTGCACTTTTGCTCTCGTTACTAAGACAACATTACCTACCAGGTTTATACTCCACTTGTGATCTCTAGCTCAACCGTCGATCCATTCCCCGGTGGTCCTTATAATATAACCTACTTTCACTATGCGCAACCCATGACCTAATACCAATCCGAAATAGAACTTCCAACTCCTTGGGTCATCTGCCCCAAATGATTTATCCTAGGATGGTATGGACTAATGAAGTGAGCATATTGATTTACATAATTTTCTTAAGTCATTAAAGCCCATACTTAAATCATTTAACTAATTCCCTAGGTCATTTAATACATGAAGTAATACAAATTATAATCCACTGACCTAAGTAATTTCTCCTGAGTTGTATCATGGTAAAATATTACTGTCTATCAAAATTCATAATTTTACTTTTAATATTTCTATTTATTTCTTGATTAATATAAAACTCACATCATTGATATTTTCCAAATGAAGTATAAAGAAATACATTACCCAAAATTCTAGGAAAATTACAGAGAATAAATATCATTAATTTAAGGCTAATGGCAGAGTTTCATCAACTTCTATAATGTAGTGACCAACCAAATTCAATTCTTACTAAATTACCAAAATGCCATTATGCTAGTTTAAAAATTATTTGGCATCCAAAAATTTTTAGATAATTATACAAGGCTAAGAATACATTTATAAAGCACTATAAATTTTCCAACATTTTCTGATGTATATTTTTATCATAACTAAATGATTTCCCAAAAGGGCAAAATGGTCAAAAGTACATACTATCATTATAAAATCAGCTAATCAGGGCCATAAATTTTTACAGGGATTACATATGACTCCCTTAATTTCTATGCAAGATTTGAGAATTTTAACTCTTGAATAACCCTATTTTCAAATTTTTATCCTTAAATGGCCTATCTTTCAAAAATTCCAAATAATAGGATTCTTGCTTCCAAAAATCCCAAAATCTCCATGAGAGATAAACTTTATTCTAATGAGCCTCTATAATAAGTTCTATGATTTTTGAATGTATCAAATAGGCAGAATATGCATTATTTCAAAAATTGCTATTTGCACCCCAAAGCTATATATAGCCAACACATGCAAGTGGATTAACCCAACATGCAGTGGTCCAAATGTGCTAAAAATTTTAACATGAACATATTATGTCTCCAAGGACCTGCCACCAAAATTTGGGGCCCTTTGGAGTCATATTACTCCAAATATTTCATTAATTTAAATTGGTGTATTATGACAAAAACTATAGGAAAATTTATTCCAAAAATTTTCCTATTTTCACAGGGTCTAAGTATGACCCTAACAAGCACCTAACAAAAATTTTAGGTCATTTGGTTATATGGTTTGGCCTGAGCATGCATTTGAATTTCTGCCCTTGCCTAGGACCAGTCCTAGTAGAACAGCCATACAAGGAGCCCTACAGCTCAAAATCTTACGTTTAGGGTGGAAAATGAAAGTTAAGAGCAAGGCCTACAATTTTGATTTAGGGTTCATGTTTTAGAAATTCCTTTAAGAGGCCTAATTTTAACATACAAAACTCTGTATGAAAGTGTGACAAAATAACACTATTCATATATATATACAATTCAACTTATATATAAAGAAAAATGAGGAGCACGAATCTTAAAGCCAAATAGACGGCATCCCGTCATCGTCCCCAAATTGCCAACGGCTGAGATTGAGCCGTCCTGGGCCACCTTTGCTGGCTGTTTCCGGCTATCTGAGCCACCACCACCACCGGTGATTGTCGCCACCACCTCCGTTGAGGTGGGGGCTAGCGTTTCACGGCGGTGAGGCCGCCGGAATTGGCCCCTCCGGCGATCCCGAGCAAGAAGAAAAGCTCAGTAATTTTCGCATTTCCTCACATGGCATCGGGCTCAATTGAGCCCGATATCTCCCCTAGTTTATCTAGAAAGCTAGTGCGAGTAGAGGTGAGGTGAAACAGACCCGAATGGCGGCCTGACGGCGAGGTTGGCGGCGGTTGGCCATGGCCGAGCTACTCCGGCGATCTTCTGCTCAATTTTTTGTTTATCCACCGTTTTCTCTGCTCTAGGAGTCGTTCTCCACTCGATTCCACCCACTGAAGCTAATGGAGGGGTCGGTTTGGGCTGATGGTGGCTGTATAAGGAGATGACAACATGGGGAGCTCGGTCATGCCTTGGTCCGTTTCACCTCCACTGATGTTGGAGTTTTCATGGTGATCTAGAAGTGGTCAAACATGTAATCTCATTGCCAACTCGATATGAGCCTGCAGGGTTGCACATAAGAGCATGTGGAGAAGTTGGAAGATTGACTGTGTTGGTAAGGGTTACCAATCACCACCCAGAATAGGTCGGGCAAACGTTGCCAAAGGAAAATCGTTGAGAATCAAAGGGTGTCGTCGAGTATATCTCGCCGACTAAGGCAAAGTCGTCGAGAATCGACGGGAGTCGTCGAGCCTGTCTCGCCGACTAAGGCAAAATCGTCGAGAATCAATTTGATGAAATCGTCGAGAATCGAAGACAGTGTCGTCGAGACTGTCTGCTGATTCTCGCCGAATCTGGCTGCTGATTCTCGACGAATCTGCCTGTTCATCTCGCCGACTGATTCTCGCCGAACCTGTAAGTGATTCTCGCCGAATTTTCCAGAAGCCTTGTCCTGTGCGGTGTGCGGATAGCGATACTTTTATGCTTTTGGTATAAAAGGGGACTTAGGGTTTTGGGATCAGGGCTCTCGATAGATCGGATTTTTCTACTGTAGCTGGATCAAACCCGACGGAAGTGTTCCGCCGCTCGCTCTGCCAAACCCTGAGCCCCGCCGGACGGAAGAGTTCCGCTTCTGCCGCCTCCTCGCTCCGCCGACCTCATCCTCTCCGGCGACAGTCGCCGGCGTTGCTTTTCCTGGAGCGGACCTAGCAGTTCGTGGAAGTGCAAAGGTGCGGTTGATCTCCTTCCCGACCTTTCGTGCGATGAAGCTCGGTGTTCTCCCGCTCGTGTGGATTTCTGTAGAGACGTGGACGTTATTCCACGTAGAACTCACCACCGACGAGGACTCGAAGCTTGGAGCATCTCCGTTGAGTTGTGACTCGACGCCACTAAGGTATTTTGCCTAGTAATTTTGTTTACTTCTTGATTCAACATTCGTGGCCCGATCCCATCTCTTTTGGGTTGTCTTGATGTTTTATTCCTTCCGCTGCGTGCACAAGCGTTGTGCCATCCTTATAGAGAAACCCAACAGTGGTATCAGAGGGAGGTTCGGCCATGATTGTTGTATTGGAAGTTAGGTTATTCCAGTACGTGTAAACCTAGGGATTTAGAAGTGTTCTAAATGTCTAGATTTAATCTTGGCACCCCGCCGGGAACGTCTGGAATCTTGTAGTAATTTCTAATCGTTAGGAATTACTGTCTCCTTAACAGTAACCATCCCTCAATTTTGTTTTGGATTTTGAATCCAACAAGGAGAGATGAACTTGTCTACTGCTTTAAGTTGAGTTGCCTTTGTCCCTTGTCCAATGCATGTAAACCTGAAGGTTTGGAAGTGTCCAGATGTTTAGATTTATCCCTTTTCTTCTATCAAATGTTGATAGTATCAGGTTGTGCACATAAGGGATGCATGTGGATTTTAGAAATTGTTTTTCTGTGGATGTGCACATTGATCAAATGTTGATCATGGTTAATGGTTAACCCATAATCAAAATCCCTTCCTCTAATATTAAGTGTTCGGATGCCTTTCGATGGATGACACTCTTCCTGCCTCGATCGATGAAGTGTGGGCTTGCCAAAGCAAGGTGCATTAATCTATCTTGGTAAGGGTGCGAGCGGATAATTGTGATATCCCACTGTCGACATCGGGTCTAACTTAACTAGGTGACCTCAAAGGTTGAGTGCCTAGAGGCATGGGGTTGGCATGCACCACATGATGGATGCGAATAAGGAGTTATTCACCAACCATACAAGAATTGCATGAGGATGCTGTTGAAGCCGAGAAAATCCCGACCTCAGAATCGGACTAGGCGGCCTAAGGCTACCGGTCTCGCAGTGAAATCGGATGGCCCGGAACGGGCAGAGGAAACAAGACCCCAGACGCTGCGGCAGGAAGGTCCTACCACGTACCCGGTTGCTTAGATAAAGCAACCCCTTCTCAACCAGAGTGGCCGAGCTAGATACGAAGGAGACGCGCGAGCTATAATTCGCAAGTAACTACCCGAGCATATCCTGTCCTCCTTCGTACCCCTGGGGTCCTATTTATAGGGAAATCCAAAGAGAGGGGGGGGGGTCTTACTTATACCCCCACCCCGGCGATCGGGCGACTTTCTGGGGAGCTCGCACGGGACGAGCGAGTATCTCACCTTAGTCGCCACCTGGCGAGTAGGCATGGGGAGCTCGCCATACTCGCCCATACCTTTTGCTGGCCCGCGGCTTGATCTTGACTTCACCCTTGGATCGTTGACTTTGACTTCTGGTGACCTGGCTGCGGTGGGGCCTCTCCTCGTTGAATACGGGTTGTACACAATCCCCGCTCTTTTTGGGCGACGAAGGAGCCCTGAAAGAAACATCCAACGCTTATTCGGCGAGCTGCTATGCCGAGTATCTGTTTGCTCGCTTTGCCCACTGCTCGACGAAGTCTATAAATAGAGGGGGGGGGCCTGGTTGTTGGGGCAGATCCTCGAAACTCGCCCACCATGTCGGATGCCAACGCGAAGCTTCTGGAAGACAGCCTCGCCGCCCTGTCCGGCCTCCTCGGCATCGCCAGGCCGAAAAGGCCGCGCGAGGAAGATGTCACGGCCGATCTGCTGTCGCCAAAAAAGAAGAAGGCCAAGAAGCTCAAGAAACCCGCCTCCTCGTCGATCGACCCGCCTCCCCCTTCTGAGCCGATCGCGGCGGCGGCCAAACCCGTGCCTTCAACCAGTACCCAACAACTCCTCGACGACCTTGGCTTGGGCGACGTTCCGGACCCGGCCCCCCTTGGCACCGACACGAACCCTGAAGTCGCCAAGGGGTCGACTACATCCCAAGTCGAAGTCGTCACCGTAATAGGTCGCCGCTCCGACCCCCTCTTTCTTTCATCATTTAATCATCGTGCTTCTCGCTGATCAGGCTGTCTTATGCAGACTCCCCTTCGGATGATGCCGACGCGCTACTGGATGTCGCTCCCCTGAGCTCCGCGCCGCTACTTGCCCTTGCTGCTGGCAAACCTCCCCGGACCGCGCACATGGTTCGGATCAATGTTGCTGCAAAGAAGATGACGGGGACCTCCCTGGTGAAGGGAAACCCTCCGGCGAATAAGGGTCTCCCGGTGAGCAAGGATCTTCCGACGAGCAAGGACCTCCCGGCGAGCAAGGATCTCCCGACGAGCAAGGATCTTCCGGCGAGCAAGGACCTCCCGGCGAGCAAGGACCTCCCGACGAGCAAGGATCTTCCGGCCTCTGCGCCAGACTCGTCACGGCCACCAGCGAGCATTTCTTTTCCGCCGCCGCCACCTCCGGATGTGGTTGAAAAGGCGAGGGGCACCGTCTTACCACCGCCGCCGCCCTTGTCCGCCCAGCAGAGGGCGGGCTTGCCGCGACATCCGGCGTCCCCGCCGAAAAGTGCACAACAGCCAGCGAGTTCGTCTCAGGTTTCGCCTCTGCCGAAAAAATCAGATAAGCCGCGGCCGAGTTACTTTCCTCCGCGTGTTGCGGACCTCGAGCATGGAGGGCATGGGCAGGGAGGTCGCGGTCAGGGCAGGCCTGCCGACCACCCTGGGGGTTCGTCTTCGGGTAGGCGAGATGCCTCCGGTCGCGTTTCTCCACCGCGCCGGTCTCGATCTCCTCGCCGTGGTGAGCTCTTATATCTCTAACGACCCTTGATCTTGTTTGGTCGTTGATTTCTGATTGCGACTTGCCTTCCTTAATTACAGATCGCCCGACGACTCCTGGGTCGGCCTTCATCGATGCCATCGGACTGCCGGGGAGCGAGTACCGTCACGCTGCCGCTCGCGCCTACATGGAGCTGGAGACTAAGTTCGACCAGCTCGTCATTTGTGAGCCTCACCGCAGAATCTCGGCTCTGGAGGTGCGCATGGCGAGGGTAGAGGAGCTCCAGACCACCTTGGAGAGTTACGAGGCTCGCTTTCACATGGTGAAGGAGAACGACCGCCAGCTGGCGCTTAACAATCACCGCCTCCAGCTAGTCTTGGACGAGTTGGCTGGTATTCAGGCGAGCATGGGCTCATTGGGGCGGCTGATGAGGATGGAAGAGCAGCCGCGGCTTGGCGACGATGCGATGGCGCTGGCGACGGAGCACTTCCGGAGGGCACGCGAGATGGGCTGGGCCGGGAGACATCCTCACCCTCCAGAGCGGCCGCCTAGGACGTAGTTTTGTTTCTTGTTCTAGATTCCCTCGCCATTTGGCGTTGTTGTAATGAACAGTATTATTTCAAATAAACCGGGCGACTATTCCTCTTGCTGCCGATTATTTCACGATTTTATTTATAATACCCGAGTTTACTCGTGCAGGTTTTTGGCGAGCGTCGCAGCGTCCTTGCTTCGTTGCGCGAGATGGGCCTGATGTCGCTGGTGCGTAGCCCTTCCTTCGCGCGACGTCGATTGGTGCTTGCGGAAACGAATACCCCCCCTTTTGCCTTAGGCCTATAAATAGGAGGGGTAGGTAGAACATAAGTACGCTGCTGCGAACTTCTCAATCCGCCTCGCGAGTATCCCTCCTGCTCGCTTCCTCCTCTTTTCTTCCTCTGCTCGCCCCCTTTCTTATTCGCGGCTCGCGAAGATGGTAGGTGACGACGCAAGTGCTTGCCGACAAGCTCATGCCATCAATTTTGCCGACGCGGCTTTCAAGAAATCGATAACTTCAGACAGAGATTTGGAGGGTTTCAAGGAACGTCTACTGCCGGAAGGATACTCGGCGAGGCTCCCAACTCGCAGCGAGCGACTCAATACCCATATTGAGGGCGGGCTCGTATTGTCGCTGCGCCACTTCGACGCTGGCCTGCGACTTCCTTTTTGGCCCGAGTTCTGCGAGATCCTTCGATATTTCGGTATCGTTCCCGCGCAGATTAATCCCAATGGAATGACGATTATCATGGGGTTCCTCTGCTACCTTCGGGAGGAGATGATCACCTTTGACCTCTCCGTTTTTCGTCGAGTGTTCGCCTTCGCCGCGACAACGGAGGGGTTCGTCTTCTTCAGCAGCCACGTCTGCACCCTGGTGGGGACTGCGAACAAAGTCCATCGCTAGAGCGAGCTTCTGGTGGTCGTGCATGGCGACTTCGAGGATCTCCTGGGAAGGCCGCACCAACCTGCCGACATCGCCTTCCTCCCGCCGATCTTGGAAGGCGCTCGCGAGCAACTGTTTGAATCCTTCCGAGGTCGCCGATTCGACGTCGTCTACTGGCGGCTCAATGTCAACTCGCTGGAGGCGGTTCATCCCAACGAGGGTAAGGGCGGTCGAGATGTCGTATGCTCGCCGACTCGCTACCTTTTATCGCAGCTCGTATTTAACCATATCATGTGCTTTTGCAGTAGCCAACGAGCTTCCGGAGAAACCGCTCCCTCCGGCGAAGGAAGTGGTCACCCCCCTTTCCAAAGCTCACCCTCCGCCCGATGTCGGGGAGAAAAGGAAAGTCGCCAAGGGAAAAGCGAGGGCGAGGTCGACGGGGCCGGCGAATAAGAAGGCGAAGGTTTCATCGCCTCAATCCGACGATCACGAGTCGCCGCTGGAGGCTCGGGTACCTCGCTTCCACCCCAACTACAACCTCGGGCGAGGGGTGGTGGACGCTCATGGTCGCCCGCTGGTGACTTGGTCGGCGGAGGAGCCTGTGGTGTCGCTGAGCACCAACCTTCTGTCCTGGTCGACGGATTGGGAGGACAAGGGGGAGGCCTTCGCCGTCCTCCACGCCTTATACGGGCGTGTCGACGCCGAGTCGATGCTGGAGCTCGCCCTGCCAGAACTTTCACATCAATCCGCTTGCTCGCTTGCGCGAGCTGCCGAGCTGGGGCATTTCACGGCGAGGAAATTGCTAGAGACAGCGGAAGCTTTGAAAATCGTTTCCAAGAAAGCCATAGAGCTCGGCATGCAGTCGGTCCGCTGGAAGGACTTTGAGGTAAATGACCTTCGGGTGGCAATACGTGATTCATCTCGTCTGGATGTGTACTAATGCTCGATGCCTCGCAGGCTGCTGAAATCGAGGCTGCGAAGAGGTTATCTGAGTGCGAGGAGAAGCTCGCCGTGTCGCAAGCCGAGCTGGAGGCGGCCCAGGTTCGCGTAGCCGAGATGGAGACTCGGCTAGTCGGCGCCGAAGGACGCGCGAGTTCCTCTGCCCCATTGCCGGAGGCGCCGCGACCCGAGGACGATCCGTTGTGGGCTGTCAAATGATCCCGGGCTCTGTGGGAGGAGAGGTCCTCTGTCCGCCGCGAGATAGCGCGGACGGCTGGCAACATCATACTCGCACGTCTGAGAATCAACGGGCAGCTTGTCGAGGGGGATAAGCAGCTCACCATTGATGAGCTTATCCCTGAGCTGCTCATTGAGGGGACGATCTCTCCAGACCGCATCCCTTCTCCGTCAGGCTCTAGCGACTCCGACAGCAGTGGCAGTGACAGTAGCAGCGGTGAGAGCAATGACGAGGATGGTGAGGAAGAGGAAGACGTGGACGTCGGAGATGAGGAATATCGGCCGGATACTGGCGACGATGAGTCATTGTCGCTCGCCGATCTCCATCATTCTCGGGTGCAGGGAGACCTTTTGAAACTTTTGTAACTTGTAAAGCTTACATATTTATACAAGTTTTTTATTCTTTGCAATTCTTTACTCGCGTAACGGTTGATATCGCTCGCTAGGCTCATAGGCCCGGTGAGGAGTGCTCGCTAGATGACTGCTTATCTCGCGTAAATGCCGTTTCGAACATCGATCATCCGCTTGTCGTGACGCATTCGCACGTACGCCTAAAGAACGTTCGCCCGCCTGCCCGAGAGTAATTCGCCTACCCGCTCGGGATATACTCGCCTACTCGCGCGGGGCATACTCGCTCCTCGATACAAATCAGTGCTTAGAAGGCGTCGAGTCGAGGAGATCGGTCGATTCCCGAGGAGAGGAGCTTGTGGGGACACCGGTCTTAGGACGCTGCTCAACTCGAAGTCTTGATTTCAATCGAGGAGATCAGCCAATTCTCGAGGAGGGGAGCTCGTGGGGATACCGGTCTTACGACGCTGCTCAACTCGAAGTCTTGATTTCAATCGAGGAGATCGACCGATTCCTGAGGAGAGGAGCTCGTGGGGATACCAGTCTTACGACGCTGATCAACTCGAAGTCTTGATTTCAATCGAGAAGATCGGATGATTCCCGAGGAGAGGAGCTCGTGGGGATACCGGTCTTACGACGCTGCTCAACTCGAAGTCTTGATTTCAATCGAGGAGATCGGCCGATTCCCGAGGAGAGGAGCTCGTGGGGATACCGGTATTACGACGCTGCTCAACTCGAAGTCTTGATTTCAATCGAGGAGATCGGCTGATTCCCGAGGAGAGGAGCTCGTGGGGATACCGGTCTTACAACGCTGCTCAACTCAAAGTCTTGATTTCAATCGAGGAGATCGGCTGATTCCCGAGGAGAGGAGCTCGTGGGGATACCGGTCTTACGACGCTGCTCAACTCGAAGTCTTGATTTCAATCGAGAAGATCAGCCGATTCCCGAGGAGAGGAGCTCGTGGGGATACCGGTCTTACGACGCTGCTCAACTCGAAGTCTTGATTTCAATCGAGGAGATTGGCTGATTCCCGAGGAGAGGAGCTCGTGGGGATACCGGTCTTACGACTATGCTCAACTCGAAGTCTTGATTTCAATCGAGAAGATCGGCCGATTCTCGAGGAGAGGAGCTCGTGGGGATACCGGTCTTACGACGCTGCTCAACTCGAAGTCTTGATTTGAATCGAGGAGATCGACCGATTCCCGAGGAGAGGAGCTCGTGGGGATACCGGTCTTACGACGCTGCTCAACTCGAAGTCTTGATTTCAATCGAGGAGATCGGCCGATTCCCGAGGAGAGAAGCTCGTGGGGATACCGGTCTTACGACGCTGCTCAACTCGAAGTTTTGATTTCAATCGAGGAGATCGGCCGATTCCTGAGGAGAGGAGCTCGTGGGGATACCGGTCTTACGACGCTGCTCAACTCGAAGTATTGATTTCAATCGAGGAGATCGGCTGATTCCAGAGGAGAGGAGCTCGTGGGGATACCGGTCTTACGACGCTGCTCAACTCGAAGTCTTGATTTCAATCGAGGAGATCGGCCGATTCCCGAGGAGAGGAGCTCGTGGGGATACCGGTCTTATGACGCTGCTCAACTCGAAGTCTTGATTTCAATCGAGGAGATCGACCGATTCCCGAGGAGAGGAGCTCGTGGGGATACCGGTCTTACGACACTGCTCAACTCGAAGTCTTAATTTCAATCGAGGAGATCGGCCGATTCCCGAGGAGAGGAGCTTGTGGGGATACCGGTCTTACGACACTGCTCAACTCAAAGTCTTGATTTCAATCGAGGAGATCGGCCGATTCCTGAGGAGAGGAGCTCGTGGGGATACCGGTCTTACGACGCTGCTCAACTCGAAGTCTTGATTTCAATCGAGGAGATCGGCCGATTCCCGAGAAGAGGAGCTCGTGGGGATACCTGTCTTACGACGCTGCTCAACTCGAAGTCTTGATTTCAATCGAGGAGATCAGCCGATTCCCGAGGAGAAAAGCTCATGGGGATACCGGTCTTACGACGCTGCTCAACTCGAAGTCTTGATTTCAATCGAGGAGATCGGCCGATTCCCGAGGAGAGGAGCTCGTGGGGATACCGGTCTTACGACGCTGCTCAACTCGAAGTCTTGATTTCAATCGAGGAGATCGGCCGATTCCCGAGGAGAGGAACTCGTGGGGATACCGGTCTTACGACGCTGCTCAACTCGAAGTCTTGATTTCAATTGAGGAGATCCTGCCACTTGGGAGACGTTTGAGAATTTATAGCACGAACATCTCGGTAGCAACACAATCTTCTCCTTTCGGAGATGCTCTTGAACCTGCCAAATCAGGAAGTCGGCGTCCAGACCTGTTCCTAATAATTTCTCCAGTCGGAAGAGAGATGCACTCGGGGAGACATAGGCCGACATGCAAGGGGGGAGCTGATCTTGGCCGACAATGCAGAAGCTCGGTCTTACAAGAGCGCTTAAAGTCCCGAAGCATCGTCCTATCATCCGTACTGGGTAATTTAGAAGGAACGGGCTGGAGGCACGTATCCCGATCTGATAGTGAAGATTGCTTCCAACTACGCTCAATGGCCGCGAGTGCCAGCGTCCGGACGGGGGGGGGGGGGGGGGGTGATGTTCATCGAGGATCCTTTTCGAACGCACTCGGAACCAACACACTGCCCCGGGCTTGTCCCTGCCCTTTCTTCGGCAGGTTATCCGGCCTTGTCGATCACTTGAGATCCTCTTTTGGGTGCTTGACGGAGTCGGCCTCCCCACGAGTCCGGGTGATTTGGGGCGCACATTTGCCCCTCGTAGTTCCTCCAGTCGGAAGAGAGATGCACTCGGGGAGACATAGGCCGACATGCAAGGGGGGAGCTGACCTCGGCCGACAATGCAGAGGCTCGGTCTTACAAGAGCGCTTAAAATCCCGAAGCATCGTCCTATCCTCCATACTAGGTTACGTACAAGGAACAAATCGACCACTGGTTCCCGGAGTCGATGGAGAGGCGGGTCTTGGAAGCACTCAGGAGCCTCGAGGCCTTTTTAACACAAACACAAAAAAGGAGAACAATTCAGCCATCACTGTATATTAGAATCACATCTTTACAAAAATAGGTACAAGCGTTATAACTAGGGGTAGAATCTTTTCAGATCATCCCCACTCCAGGTCCCGTTCAGCTGCTCCCCTGCTTGATCTTGCAGGTAATATCCCCCCGCGGCCAGGGCTTCTTGGACGGTGAAGGGGCCTTCCTAATTGGGATGCAGCTTGCCCACGGCGGCTCCCCGCCCAGCGGCGTCTACCTTTTTCATGACCAGATCTCCTGCGAGGAAGTTTTTTAGGCGGACATTTTTGTCGAAGTGCCTTGCCATGCGCCTCTTGACTTCCTCTTGGCGTACGGAGGCCAGGTCTCGAAGCTCTTCCACGTAATCCAGGGAGAGCCTCTGGGCACCCTCGTTCTCCAGTCGCCATTCCTCGCTCCCGCCTTCGGCTGCAACCACTCTCGGACTTCGCACCTCGAACTCCACTGGGATGAGTGCCTCAGACCCGTGGGATAACTTGAAAGGTGTTTCCCCCGTGGCCGAGTTCGGGGTCATCCTCAGAGCCCATAGGACCGAGGGGAGTTGTTCGGCCCAGTTTCCTTTTAAGTTGGTGACCTTCTTTTTCAGTAGGTTGACGATGAGTTTGTTGGCAGCTTCTACTTGTCTGTTGCTCCGAGGGTGGTGCGCTGAGGCGAACCGAAGATCTGTGCCCAATTGCTTGCAGAAGTCCTCCAGCTCTAAGCTGGCGAACTGCGGCCCATTATCGGTGACGATGGCCAGCGGGATCCCAAACCTGCACGCGATTTCCCCCCAGATAAAATTCTTGACGATCTGGGAGGTGGTCTTGGCCAAGGCCTTGGCCTCGATCCACTTGGAGAAGTAGTCGATCATCACCAGTATGAATTTCCTTTGTCCACTTGCTTGAGGGAACGAGCCGACTAGATCCATCCCCCAGATGGCGAAGGGTCACGGAGCGGTGATCGAGCGGAGGTGTTGAGCCGGTTGAAGCTGGAGGGGCGCGAAGAGCTGGCATTGGGAGCATTTTTTGGAGTAAGCCTCCGCATCCTTTCGGATGGTAGGCCAGAAGTAGCCATGCCTCAGGATTCTCTGCTCCAGAGTGCGGGTCCCGGAATGGCTGCCGCATTCCCCTGAGTGAATTTCCTCGAGAACTCGGGGGACCTCGATTTCCGACAAGCATCTGGCCAAAGGGCCCGAGATGGTCTTGCGATAAAGCTCGGCGTCGAGGAGCAGGTAGTACGCGGCCTTGTATCGGAATTTCCTTCGGTCCTGTCCGTCCGAGGGCAGCTGAACCGTCGTTAAGAACGTAACTAACGGATCCTTCCACGAGGGCCGCTGCTCAATCTCCATCATCTCTCCTTCTTCGATGGATGGTCGAAACAGCTCGGTGACCGTCCCCCCGGCCCGGGTACCGTACTTGGCAAGGTAGTCAGCTTCGGCATTGTCTTCTCGGGGCACATGCTCGACGAAGAAGGACTGGAACCCCCCGATCAGACCCTTGACCTTGACTAGGTATTGCTGCAGGGTGGAGTCATATACCTCTAACTCTCCCCGAATCTGGGAAGCGACTACCATTGAATCGGTGAAAGCTCGGATGTCCTTGATTGACAGCTCCTTGGCGAGACGCAAGCCGGCCACCATGGCTTCGTACTCTGCCTGATTATTCGTAACGGGGAAGAGGATCTCGATGGCTTGTTCGATCCTGGTTCCCTTGGGGCTAACCAACACGACTCCGGCTCCCACGGAATATTTGCCGGAAGCCCCGTACACAAACATCTTCCAAGAGACCGGGCGGGAAGCGCCCACGTCTACCTCCACCTCGGCTGAGAAGTCGGCCAGGAAATCTGCTACCGCTTGGGCTTTGATGGCTACCCTTGGGGAATATGAGATGTCGAACTCGCTGAGCTCCACCGCCCACTTGGCTAGCCTGCCAGAATGCTCTACCCCATCCAAGATACTCCTTAAGGGATGATCGGAGACCACCTTGATGGAATGAGCTTGAAAATATGGGCGGAGCCGTCGAGCCGAAACTACCAAAGCGAAAACTAGCTTCTCCATGAAAGGATACCTTGTCTCTGCTTGCCGCAACACCCGGCTCACGTAGTAGATGGGGATCTGCCTCCTTCCTTCTTCTCGGACCAACACCGAACTGACCGCCCCAGCTCCCACTCCCAGATAAAGTAAGAGGTCCTCGCCGCCCTGTGGGCCTTGGAGGAGAGGAGCTCGGGTTAGTTGTCGTTTGAGCTTCTAAAAAGCCTCCTCGCACTCCGCGGTCCACTCGAATTTCTGGTTCCCCCGAAGGGCTTTAAAAAATGAGGAGCACTTTTCTCCGGCCTTTGAGAGGAAACGACTAAGGCCCGCCAGCCTTCTAGTCAGCCTTTGGACCTCCTTGGAATCTCTTGGGGAGGTCATCTCCATGATGGCTTTCACCTTGTCGGGGTTAGGCTCCACCCCCCTAGGAGTAAGGAGATGACCCATGAACTTCCCCCTTCCCGCGCCGAAGAGACATTTGGCTGGGTTAAGCCGCATCTTGTACTTCCTCAGGGTGGCGAAGGTCTCCGTCAGATCCGCCACGTGCTCCGGGACGCTCTTGCTTTTAACGAGAAGGTCGTCCACATAGACCTCCAAATTCCGCCCCTTTTGCTCTTTGAATACCTGGTCCATCATTCTTTGATACATCGCGCTGGCGTTTTTGAGCCCGAAGGGCATCATCTTGTAGCTATAACACCCATCGCCGGTGATGAAGGAGACGTCACGGCAATCGGGGGGATGCATCCGGATCTGATGATACCCTGAAAAAGCATCAAGGAAACTCATCACAGGAAACCCGACGGCGGAATCAACCAGCACGTCGATCTGAGACAGGGGATAACAATCCTACGGGAAAGCTTTATTCAACATTGAAAAGTCGATACATAACCTCCAGCCCCCTTCGGACTTCTTTACCATTACAATATTGGAGACCCAGCCTGGATACTGGATCTCCGAGATGATCCCCGCATCTAGCAGCTTTCGCACCTCCTCCCTGATTGGCTCGGCCAGCGCGGTGGCGCTCTTCCTCTGCCTTTGACGAACCGGAGCTACCGCAGGATCCAGGTTGAGGCGATGGCAGGCAACATTGGCATCTATCCCTAGCATCTCGGCGACACTCCACGCGAAGATGTCGGTGTTCTCCTGTAGGCAAGCAGCTATCTCCGCCTTCCCCCCTGGGGCAAGGCTCCTCCGACCTTCAGCAGTTCAGGCTCTCCTTTCGGGTAGATCACCTCCATCTCCTCTAGCTCTTCGGCAGCTTGCAGGCCCTCCTCGTGCTCCATCATCTTCTCCAGCCTCTCCGCGTCACCCATCCAGCTGATGGTGCTGACAGCGTTCAGGTAACACTCCCGAGAGGCCTTCGGATCCCCTCTGATCCGGACTTGGACTTCATCCCGGCAGTACTTCAGGCATTAATGGTATGACGACGGGACGACCTTGAAGTAATTGATGAGAGGCCACCTGAAAATGGCGTTGTAGCCGCTGGGCGCGTCGACGATGACAAACCGGCACCGGATTGAAGTACCCCCGAGGGTGACCAGCAGCTCCACTCCTCCTTCCACCTCTTTCTTCTCTCCCGAGAAGCCAAAGAGAGGCCCATCCGCGGCCTGGACCCTGGACGCTTCCACCTGCAGCCCCACAAAGGTTCTTTTGAAGATGACATTCACCGAGCTCCCGTTGTCCGCGAGGATTCGGTCGACGGTGAAGTCTTCGATGGCCGCTTGAATCACTAATGCGTCATGGAAGGGGTTTTCGTTCCACAGCATGTCCTCCTCCGAGAAGGTTATCTCGTTCAGCAGCGGAGGAGTTTGCGACGTCGAGGTGACACTCCTCTTGTAGATCTGGTGGAGGCTACCCTTGCGGGAAGCTCCAAGCCCTGCACCCCCATTGATCACCCCGACGTGTCTGCCTCCCGGACCGGGAATAACGTTTCCTCGGCCCCCCTGGTCAACACTTTCCTCATTCCTCCTCCTCTGCGGCGCTTGGAAGGCTACCTGCCCGACTGGGGCCTCCCGCCTTGGCTGCTCTCTTTCTGCCTCCATCGCCTCTAACCTCCTCCATGCCTCCCAAAACTCGGGGCAGGCCAGGGTCCCATGACCCTCTACTCGATGGATATCACAGTAGAGGGGAATTGCCGCTTCCTGCTGCCTTTCCTGCCGCTTCTCCTTTCGCCGGCGCTTCGCGGCCCGTTGCGTTACGGTCATCGCCTCCCTTCCTCCTCCTTTCTCCCTGAGGTTGTTGTTTCTCCTCTCTTCCTGGTGGGTCGGTCGCCTCCACTGGGGACGATCCCTCGGATACTGGAACCTTCTTTCCTCCCTCCTTCCTTCCGGGGCTTCGACGAGCCTCCTTTCTTCCCGCCTCTGAGGCCTCTCCTGCCTCAACTCTTCCGCCCTCCTGGGCTCCTCTCTTCTCTTCCCCTTCGGCTCTTCCTGCCTTCTGCCATCGTTTTTCTCCGGACGCCTCTCCCTCTCCAACAGCCTTCCCCTGTTCTCCCCTAGCGGCTTATCCCCATCCAGCCTTGCCAGGAACTCCTTGTTCCTCTCCTCCCCCTGAATGAAGACATTGGCCCTCTCCACCATCTCTTCGAACAACCTCGGCGGCCTGTACCCCAGCTCCATGTTGAAGAATCCCTGCTTCAGGCCAAACTTGAGGGCAACCATCAAGGTAAACCCATCCACCTCTTCCACTTCCAGAACCTCTTCCTGGAACCGGTCGATGTAACGACCCAAACTCTCGTGCTGCCCCTGCACGATCTTAAAGAGGGTCGTCGCCTCCTTCTTCCTTTTCTTGGATGTAGCAAATCTCGCTATGAGACCCCGACGGAGGTCGGAGAAGTAGTAGATGGAACCTGCCGGCAGTTGGTGGAACCAGTCTCTTGCACTTCCCTTGAAGGTAATGGAGAAGAAGCGGAACTTGAAGGCGTCGGACATGTTGCGGATCGAGATCACGTCCTCAAACCACTAAAGATGCCTTACTGGGTCGTCTCTGCCGGAGTAGTAGGTGAGGGCGGGCTCTCGAAAGTTGTCGGGGACAGGGGCTGTGAGGATCTCGGCGCAGAAGGGGCTCCTCCCTTCCTGGCGATGGCGATTATCCTCCTCACTTGAATACTCGTGCTCGCTCCATCGGCGAGTATTCCCATACCTCGCCGAGAGCTCAGGATCTCGGAACCGGATGCCCTGGCTGCTTGCTGGATGATGACACGGCGGCATCGGTTGCTCCTCTCTCGCCCAGGCGGGCTCCTTTCCTGCTCGCCGGGTTGGCTCCTCCTCGCCCGGTGGGGTCAGGCGATGGGGAGAAGTCGCTGTGACCTCCGGTGGGTTGGCGAATCCTACGAGTATCGCCTTCTCCATCCTCTTCGCGAACTCCTCAAAAGCCGCTACCGTCACAAACCCGCCACCTCTCTCTGAGGTGCCTGCTCCTGCCGAGTTGCCCGCCACCTCGCCTTGATCGTCACCATTGACCATCTTTCGCCACTACGAAACTTTCCTCCTTGGCTGCTATCCACGCTCACCGCACCAAGTGTTGAAGCCGAGAAAATCCCGACCTCAGAATCGGACTAGGCGGCCTAAGGCTACCGGTTTCGCAGTGAAATCGGATGGCCCGGAATGGGCAGAGGAAACAAGATCCCAGACGCTGCGGCAGGAAGGTCCCACCACGCACCCGGTTGCTTAGATGAAGCAACCCCTTCTCAACCAGAGTGGCCGAGCTAGATACGAAGGAGACGCGCGAGCTGGAATTCGCGAGTAACTACCCGAGCATATCCTGTCCTCCTTCGTACCCCTGGGGTCCTATTTATAGGGAAATCCAAAGAGAGGGGGGTCTTACTTATACCCCCACCCCGGCGATCGGGCGACTTTCTGGGGAGCTCGCACGGGACGAGCGAGTATCTCACCTTAGTCACCACCTGGCGAGTAGGCATGGGGAGCTCGCCATACTCGCCCATACCTTTTGCTGGCCCGCGGCTTGATCTTGACTTCACCCTTGGATCGTTGACTTTGACTTCTGGTGACCTGGCTGCGGTGGGGCCTCTCCTCATCGAATATGGGTTGTACAGATGCAATTGGCAAGCGTTGCCTACCTAAATAACCGCATTGTGAGAGGAAAGCTAAAGCTGGCTCATAGTGTTGGTGAAATACGGATCTTGTCCACTAAGAGAGTAGCTCGCATGAACTCTCCGAATTGATAGTGAGGGCTATTACTTTGAATAAAATAGTGGGTGTTTTTAATTGAAGTCCAAATTAAGAAAAATAATTGTATTTTGAAATTTTAGTACTGATTTATTCTGCATGAATTCTTGTAGAATTCCATGGCAAGTGGTTCACACTCCACTCTGTCTCTGAGAGCCATCCTTGAGAAGGATAAGCTCAGCGGGACTAATTACATGGACTAGTACAGGAACCTGAGAATTGTTCTCAGGCAAGAGCGAAAGCTCTACGTCTTGGAAGAAGAAGCCCCCGAGGTGCCGACCGGGAATTCTTCCCGTGCTGATAAAGATACTTATAAGAAGTATACTAATGACGCCTTGGACATCGAATGCCTTATGCTTGCCACCATGAACTCTGAGCTTCAGAAGCAACATGAGAACATGGGTTGCAAGGAGATTGACGAGCATCTCAAGAAAATGTTTCAAGGGCAAGCTCGTCAAGAGAGGTTTGACGTCACCAAAGCATTGTTTCAGTGCAAGATGGGAGTTCGAGACTCAGTAGGAACTCACGTACTCAAGATGATTGGGTATATAGAGAATCTTGAAAGATTGGGATTTCCTCTGGGTCAAGAGTTGGCTACAGATCTGATCCTGCAATCGTTGCCGGACAGTTACGAGCAGTTTGTCTTGAACTACAACATGAATGAGATAGACAAGACACTGCCCGAGCACCTAAGCATGTTGAGAACTGCCGAGATCAATATGAAGAAGGCCAAGCCTGCCAGCCCCATACTGATGGTGCATAAGGGCAAGGGCAAGGCCAAAGGCTTCAAGAAGACGAAGGTGGGACCTAAGTCACATCTTGAGCCCAAGTCTTCTGCACTGATTAAGAAGAAGAGCACGGTGAAAGAGGGGAAATGGCATCACTATGGCAAGGCTGGTCATTGGAGGAGGAACTGTCCTTCGTACATTGAGGGTCTGCAGAAAATGAAGGGAGGTATGACCTCTGCTTCAATTATTTACGTTATAGAGATAAACCTTTCTGCTCCTTCATCTTGGGTATTGGATACCGGATGTGATTCTCACATTTGTACAAATGTGCAGGAACTGGGAAGGAGAAGATTGCTGAGTAAAGGGGAGGTGGACCTGCGCGTCGGCAATAGAGCAAGAGTTGCTGCTGTAGCCGTAGGGGTTTACCGTCTTTCTTTGCCCAGTGGGCTTGTAATAGAACTAGATAACTGCTATTTTGTTTCGGCAATAACTAGAAACATTATATCCATTTCATGCTTGGACATGATTGGATTTTCTTTTATGATTAAGAACAAATGTTGTTCTATATTTAAGAATGATGTTTGTTATGCTGTAGCCCAATTGTTTAATGGTCTTTATGTTTTGAACTTGGACCATCAGATCTATAATGTAGAAAATAATAAAAGACTAAGAATAAATGACTCAAACCCTACATATCTCTGGCATTGTCGTTTGGGCCATATAAACGAGAAGCGCATATCCAAGCTCCATAAAGATGGACTTTTGGACTCATTTGATTATGAATCATTTGAGCGATGTGAATCTTGTTTGTTAGGCAAGATGACTAAGGCCCCTTTCACTGGTTATACTGAGAGGGCTGAGGATCTCTTGGGTGTTGTACATAGTAATGTATGCGGACCCATGAGTTCCATGGCTAGAGGTGGGTATTTCTACTTCGTTACATTTACTGATGATTTCAGTAGATACGGATATGTGTATCTTATGAAGTGCAAATCCGAGACCTTTGAAAAGTTCAAAGAGTTCAAGAATGAAGTAGAAAACCAGTTGGGTAAAAGGGTTAAAGCACTCTGATCCGATCGAGGTGGCGAATACCTGAGTCATGAGTTCCGTGATCATCTGAAAGAGTGTGGTATTGTATTACAGCTCACTCCACCTAGAACACCACAACATAATGGTGTGTCTGAGAGGAGAAATCGTACATTGTTAGACATGGTACGTTCGATGATGAGTCATGCAGACTTGCCTGTTTACTTTTGGGGTTTTGCGTTAGAGACTACTGCAATGACACTGAATCGCGCTCCAACGAAAACGGTTCTGAAGACACCATATGAGATATGGACTGGGAAGCGTCCTAGTATGTCGTTCATTAAAATTTGGGGCTATTAGGCATACGTGCGACGTCAAATGCCTGACAAGCTGGAACCCAAATCGGATAAATGTTATCTGGTGGGATATCCTAAGGAAACGAAAGGGTATTACTTTTACCTACCGTCCGAGGGCAAAGTGTTTGTCGCAAGGACTGGCGTCTTCTTGGAGAAAGAGTTCTTATCAAGAAAGACTGAAAAGGTAGAACTTAAAGAAGTTCAAGAACCACAAGTAGTGAATGAACCGGAATTGGATTCTGAGACAGGACTACAAGATGTTGTAGCTAGAGAACCTGCTCAAGAAACACAAGTCCTACGTAGATCTGGTAGACCGAGGTTTGAGCCTGAGAGATATGGATTTCTCATGTCTCAAATAGGTAATGTGTTGCTTATGGATCATGATGATGAACCAGCAACCTACCAAGAGGCTATGAATGGACCGGACTCCGACAAATGGCTTGAGGCTATGAAATCCGAGATGGACTCCATGTATACAAACCAAGTTTGGAACTTAGTGGAACCACCTGAAGGGGTACAACCCATATGGTGCAAATGGGTCTTCAAGAAGAAGACCGATATAGATGGGAATGTACAGACATTCAAAGGGCGACTGGTGGTTAAGGGTTTCAAGCAAATTCATGGTATTGACTATGATGAGACTTTTTCCCCTGTTGCCATGGTAAAGTCCATAAGGATATTGCTTGCTATTACTGCGTATTATGACTACGAGATCTGGCAGATGGATGTCAAAACGGCTTTCCTTAATGGAAACCTTCTTGAGGAAGTGTACATGATACAACCCGAGAGTTTTGTATCCCCAAATAAAGCCACTAAAATATGCAAGCTGAAAAAGTCCATCTATGGAATGAAACAGGCCTCTCGAAGTTGGAATCTTCGTTTTGATAAGAAAATCAAAGAGTTTGGTTTCATCAAGAATGAAGATGAGCCTTGTGTTTACAAGCGAATCAGTGGGAGCATTGTTGTCTTCCTGATATTGTATGTAGATTACATACTTTTGATTGGGAATGACATTCCTACCCTGAAAGTTGTTAAGAACAACCTAGGGAACTGCTTTTCTATGAAGAACTTGGGTGAAGCGACTTACATACTCGGTATTAAGATCTATAGAGATAGATCGAAGAAGTTGCTGGGTTTGACCCAGAGTACATACATTGAGAAGGTGTTGAAGCGGTTCAACATGCTTGAGTCCAAGAAAGGATTTTTACCCATGTCTCATGGTGTGAATCTCTCTAAGGACCAGTGTCCAAAATCTTGTGAAGATAAAGACCGCATGAAGTTGATTCCATATGCTTCGACAATTGGATCAATCATGTATGCAATATTATGAACTCGACCCGATGTCTCCTTTGCTTTGAGCATGACTAGCAGGTATCAGTCAGACCACGGTGAATGTCACTGGATTGCAGTCAAGAATATCCTGAAGTACTTGAGAAGGACTAAGGATGTGTTCTTGGTCTATGGTGCAGAGGAAGAGCTCGTTGTAAGTGGTTACACGGATGCTAGCTTCCAAACTGATAGAGACGACTCAAAGTCTCAGTCAGGTTTTGTGTTTTGCCTTAATGGAGGAGCTGTGAGCTGGAAGAGTACCAAACAAGAGATAGTTGTTGATTCTACAACAGAGGCCGAGTATATTGTTGCGGCTAATGCAGTGAAGGAGGCTGTATGGATTAGAAAATTCATCGGCGAGCTGGATGTAGTTCCTAGCATTGTTGGTCCCGTAGTTCTCTACTGTGATAACAATGGTGCAATTACACAATCTAAGGAACCTAGATCCCATCAGCGCTCCAAGCACATACTTCGGTGGTTCCATCTTATTCGTGAGATTGTCGAACGAGGAGATGTGAACATTTGCAGAGTGCCGACTGAGGAGAATATTGCGGATCCACTGACAAAGCCTCTCGCGCAGAGAAAGCATGATGGTCATACTAGATCAATGGGTATGCGATACCTAAATGATCAACTCTAGTGAGAGCCTTGTGGGTTGCATGTAAACATATATTTTGTTGGATGTTTATTGTTTATTCATATGATGAATTGTGTACCAAATGTTTTTTTTTACAATTAATGGCAAGTTCTTTTATTGTGATTTTTCTATGTGATAGTTTAATTGTAACATAATAAATACCCTTAGAGTGTTCGCTTCCATAGGACATCAAGTACGTGACTTGAATGTGAGAGCCTATGATTTATTTGAAGCTTCATTCTTAAAAGGTCTCTGGTCGTTGTATCATCATAGAAGCTTAGGGTGATGATGATACCTTAAGACTAGCACGTGCGTTGACTGATGACCAGTTCTCACAGGTCATGATATTGTGATATCAAGTCATCACGTGGGTACTTGTTAATGAACAAGTTGTACTGGACAGACCCATCCTGAGACTACTTTGTGGATTGTTATCTAATCGTGTCACAAGTAGGTCTCTATTGGCAATGGTGTTGTGGTCCTTTGACCTGACGTCACAACATTCATCAAGTGAGGAAGAGCGTGCTTTGATGCCATCTAAAGTCTTCCTTGAAAAAGGTTGATGATAAGGGTGGTTATTGGGTACGTTACGAATTATTTGGGTGTTTGTGTGTGAGAAGATATGGGATTTGTCCTCCTATATGACAGGAGTTACGTCCATGGGCCCCTTGATGGAACTGGACTGAGAAATGCCTGGCCATGCTTGGTTGAGTCAGTATGTGATATTGGACTCACCATTCTCTGGAAGTCCGTTCTAGATCAAGAAACTTGGATTGAGCTATTATGAGGGTGACACGGTCCATGCCTCTAGTTCTTTCCGGATGTAAGGGACAAAGGGACAAAGACAACGCTGGGACATTGTTCATAAAGGCTTATGAGTTATGAATTCTTATTGCTTGGGGAGCAATGATGCATTGCTAGATGCCGCTCATTGTTTGTGAGGTTTTTGGTTTGATACTTTCAAGATCAAGTGGGATACTGTTGGAGTTACCATGGTGATCTAGAAGTGGTCAAACATGTAATCTCATTGCCAACGCGATATGAGCCTGCAGGGTCGCACATAAGAGCATGTGGAGAAGTTGGAAGCTAGATTGACTGTGTTGGTAAGGGTTACCAATCACCACCCAGAATAGGTCGGGCAAACGTTGCCAAAGGAAAATCGTCGAGAATCAAAGGGTGTCGTCGAGTATATCTCGCCGACTAAGGCAAAGTCGTCGAGAATCGACGGGAGTCGTCGAGCCTGTCTCGCCGACTAAGGCAAAATCTTCGAGAATCAATTTGCTGAAATCGTCGAGAATCGAAGACAGTGTCGTCGAGACTGTCTGCTGATTCTCGCCGAATCTGGCTGCTGATTCTCGCCGAATCTGCCTGTTGATCTCGCCGACTGATTCTTGCCGAACCAGTAAGTGATTCTCGCCGAATTTTCCAGAAGCCTTGTCCTGTGCGGTGTGCGGATAGCGATACTTTTATGCTTTTGGTATAAAAGGGGACTTAGGGTTTTGGGATCAGGGCTCTCGACAGATCGGATTTTTCTACTGTAGCTGGATCGAACCCGACGGAAGTGTTCCGCCGCTCGCTCCGCCAAACCCTGAGCCCCGCCAGACGGAAGAGTTCCGCTTCCGCCGCCTCCTCGCTCCGCTGACCTCATCCTCTCCGGCGACAGTCGCCGGTGTTGCTTTTCCTGGAGCGGACCTAGCAGTTCGTGGAAGTGCAAAGGTGCGGTTGATCTCCTTCCCGACCCTTCGTGCGACGAAGCTCGGTGTTCTCCCGCTCGTGTGGATTTCTCCAGAGACGTGGACGTTATTCCACGTAGAACTCACCACCGACGAAGACTCGAAGCTTGGAGCATCTCCGTTGAGTTGTGACTCAACACCACTAAGGTATTTTGCCTAGTAATTTTGTTTACTTTTTGATTCAACATTCGTGGCCCGATCCCATCTCTTTTGGGTTGTCTTGATGTTTTATTCCTTCCGCTGCGTGCACAAGCGTTGTGCCATCCTTATAGAGAAACCCAACAGGTGTCACCAATGGTGCCAAGTGGCCAACATGCTGCCAAAATGCTCTGGAATTCTTCTGGGTGGTCGGCCAGCAGTCTTGAGCAGAAAGAACAAAGGCCACATGGCCACCATCCCTCTCTTTCCTCTTCTCTTTCCTCTTCTCTCTCCTCTTTTCCCATTTTTCCCTCATGCATGCACCCTCTCTCCATATCCAGAGGGGTAGGGCTGGTCTTTGACACCTTGGGCTGATAATGGGCTAGGTTTGGTGGGCTTGACCCAAGGAGAATGGGCTTAGCCCCCATTTTCTTCTTTAGGCCACATGTTTGACCAAGTTGACTTTTTAAGGTTGACTTGGTCAACATGGCTAGTGGACTGACCCCACTTGAGGGTCATGGACCCTATGGCATGACCCAACATGGGTTGGTCCATGGTGATGTCCCACTTGGACCATTTGGGCCTTTAGGTGTAGGTTTGACCCACTTAGGGCTAAGGTTGACTTTGGTCAACTAGGGTCAAAGGGGGACCCAATGGCATGCCCTAAGGTCCACTTTGGTTGTCCTTAGGATTAGGGCAATGTGGTGGGGGTCATGGTGTGGCTAGGGTTCCTATTTAGGCTAGTTTGACCTAGTTTGACTTGGGTCCTATAGTGGGCCCCACATGGCTACAACCCATTACCTAGGGTCAAACCTAGCTAATTTCCCTAACACTCACCCCATGCCCAACCCAATCTAAGTTAAGGGGTTTATAAGTAACATGGGATGTTACATCTGGTCTCTTGATGCCAAGAATTGTTGTGTTAAAATCTTGGTTAGGGATTGCATCTCATTGCGTATGGAGTCGATCTGCGCCTTTTTGGTCCGTTGCTCTTCTTGGATTGCCTGGGATACATCAACGGGAAGATAGTCCGTTGATTGTGATCTGGTGCCGCCCTCCATGGAAGGAGTTCAAGACGAGAGCACCAAAAATGTAAGAATATTGCGATGGGTAATACCGTAGAACAGAAGAATGGCCTAGAGAGGGCCGGGAGGGGGAGAGAGGAAGACAGAAGGGAGGAAGAAGAACATGCTTTACTTTATTCCTTAAAAAAACATTATTACAACCTTAATATCTTATATATAGTTTATTACAATAATTGTTATCCCAACGGCTATGAAGAGGAGTTCTACCGCTGAGCTGGCCGAGTTTCAAATGGCTGATCTTCATGTGCCACGTGTCGGCATGAGCTTTGATATCTGATGTTGACTCAATCTGAGTCATTGCTATATTTAAAAGCTCCAGTACTTTGGCATAATAATATAAGCTAATATCACTGTTATGTTGGAGTTGGGGAACACTTCCGGCTCTCTTGTTTCTCACACCGGGTTAGCCCACGTGAGCTTAAAGACGTCAGAGCGTGACCCTCTCCGTTTTCTGAGCTGTTTCGGCTGAGGAGGTTTTGGAAGCGCCTTTTGGAGATCCCAAGGAGAGGTGTTTTCCGGCGGCGGTTCTTCTTTCCATTTCTTGTCCAAAGAGCGAGGTGCGAGGTAGGATCGGTTTGATCCTTGTAACTTTGTAATCTGTATTTTGATTTGGTGAATACAAGAAGGAAGGGGAGAAGGGGAGAGAGGACGTAGCCCGGTTTGGGTGAACCTCTGTATATCTTTGTGTTTGTGTTGTTTTTTATTTTGATCTTCGTTCGAATTTCTTTTCTTGGCACCCCGATTTTCTACACGTTAGCTTAGTGTTGGCCAGATGAGATACACGCCGTCCGATCCTCTGGTGAGAGTAATAAGGTTGTTACAAGTTTGCGGCCCTAACCACCGTTTTTGGCCTAATCTTGTAGATTCCTTCTTGCCGCGCCTTCGTTTGGGTTGATCCTCGACGTGGAGAGTTTCAGAGGTTGGAAACCCAATAAAATCGAGATAAGTGGTAGACTATCCCTCTTGTGTAATTTTCTTTGTTCTGTCTTCCTCCTTAAATTCCAAAATCTGATAATTTATTATTTTTCCTAGTGTTGATCGTATGCTAAACTTATAATGAACCTCCTTTGATAGTTGATTAGGAAATTTCATTTGGTGAAAAATCAAGTCAAGGGTGGTTTGTTTTTCCTTGTTTGCATACTTTTAATTGCGTAGATTCGTTAGATACCACCTCCTTCAAGAACTCATCTTGTGAAGTGTCTGGAGTCCAACCCAAAAAAATCTATGAAATTCGTCAAGTGTCAATCCATTTCGTCAAGTATTATTTCATTTCGTCAAGTGTCAATTCGTTGAGTGACTAGTGTTATTCGACGAGTGTTAGCTGATGTTGTCGTGTCATTTGTTTGTCATGTCGTTTGTTAGACGTGTCGTTTGGATCGTCGCGTCGTTCTGACCAAGTATATTAATTTGATCGTTGTATTAATCGTAAATAACGTTGAATGATTCGTTTATACAGTTTGTCCTTGGAAACCATCGTTGCGAAGGCCTTGGAGTTTTGTCGGGCTAATCCGTGTTGTCGTGTCAACCGCATGATACAATTCGGCTTAAGTCTTCATGACTAATGCATAACTCAGACTTTTATGATATATATATATATATATATAGGTCTACTCCACCGACATAGTGCCTTTTTTGTGGATTATACACCCGGTGCTTTTGTTTTGGACTGTTGGGTTGTGTTGGTAGGCAAGCCACCGCCTCAGTGCCGTGTTTTTGCCCGGTATTAATTATGTCTTTTCTCGAGCTTATAAGTCTCAAATATTTAAATATATTTATATAAAATTATAATACAGATTATTATTGCTTTTGATGCAAGAAATTATTATGGTTAGTTATCATGAACTGTTACACTCTCTATTCCTGTGACCCTTAAGTATTGATTAGTTGTTAACCTTTGTTCTTTTCTTACTGCCACTTGCACTTTCTTGTTGCGACGTTCATTTCTTTTGAATGCCAGACTCGGAGCAGTAGCAGGTTGGGCATGTAAAGTTGGTAATTTTAGCGTTGTGGGTAGTTACAGTTGTTTGCTTTCTCCTCATCGTTGTGAGATAGTTGTTTCTTTTGCTTCATACGAGACTTGTGACTTGTTTACTATGTGATCGTGTCAAGTTGTTGACGCACATGGCTTTAGTTTTCTGGTTTTAGATTACTTGCTAGATTTTCTGTTGTTACTTACTAGTTAGTTTACCTACTTGCTCTCTGAGAATGTTTTACATGCATGTTAGATATTTTAAATATAAATGTTGTATTCTAGCGTAGACTCATGACATTTCTTTTAACTAAATGTCACTCTATTTAAAGATCTATTAAACTTTTTTTTTACTTATACTAAAATTAGAAGTCGCATATCAATTGCATGATTGTTGGGTCTTCACGACCATGTAAGATTAAATGAAGTAACAATGTATTTTTTCCGCTGTGTATATACTTTCTCCTTTGCGGACTAGTTGATCCACCGAACCGAGAGACACAGTCATTAAAACTTTAAAAATGCAAATTATGTTTTTAAAACATAAAATATATGTCTTTTTATATAAAATAAATGAAAGGACATGGCTGCCTGAACGTCTGCAGTTGTCCCCTGCACGGCGTGACATCAAAATTACGTATTTTCTCTCACTCTGATAGTATTTTGATATTGATAAAATGCGGGTTATGATAGTTGGTATCAGAGGGAGGTTAGGTAAATTTGGGAGGTTAATTTAAACAACTATATTCATACAAATTCCTTTTTTAACCTTTATTTCATTTCATTGCATACACACATCTAAATGTCATCAGTATGTCTTGACCAAAGCATGAACACTACACTCATAAGCATGACAAGAAATATATGAGACATATTATGTAGTATGAGATGCATAATATGTGGTTGTATATGGATCCTCATAGAAAGCAACATGTGACTGTTATGTAGTATGAGATACATAACAATCATCACATGGATGCTCATTAAATTTTATTTTTACTTTACATATGATATTATGTAGTATGAGATGCATAATATTTCATGTATACGCCGTTCATGACATGCATTAAGGCTTTTTTTAGAATGCATAGCACTGCAAGCATAACATAATATAACATTAGCACACATGACAAGTTAAAATCTACATGATGACACTCGTACACACATGATTTAAAATGAAGATTTAAGCACTCATGCATTCATATTATATACACAAGAGTCAATGGGATGATGATATATCATCCTAAGATGAAAGCATAACATCATTTCATGAATTCCCAGAGTAAGGTAACATCAAGAGCAAGTATTTACACATCTCTGATCTGGTTTGAGTTAAGTAATTCTTATTTGCTAGCTAAGGTGATTTAAGCTAGGTATTAATGAGATGCTCGTTCATCTTGGTAGTGATGCCGCCGAGGCGTGTTGTGATGAGGTAGACTCCTCAATCTGAGGGTGAGTCTTCGGGTGCGCAAAGTGAGGCCGTGATTGAAGGGCTGCGCTAGAGTAATGAGACCACAGCGAGGTAGATGGTTGTGATGCAGGCTCAGATCCAAACTTTGTTGGCGGCTACTTTAGCGTAGTAGCCTAGAGTGCAGGGCCCTACGGTGGGACAGGCTGTACATGATCTTCCCGCTCCTCTTGTACCACCTGCTCAGTTGCCGCCATAGATGAAAAAAATTTCGCATTTCCAGCGCTTGGGATCCCATACCTTTAATGGGAGGGCAGATTTCATGACTTTAGATGACGGGATCATTGCTATCGAGGAGATGTTTTCCTATTCAAGGATTTATGCGTACCAAAAGGTGATGGTCATTGCTTATCAGTTTAAGGTCCATGCTAACGGATGGTGGATCAGGGAGAAGGAGGACATCACAGATGGATGCTCGTGGGAAAATTTTAAGGGGATGCTGCTGAAGAAGTTCCTGTTGACGGTCGACTAATACAGGCTTATGAATAATTTTCTTCATTTAAAGCAGAGGCAACTCACAGTTGGTGAGTATGAGGTTGAATTCAGCAAATTGAGCAGGTTTGCTCCAGGTTGGGCAGCCTCTGACGCGGGCAGATTAAAGCATTTTCTGGGTAGTCTTAGGAGTGACATCCAGCAGTTGGCCAGCGCATACAGATCTGAGAGTTATACGGAAGTGATAGAAGCTGCCTTGAAGGTCGATGCTATCGATAATGCCAAGAATCATGGCATGTTGCTGAGAAAGGAAAAGAGAAAGGCCGGGGACAGTGGGAGCTCTCGTGCTTCTGACCCTGCTTCAAATAAATGAAGCAAAAAAGCATGGAGTGTTTGTGGTCGGCCAGACCATCCTCTCGAGAGGTGTTTCAAGAGATTGGATGATCAGAAGCAGTCTCAGGTGCATGCGATCTAGGATGCACCTAAGAGAGATCTTATTTGCACCTATTGTCAGAAGAAAGGGCCCGATGTAGCCCGTTGCTTTAGAAAGGCTAAAGCTTGCTACCTGTGTGGTCATAGAGGGCATTTGAAGGCAAATTGCCCGCAGACCCAGCCCGCGCTGCAGGCGGTTCCTTTATAGACTCTATTGCCGCTCTTGCGACATGTGGAAAAGGGGAATGGAAAGCTCAATGTGCTTACTAAGGAGGAGTCTCAGTCGTCTGTCCAGATGATTTCAGGTAAGTTTAAAGTAAAGAATAAGTGGGTGTGCATTCTTTTCGATTCGGGTGCTACTCACTCTTTTGTAGCTAGGAGTTTTGTAGACCGACATCGTTGGGATGTTGATCAGTTAGATGATTCTCTTAACGTCAAGTTCCCCTCAGGAGACTGAGTGATGTCAAATCAGGGTATTCAAAAATGCCCTATCTTTTTAGGTGGTTTCCTAGCGTTTGAAGGTCTGAAAGTGTTAGATCTGGAGGACTTTAACGTGATCTTGGTCATGGATTGATTGCCTAGATATGATGTAGTCATCCAATGCAAGGTTAATCATTTGGATTTCAGGGGGGACAATGGCCAACCCTTGAGCATGTATGGCTTGCCACGTCAGGACTCCCCAATCATTTATGTGGTATGTGCTCATCGATTCTTAGAGTCTGGCTGTGAGGCTTATCTTGTTTCTGTTTATATTCTGGAAACTACTCTTGGTGTGCCACGTATCGAGGGCATTTCTGTGGTTTGAGAGTTTCCAGATGTTTTTCCTATTAGTCTTCCCGGACTCTTTCCCGAGAGAGAGGTGGAGTTCGTTATAGATCTTGCGCCAGGTACTCGTCCTATTGCAAAAGCACCTTGTCGCATGGCGCCGCGTGAGTTAGAGGAGTTATGTACCCAGCTAGATGAGTTATTACAGTGTGATTTTATTAGGACAAGTTGTAACATCCCGACTTTTATTGGGTCACTAGAACTTTAGTGGACCCAATAAAAGTGACCAAACCTCTACCCGTGACCTGTAACAAGGTAGAATGTGACCCTAAACAGGGGTTTAGAGCTAGAGAATTCTGATTTGAGTTCTGTTAGCTCTTGTGGCCTCGTATAGTTGAACTCCGATGTCATATGGTGGATATGACCGTTCCTTGTAGAATGTCGCGAAAACGAGAAATTTGGATTTTGAGCTAGAGAACTCTGATTTGAGTTCTGTCAATTCCTATGGCTTCGTGAAGTCAATACGAGTGCGATGGAACTCGTTGTGTTCCAATCTGAGGTCATATGACGAATATGACCATTATGAGTTTTGTAGCGCGCCGCAACGCGTAGTTTTGAAATATTGAGCATATGTACTCCAATTTGAGTTCTGTTTATTGCATTAGACTCGTATAGTAGATACGAGTGCAACAAAACTCATTTTGTTCCGATCCGAGGGCATATGGTGGATATGACTGTTTCGAGTAATATTGTGTGTCACGACGATGCCATTTTGGAATAATGGACAAATGAACTTTGATTTGATCCCAATCAATCGTATTGGACTCATGTGGTCAATACGAGATCGATAAAATTGGATGCGCTCGATTTCAATGGCATCAGGTAAACATCGGTCAAAACGAGCTTTATGGTGCACCGAAAAGCATGCACACACCGATATTACTAAAATATCCCAACTTTGGCTCGACACTTGATAACTCGGACCAATATTGACCTTGACCCCACATGGGAGACCCACCCATGGTCAAATTTTGGTCAAACCCTTCACAAATTGTCTTCTTTTATATTTTTTGTACCCAACCAACCAAGCCATTATGGGCTTTTTCCGAGCCTTAATGTGCCCTATCTTTGGTCCACTAATGGACAAAACCAGGAGAGAAGAACATCCAAGCCCATCTTTCATTCTCTCTTTCTTTCTCTCACTCTCTCTTCCTATTGGCCGAAGATTGCATTCTCACATGGCTATTAGCCTAGACTAGATCCTAGGTGGTACTACCCTCCATTGAGAGAATGGTATCTGTCCCTACAGCTGGGAGAAGCTTGACCACATCTCCTCCATGGGGAGTTTAGTCCCACACCGATGAGAAGAAGGGGCAGCCTCCTCTTACTCCTATAAAAAGGGCCCCCTAGTTCTGGATGAACTCGCGCCTCTCCCCTAAGCCCAACCGACCCCATCCATCCCCTATGCTGAAGCTCCACCTTACCTAAAAAAGAGAAGCTGAGCTCCTCCACCTACACCACCATTAATGGCAGATCTCGTAGGAAGCCCCCTAAGGCCTCGAAACTAGATGGGACCTCCTCCTCTCCTCCCTCCCCTCCCTCCCTAGCATTCTGACGTTTTGCATGTGAGCTCTGGTGGCCGGAGTGCCGTCGCAGCACCACCATGGTTGGATAAGAAGTGCTCTGTAAGAATTTTTTCGACGGCGGTCGGCGGCCGGCGGCGCCAGGCCGCTGGACCACCGCCGGAGGGAGCGCCCACCTCCAAAAAGTGGGCCGGGTGCAGAGCCATGGCCGGCCGGTAGTAGGGAAGGTCTGCAAGGCATTCTGTTTCGGTACAAGGTGTGGTGATGATGAATATAAAATTATAAAATTTTATAATTTTTATAAAATTATAAAATGAAGTAGAGGTGCAAACATTGCGCACGCTACCAGGGGAGGGACCCATGCTCATGGTCTTTGGCCTATTTGCATTGGGCTATCGTGTGACCTTTAGCTGGATGGTTGCTCCGCAACGCAGTCTTGTTCGGGTAAGAGTCCTGCACAAATCTTCTGAGGAGACTGAAAGTGTGAACAGTTGAATAAATCCTTTGAGTATTCTTTAGAGGGGGGTGAATAGAGATTAAAACGTATCCTTATTAATTATAATTTTCACAGATTTACATACACATACATATTTCTGACCAGAATTTTAAATACAATAATATATATCACAACACAATAAAAACAATAAACGCAGAAAATGAAAAATCACAGAAGACACAAAATTATAGTAGTTCCCAAAAATCTGAGTACATCCACTCTTCTAGCATCTTGGTAGGAATTCATTGTCTCAGTGTTTGAGTCTTTTGATAAGGAGACTCTTAGAACTAAACCCTAGATCTTTTGATAAAAAAATCTTGAACCAATACAATTGGAGTCTTTTGACAAGGAGACTCTCAGAACCACAATCTGAATCCTTTAAAGAGGGATTCTAAAAACTCTTTTCTCAATATGTAAAAGAGAAATAGAAGGAGATTGAGAATAAAAACGTAGAAGAATTGATTTTCTTAATGAGTCCTCTCAGCAAGAATCTAAGAACTATTAGGCGCTTAGTGAATTGGATCGTTGATCTCTAATGAGTCCTTGATTGAGAAGATTCAAGGATTATTTACCCTTTGATCCAAATGATTTCTTCTTTGATTTCACTAAATCTGTTGCACCCTTTTGATATCCCTGGATATGATGAAGAATAGACTCTCTAATTTGATTCAAACACTTGATCGACTCAATCTTGGAAGAAAATGTTCACCAGGAATTAATTGATCATCTTTCAAATCAGCTCTGTCGATTCAAATTACTAAAGCACTTTCTGTGTTTGTGTATGATCTCCTTACCTCTATTCGGCTATGTCTTTCTAACTATATATACATATGTATATACTAGTGCTCGACACGGGGCTCCGCCACAATGGCTACGCGCCATAGTACCCGGCCCGCAACGGCGGGATGCGCCCGCCTCCCGGCGGACTGCGCCCGCCTACGGTTCCATTCGGCCGCATCGAGGAGGGCACCGCCCGCCGATGGGCGGTGCCCTACCATGGAGGGCCTGGGCTTAGGCGGGATTTAATCCCCACCTAAGCATGCGGGATTTAATCCCCCCTTAATAAGAGGGATTTAATAGCGGGATTAAATCCCGCCTAAGTCTCGCCTACTTAGGCGGGATTTAGTCCCACACCGCCAATTTTTTTGATTTTTTCGGGTATATATTGGTTTACTTACTTGTAGAAGAAGTGTTGTGATAACGGGCCTGAAACTTGCGGGCTGGTGGGCTTGCTGGGCTTGCTGGCGGGCAGATTTAGCAGGATTTTGGGCTTGATTTTGTAGCCCGCAGATTGGACTGGGCTAGCGGGTTGTAGGGTACCCAACAAAAAAATGTTAATTTGAGACGCCCTATCATAGGTTTAGGAGACCTAAGGAAAAGTATGGACGTGAAAGTCTTGTTTTCAAGGCTAGCTAAACACCTAGAGGGGGGGGGGGTGAATAGGTTTTTGTCTCTATTTCAATCTTCTTAATTGTTAGGCGATTTCTTTGCTTAGTGATTAGGTTAGTTTTAGCTTTCAAGCACAACCACAAACGACATAGTAATTTTATAGTGGTTCCCTAATCTTGTGTACGTCCACTATCCCTCTGTGCCTTTCTAACAGTGTGTTCGACTAGGCTCTTCCCCCAAAACTCGGCTCTTTAAGATCTTACAGCACAGATCTCGCAGGACCTCACAGGTCGCATAGACCTACCACTTAGGCACTTATCCAAACCACAGGTAATAAAGACATTTCACTCTGCACTAAGCCAAACCACAGGTCACAAAGACCTTCGCCTTTATAACACAGGCTTACAGCTTCAGATTCACAAAGAATCTATACAGAAGGAATAAAAGGTGATTTGATCAGACACCAGAGCAAGAACTCTGTGTCTACTTCTTCCTGGACTAAGCAGATATCAACCCAAGCTTTTGCTATTGAAGACAATGAAGTCGGCATTTGAATCTTTCTTCAAACAACTATCGTTTCTTTGCAGAGCTTGTTGATCTGCTTCCTCAGAATTGCTTCTGAACCTACTGTAGTAGATGGTGATTGCTTCAGTTACCTCTTTCCTCTACTAAGTTTTCTGTGCAAAACAACTTCTTCATGCTCGAGAAGAAAGGTGAAGAAGAAGAAGAAGTTCGGTCGCACTTTTGTTTTCAGAAAACCTAGACATGGATTCGATTGTTTGCTCTGGCCGATTTGCTTCTTTTTATTCTTTGACGACCAATCGAGTAGTGGGTCCACCACCAGGATTGATGGCTGAGATTTAGCCATACAACACATTCTTTCCATTTACATTCAACGGCTCTTTGCTGTGTGTGGGCCCCAGCACCTAAAGATGAAAATATTTCTTTCCAAGTGCAGAGGATTTTGAGCTAGAGAATTCTGATTTGAATTCTGTCAATTCCTATGGCTTCATGAAGTCAATACGAGTGTGAAGGAACTCGTTGCGTTGCAATCTGATGTCATATGACGAATATGACCATTATGAGTTTTGTAGCGCGCCACAACGCGTAGTTTTGAAATATTTAGCATATGTACTCCAATTTGAGTTCTGTTTATTGCATTAGACTCGTATAGTCGATACGAGTGCAACAAAATTCATTTCGTCCCGATCCGAGGTCATATGGTGGATATGACTGTTTCAAGTAATATTGTGTGTCGCGACGATGTCATTTTGAAATAATGGGAAAATGAACTTTGATTTGATCCCAGTCAATCGCATTGGACTCATGTGGTCAATACGAGATCGATAAAATTTGTTGCGCTTGATTTCGATGGCGTCAGGTCAACATTGGTTAAAACGAGCTTTGTGGTGCACCGAAAAGCATGCACACACCAATATTACTAAAATATCCCAACTTTGGCTCGACACTTAATAACTCTGACCGATATTGACCTTGACCCCACATGGGAGACCCACCCGTGGTCGAATTATGGTCAAACCCTTCACAAATGGTATTCTTTTATATTATTTGTACCCAACCTAAGACCAACCAAACAAGCCATTATGGGCTTTTTCTGAGCCTTAATGTGCCCTAGCTTTGGTCCACTAATGGACAAAATAAGGAGAGAAGAGTATCAAAGCCCATCTTTCATTCTCTCTTTCTTTCTCTCATTCTCTCTTCCTATTGGCCGAAGATGGCATTCTCACATGGCTAATAGCCTAGCCTAGGTCCTAGGTTGTATTACCCTCCATTCAGAGGATAGTATCTGTCCCTACAGCTGGGAGAATCTCGATTACATCTCCTCCATGGGGAGTTTAGTCCCACACAGATGAGAAGAAGGGGTAGCCTCTCTTACCCCTATAAAAAGGGCTGCCTAGTTCTGGATGAACTCGCCCCTCTCCCCTAAGCCCAACCAACCCCATCCATCCCCTCTGCCGGAGCTCCACCTCACCGGAAAAAGAGAATCCGAGCTCCTCCACCTCCACCACCATTAATGGCGGGTCTTGCCGGAAGCCCTCTAAGGCCTCGAAACTAGGTGGGACCTCCTCCTCTCCTCCCTCCCTAGCATTCTGACGTTTTGCATGTGAGCTCTGGTGGCCGGAGCGCCGTCGCAGCACCACCATGGTTGGATAAGAAGTGCTCTGGAAGAATTTTTTCGACGGCGGCCAGCGGCGCCAGACTGCTGGACCACCGCCGGAGGGAGCGCCCACCTCCGAAAAGTGGGCCGGGGGCGGAGCCATGGCCGGCCGGTGGCAGGGAAGGTCTGCAAGGCATTCTTTTTCGGTACAGGGTGTGGTGATGATGATTATAAAATTATAAAATTTTATAATTTTTATAAAATTATAAAATGAAGTAGAGGCGCAAACATTGCGCATGCTACTAGGGGAGGGACCCATGCTCATGGTCTTTGGCTTATTTGCATTGGGCTGTCGTGCGACCTTTAGCTGGATGGTTGCTCCGCAACACAAGCTTGTTCGGGGCAGAGTCCTGCACAAATCTTTTGAGTAGACTGAAAGTGTTAACAGTTGAATAAATCCTTTGAGTATTCTCTAGAGGGGGGTGAATAGAGATTAAAACTTATCCTTATATTAATTATAATTTTCACCGAATTTGCATACACATACAGATTTCTGACTAGAATTTTAAATACAATAATATATATCACAACACAATAAAAATACTAAACGCAGAAAATGAAAAATCACAGAAGACACAAAATTATAGTAGTTCCCCAAAATCTGAGTACATCCACTCTTCTAACACCTTGGTAGGATTTCATTTTCTCAGTGTTTGAGTCTTTTGATAAGGAGACTCTTAAAACTAAACCCTAGATCTTTTGATAAGAAAATCTTGAACCAATACAATCTGAGTCTTTTGACAATGAGACTCTCAGAACCACAATCTGAATCCTTTAAAGAGGGATTCTAAAAACTCTTTTCTCAATATGTAAAAGAGAAATAGAAGGAGATTGAGAATAGAAACGTAGAAGAATTGATTTTCTTAATGAGTCCTCTCAGCAAGAATGTAAGAACTATTAGGCGCTTAGTGAATTGGATCGTTGATCTCTAATGAGTCTTTTATTGAGAAGATTCAAGGATTATTTACCCTTTGATCCAAATGATTTCTTCTTTGATTTCACTAAATCTGTTGCACCCTTTTGATATCCCTGGAGATGATGGAGAACAGAATCTCTAATTTGATTCAAACACTTGATTGACTCAATCTTGGAAGAAAAATGTTCACCAGGAATTAATTGATCATCTTTCAAATCAGCTCTATCGATTCAAACTGCTAAAGCACTTTCTGTGTTTGTGTATGATCTCTCTACCTCTATTTGTCTATGTCTTTCTAACTATATATATATATATATATATATATATATATATATATATATATATATACGAGTGCCTGACATGGGGCTCTGCCCCTATGGGTACGCACCACAGTACCTGACCCGCAACGACGGGCTTAGCCCGCACTCGGTGGGCTGTACCCGCCTCCTGGAGGACTGCGCCTGCCTACAGCGCCTTTCGGCCGCATCGAGGAGGGCACTGCCCGCCGGCGGGCGGTGCCCTCCCCTGGAGGGCCTGGGTTTAGGCGAGATTTAATCCCCGCCTAAGCAGGCGGGATTTAATCCCACCTAAATAAACAGGATTTAATCCCTACTTAGGAGGGATTTAATCCCGCCTAAGTTAGGCAGGATTTAATCCCGCCTAAGTTAGGCGGGATTAAATCACGCCTAAGTATTGCCTACTTGGGCGGGATTTAATCCCGCCTAACTAGGGCGGGATTTAGTCCCACACCGCCAGTTTTTTTGTTTTTTTCGGGTATATATTAGTTTTCTTACTTGTAGAAGAAGTGTTGTGATGGCGGGCCTGAAACTTGCGGGTTGGTGGGCTTGTTGGGCTTGCTGGCGTGCTGATTTAGATGGATTTTGGGCTTGATTTTGTAGCCCGCAGCTTGGACTGGGCTAGCGGGTTGTAGGGTACCCAACAAAAAAAAGTAAATTTGAGACGCCATATCATAGGTTTAGGAGACCTAAGTAAAAGTATGGACGTGAAAGTCTTATTTTCAAGGCTAGCTAAACACCTAGAGGGGGGGGGGGGGTGAATAGGTTTTTGTCCCTATTTCAATCTTCTTAATTGTTAGCCGATTTTTATGCTTAGTGATTAGGTTAGTTTTAGCTTTCAAGAACAATCATAGACGACACAACAATTTTATAGTGGTTCCCCAATCTTGGGTACGTCCACTGTCCCTCTGCGCCTTTCTAAGAGTGTGTTAGACTAGGATCTTCCCCCAAAACTCAGCTCTTTAAAAGCTTACATCACAGACCCCGCAGGACCTTACAGGTCACACAGACCTACCACTTAGACACTAAGCCAAACCACAGGTCACAAAGACCTTTCACTCAGCACTAAGCCAAACCACAGGTCACAAAGACCTTAGCCTTTATAACACAGGCTTACAGCTTCAGACTCACAAAGAATCTATACAGAAGGAATAAAAGGTGATTTGATTAGACACTAGAGCATGAACTCTGTGTCTACTTCTTCCTACACTGAGCAGATATCAGTCCAAGCTTTTGATGTTAAAGACAATGTAGTCGGCAATTAAATCTTTCTTCAAACAACTATCGTTTCTTTGTAGAGCTTGTTGATCTGTTTCCTTAGAATTTCTTCTGAACCTGCTGTAGCAGATGGTGATTGCTTCAACTATCTCTTTCCTCTGCTAAGTTTTTTGTGCAGAACAGCTTCTTCAGGCTCGACAAGAAAGGCGAGGAAGAAGATGAAGTTCGGCCGCACTTTTGTTTTTCAGAAAACCTAGACAAGGATTCGATTGTTTGCTCTTGCCGATTTGCTTCTTTTTATTCTTTGACGGCCAATCGAGCAGTGGGCCCACCACTAGGATTGATGGTTGAGATTTAGTCATACAACACATTCTTTCCATTTACTCTTGATTCAACGACTCTTTGCTGTGTGTGGTCCCCAACACTTAAAGATGAAAATATTTCTTTCCAAGTGCAGAGGATGATGATAGCTGGCCTCCAGCGCCTCTGGCAGCATTCCCGTAACATTTGAATTTTGGTTGACCTTTTGAATTTGCTGACGTCATCATGACTTAGCATCTCTCTGGACTTAGACAAAATTCATGCATTAGAAACAAAGGTGTTGAGTGAATGACCATCAATCAATGCCAAAAGACTTCGATGAATGCAGAACTCAGTTCGACAAACACAGAGTTCAGCTCGACGAAAAGTGAAAGCTCAGTTCGATGAACTTAGAGCTCAGTTCGACGAACTCAGAGCTCAGCTCGACGAAAAGTGAAAGCTCGGTTCGACGAACTGAGAGCTCAGTTCGACGAACTCAGAGCTTAGCTCGACGAAAGTAAAAGCAATCAACGCATTTGGACTTAGCCAAATTTTCTGTGTCTAAAAATACATAAGCAAGGATACAATCAACGTTATTGCTCCATGACGTTAAGTGAGTAAGCTACACTCAACGCATTGCTACTTAGACAGATTTTATGTCATGGCGTTGAGTGAGTAAGCTACACTCAACGCTAGTGGACTTAGTTAAAATTTTGCCCAACTTTTCTATAGTGTTGACAGGCACAACAACACTCAACGCTAAAAGCTGTATGACATTGAGTGAGTAGACCACACTCAACGTCTATGGACTTAGCCACATTTTCAGCCTATTTCTCTAGGCTTTGACTGACTCTGCCTGACTAACAACTTTTTGTTGTATGGCGTTGAGTGAGTAGACTACACTCAATGTCTGTGTACTTAGCCATATTTTTGGCTATCTACCAGTTAGGCTAAGATAGACTTAGCGCTATTTGTTATATGGCATTGAGAGAGCTCTACTTACTCAACTTCTGTGGACTTAGGCAAATTTCCAACTAGATAATATTGATTTCTTACCTCTGGCGTTGAGTGAGCTTGTTCTACTCAACGCATGTGGACTTAGTAGATTTTTTATATGTCCTGTAGCCAATTGTTATGTCCACTTGTCCAATCAATATGATATGGACTAACCTGCACTCATGTCCTCAAATATATATCAAATACAGTTGATGTGTGTGACATTGACCTGTTTGACTTCTCATAAATCATGGACATTAGGAATAATGGACCCAACAATCTTCCCCTATTTGAAGAAGTCAGAACCCTTATCCAAATTGTTTTCTTTCCTTGGTCAATGACACACACAACCTATACAGCAAAATAAATATTTTTAATTCTAACATAGCAGCATAAGGAAGTGTACCTCATTCATGCCTGTATGGTGAGCATCACCTACTCCCCTTGTTTTACTGCAAGGTGTTTGTCCTTACTTGAGTGCCTTGATCACTTTATCCCCTATATGAGAACAACTCTTTCTCCCCTATGGTTTGCTGCATGATAGTGATCATCTCTTTGTCCCTTTGTTTCCACATGTCCTTCTTTGAATGACTTGATATGTCCTTCTCTCCCCCTTACTATGACCTTCTCTCCCCCTTTTTGACTTCTGCAGAATAGGAAGATAGGGGCTGGCCCTTCCAGAGTAAATTACTCCCCCTCAATAGAAGTATCAGTTAACTGATACCACTGGGGATTCTTTATCTCCAGTAAGAGGAACAATACCAGCACCACAAAAAATGCAAAAGGGAGTGCCTGAAGCTAGGTCAAGTTCAACATACCCAACTCAAATTTGAAGATGTTGAACTTTGCTTCATCTAATGGCTTAGTGAAGATATCAGCCACTTGCTTGTCTGTGGGGACAAAATCAAGACTGATGTCTTCCTTCTCCACAAGCTCCATAATAAAATGATATCTAATTTCTATGTGCTTAGTCCTACTATGTGAGACAGGATTCCTAGCAATAGAAATAGCACTTGTAGAATCACAGTATAGAAGAGTTCTACTTACCTGAAGGTTGTAATCATGGAGCTGATGTTGGATCCACAACAGCTGAGCACAGCAGCTGCCTGCTGATATGTACTCTGACTCAGTAGTGGATATAACCACACTAATTTGTTTCTTGCTGCTCCAAGATACTAGCCTTCTTCCTAAGAACTGACAGGTTCCAGTAGTGCTTTTCCTGTCTTCTTTGCAGCCAACAAAATCTGCATTTGAAAATCCTGTTAGATCAAAATCCCTATTTCTAGGGTACCATAGACCAAGATTTAGTGTGCCCTTAAGATACCTCAAGATTACCTTTGTAGTAGAGTAATGAGATTCTTTAGGGTAGGCCTGATACCTAGCACAGACATATGTAGCATACATGATGTCAGACCTTCTAGTAGTCAGGTATAGAAGTGAGCCAATTATCCCTCTATACAAAGACTCATAAACAGGTTTCCCTGCCTCATCTTTGCCTATAGGCATACTTGACCCCATGTGAGTTCTCATGGTGGAGGCATTTTCCATACCATATTTCTTGATTAACTCCCGATGAACTAAGACTGGGATATGGACAATCCATCATTAGTTTGTCTTACTTGGAGTCCCAAGAAGAACTTGAGCTCACCCATACTGCTCATTTCAAACTTCTTTTTCATAAGTTTAGCAAACTTCCTGTAAAGGTTGTCATCAGTAGATCCAAAGATAATGTCATCGACATATATCTAGATTAGGATAAGTCTGCCCTTTGATTCCCTTAGGAATAGGGTCTTGTCTATCTTCTCCCTTGAGAATTTGTTCTCAATGAGGAAGCTAGACAAGATTTCATACCAAGCCCTAGGGGCTTGCTTTAGCCCATATAGTGCTTTCCTAAGCTTATAAACAAACTTTGGAGAGTTAGGATCTACAAAACCTGGTGGCTAATCCATATATACTTCCTCTTTTAGGTCCCCATTCAGGAATGCTGACTTAACATTCATCTGGTAGACTCTGAATCCCTGATAGATAACAAATGAAAGGAATATCCTTATTGCTTCCAATCTGGCTACTGGGCAAAGGTTTGGTCAAAGTCTATGCCCTCTTCTTGCTTATAGCCTTTAGCCACATATCTAGCCTTATTCTTGACAATAATGCCTTCTTGATCCAACTTGTTCCTGTAGATCTACTTGGTCCCTATGACATTTTGTCCTTGTGGTCTGGAAACTAACTTCCAGACCTTACATCTCTTAAATTGGCCCAGTTCTTCTTGCATTGCTCCAATCCAGAACTGGCCCTTGATTGCTTCTTCAAACTTTTTGGGCTCTTCTTGAGACAAAAAGCTTGAGTAGAGAGTTATATTCATGCTCATGCTTCTGGTCTGGACTCCATGATTTGCATTACCAATGATTTGGTGTGCTATATGGCCCCTTAGATTCCTCGTAGTTAGAGGTAATCTAACTACATCTTGCTGATCTTCAGGGTTTTCAGCTAGCTGGTCTTCAATTTCTTCAGGTATGTCTTGCCCTTCTCTTGGAATGGACAGTCCATCATCATTATCTTGGACTGTAGGGGTAGCTTTCTTCATGGTCAGCTTGTTCATCATCTTCTTTGTACCTGCAATACTATAAGAGGAGGAGCTAGACAGTTCAATATTAACCATGTTTGATTCATCAAAAACAACATGCATTGACTCTTCTGCAACTTGGCTAGTTAAATTGTAGATTCTATATACCTTACTATGAGTGTTGTACCCAATAAAGATCCCTTCATGGGACTTGGCAACAAACTTAGTTAAATGGATTTTTCCATTGTTGAGCACATAGCACTTGCAACCAAAGATCCTGAAATAGCTCAGGTTTGGTTTTCTGCCCTTTAAGATCTCATAGGGAGTCTTTTTGTGGCTCTTGGTGATAGAAGCTCTATTAAGGACATAGCATGCCGTGTTAATTACCTCAGCCCAAAAGTATTCTGGGAGAGATGAGTCACTTAACAAGGTTCTACCAGCCTCTATGAGAGTCCTATTTTTCCTCTCAACAATTCCATTTTGCTGGGATGTTCTAGGAGAGGAGAATTCTTGATGAATCCCTTGCTCTTCACAAAACCTTGTCATGCACTCAGACTGAAACTCGGTCCCATGGTGACTTCTGATTTTGACCACAATACTGTTGAATTCATTCTGAATTTTCTTGACAAATGTCTGGAGGACATCAGGGGTTTCAGATTTCTTCCTTATAAAGAACACCCAGACAAATCTGGAAAAGTCATCAACAACTACATGGGTGTAGACTTTCCTACCTATACATTGAATTGGCATAGGACCAAACAGATCCATATGCATGAGGTATAAGCACCTCACTGAGTCTTTGGTGCCAATGCTTTTGAAGGAGGTCTTAGTCTGTTTGCCCTTTTGGCATACAGAGCAGATATCCTCCTTAGTGCATATAGACTTAGGGTCATTCCTAACAAGCTCATTGCTGAACAGCTTGTCTATGGTTCTATAATTTAGATGGGCTAGCCTCTTATTCCACTGGACACAGGAAGAGGCTTTCTCATCCAACTAGGTATATATGTGAGTCTTTGCTTATGCATAGGAAATCTAAACAATAAACATTTCCACTCCTAGTGCCTGTTAAGATGACCTCTTGGTTACTTAACCTCCTAATTTGGCGTTTATCCTTATGGAATACTATGTCATAGCCAAGATCACATAGTTGGCTGATGCTTATCAGGTTGTGTTACAACCCTTCCACATAGGCTACTCTAGTGATAGTGACTATGCCATTAGAGATCTTACCATAGCCTCTAGTCACCCCTTTTTTTGACCCATCAAAGATAACCTTTGGTCCATTCCATACTGGAGCATAATCCTTCAGCATGCTCCTTGTTCCCGTCATGTGCCTGGGACATCCACTGTCCAAGTACCATATAGGGGTATGGGCACTTGGACTAACCTGCAAGACACAAATCAGTTAACCTTAGGACCCCAATTTTTATTGGGTCCTAAGTACAGGTTAGACTGAAAATGACTATGCCTGCCTGCAGCTTTTCTGACAAGCAAGCTAATATTGTCTCTCTGCACACTATGATTGTGCCAGCAATCAACAATAAAGTGTCCTACCTTGCCACAGCACCAACACTCATGGATGTTGTACCTTCTTTTCAGATCAGGTCTAGTGTCTGTGTTAACATCAACTCTTGATCTAGAAGGAGCAGCAGCAGTCTTATTCTTTAGTTTCCCAGCCCCAGTCTGACAAGTGGTGGGTCTGGGAGTAGAAGTGCTTGAGATATCTTGAGCCCTTCTAGTAGCTGCTTTCTTTTCAGTGAGCATACTCTTGATGGACTCAGAGATGCCCATGTCTAGTCTACTGACAGCCTTGCCCTTTATCGTAGAGTGGGCTGGAAGATCTAGAGAATAGTCAACAGCTTTACCCTTGACTGAAGGGGCTGGTGTACTAAACACAAATGGTCCATGATGGGCCATTTGTATTTCCTCATAGACTGCCTTAAAGGCACTTGCACCCTTGCTATTTCTACCACCATAGTGTGGAACATCTTTGTTCATACTAGAGGGTCTAGCATTCTTCCACTATTTGAAGGTAGTTGCACTTTATTAAATTTAATAGGAGGCATGAAGGCTAGTGGCTGCACTTGAGCTTTGCCCTTTCCCTTGGGATTGGCAGCTCTTATCCTTCCCTTGATACCCAACACTTTCTTTCCCTTTTGGGAGGATAAGGAGTCTATCAAGGGCAGCACTGTATTAGGATTGGAGTAGCTAGCCACAAGTTCCCTCTCCTTTTGGAGTTTTCCTTCAAGATTCCTAATATAGTCATTTTTGAAGGTTATGGTGCTCATCTGAATGATTGTTACATTCTTCAGTTTGCTAACTTCTTGGATCTTCAGATCCAACAGTTTTGCTGATTCTGAAACAACAAGCTAAAGAGAAGCAATTTCCTGAGCCTGCTGTTTGGCCAGGAGCTTGCTTTTCTTTAGAGCCTACAGGAGTGCACTACAGTCATCAATTAATTGATTGATGTCTCCTTCAGATTCTGAGCCATCATCATAATTTGATACAGAGGCACAAGAATCTGGAATTGATTCATAATCTGATCTAGAAGAGCTAGTAACAGAGATTACCTTGCTTGGACCAGGCTGATCCTGACTGAGTTCTTCATCAGACCTAGCCATCAGCCCAAGGCAGCAGCTGTCTTCTTTATAATTCACCTCTAAATCACCATTAGACTATGATAGAGGGGCCCTGACTTCAACCCTGGCAGCAGGAAGAACCTTTTTAGCTTCTTCTTCTATAACAACCAACCTTTTAATGCAGTCTGCTTCTACAGCTTCATTTTCAGTAGAGTACAACCCTATGTAGGCTTCTTCTTCTTCTGACTCTGATGAGGAGGTGTCAGTCCAGCTTATTTACTTCTTAGAAATGAGGGATTTCTCCTTCTTGCCTTTTTGTTGGTGGTCCTTTTTCTCACCATATTCCCTTCTTTTGACTGGGCAGTCGGCTATTACATGCCCATGCTTTCTACAATGATAACAAGTCATGTTAGATGAAACATGTTTACTAGTTTTGGAACCATACCTGTCCTCCTTAGAGGATTTCCTCATGTTTTGTAGTAGTCATCCTTGGGATTAGAGGAGGAAGGACGACCTCTCCAGTGCTTCTTCTTCATGAACTTCTGGAATTGCCTAGAGAAGGCAGCAAAATCTTCATCAGACCATTGACAGTCTGATGTGCTTTTCTCTGATCTTCCAGAATAAGATTCAGCATCTCGCCTTGGTGGAGAGGGAGTCTTTCTTCTGCTTTTGTTGGAGCCTTCAGCTTTGAATGCTACAGCCTTGTCTCTTGCATGTGACTTGCTGTGATTCTCCTCTTCTTTCCTGATAGCCAGCTACATCTCATATGACAGCAGCATCCCAAAGAGAGTATGAGGAGCAGTGTCACCCAGCTTTGCCACTTCTCTGATGGCACATATCATTGTGTCTCAATCTCTAGTGAGAGATCTAAGGAACTTGTCATTCAGTTCATAGTGACTGAATACCCTTCCATTTGTCTTCAATTCATTCACAATTCTAAATAAAATTTCATAACTGGTGGTTATATTGTCCCCCTTGGATTGCCTGAAAGCCTCATACTCTTGGTTGAGCATAGACTTCCTATCATATCGAACTTCATCTGTCCCCTCCATGTAGATCACCAGTGTGTCCCACATTTTCTTTGTTGTTGTGCAATGGATCAGGTTCTGAAGTGTAAAGTCATCAACAATACTCATAATTATATTATTTGCTCTCTTGTCTATTGAGGCCAGAACAAACTCATCCTTAGTCATCTCATCATATGTCTTGGGTGTCTAGACATTTGCATCCAGTTCTGAGACATTCATTGGGATGAATGGTCCCACTTCGACTGTAGTATACATCCTAGGGTCAGCAACTTCCATGAACTGGTTCACCCTTGCTTTTTAGATGTCGAAGTCTTCCTTCCTACAGATTGGAAGCCTCATAGCACTCAGCTCCTTATTGTTCATTCCTGAACCCATAGAGACAGACTTCTAGCTAACCTTGGAGATCTACTCAGACTATTAAGCCTTTAAAGAGTAACCTCCCTCTGATACCACTTGAAAGTCTTATTTTCAAGGCTAGCTAAACACCTAGAGGGGGGGTGAATAGGTTTTTGTCTCTATTTTAATCTTCTTAATTGTTGGCCGATTTCTGTTCTTAGTGATTAGGTTAGTTTTAGCTTTCATGAACAATCATAGATGACACAACAATTTTATAGTGGTTCCCCAATCTTGGCTACGTCTACTGTCCCTCTACGCCTTTCTAAGAGTGTGTTAGACTAGGATCTTCCCCCAAAACTCGGCTTTTTAAGAGCTTACAGCACAGACCCCGCAGGACCTCACAGGTCACACAGTCCTACCACTTAAACACTAAGCCAAACCACAGGTCACAAAGACCTTTCACTCAGCACTAAGCCAAACCACAAGTCACAAAGACCTTAGCCTTTATAACACAGGCTTACAGCTTCAGACTCACAAAGAATCTATACATAAGGAATAAAAGATGATTTGATTAGACACCAGAGCAAGAACTCTGTGTCTACTTCTTCCTAGACTGAGAAGATATCAGTCCAAGCTTTTGCTGTTGAAGACAATGAAGTCGGCAGTTGAATATTTCTTCAAACAGCTATCGTTTCTTTGTAGAGCTTGTTGATCTGTTTCCTTAGAATTTCTTCTGAACCTGCTGCAGTAGATGGTGATTGCTTCAGCTATCTCTTTCCTCTGCTAAGTTTTTTGTGCAGAACAGCTTCTTCAGGCTCGACAAGAAAGATGAGGAAGAAGATGAAGTTCGGCCACACTTTTTTTTCAGAAAACCTTGACAAGGATTCGATTGTTTGCTCTGGCCGATTTGCTTCTTTGTATTCTCTGACGGCCAATCGAGCAGTGGGCCCACCACCAGGATTGATGGCTGTGATTTAGCCATACAACGCATTCTTTCCATTTATTATTGATTCAACGGCTCTTTGTTGTGTGTGGGTCCCATCACTTAGAGATGAAAATATTTCTTTCCAAGTACAGAGGTTGATGACAGCTGGCCTCCAATGCCTATGGCAGTATTCCCGCAACATTTGAATTTTGGTTGACTTTTTGACTTTACTGACGTCAGCATGACTCAGCATCTCTCTGGACTTAGACAAAATTCAAGCATTAGAAGCAAAGGCGTTGAGTGAATGACCATCACTCAGCGCCAAATGACTTCGATGAATGCAGAACTCAGTTCGACGAACTCAGAGTTCAGCTCGACGAAAAGTGAAAGCTCAGTTCGATGAACTTAAAGCTCAGTTCGACGAACTCAGAGCTCAGTTCAACGAAAAGTGAAAGCTCAGTTCGACGAACTCAGAGCTCAGTTCGAGGAACTCAGAGCTCAGCTCGACAAAAGTAAAAGCAATCAACGCATTTGGACTTAGCCAAATTTTCTGTGTCTGAAAACACATAAGCAAGGATACAGTCAACGTTATTGCTCCATGGCGTTGAGTGAGAAAGCTACACTCAACGCGTTGCTACTTAGATTTTCTGTCATGGCATTGAGTGAGTAAGCTATACTCAACGTCAGTGGACTTAGTTAAAATTTTGCCCAACTTTTCTGTGGTGTTGACATGCATAACAACACTCAACGCTAAAACCTGTATGGAGTTGAGTGAGTAGACCACACTCAACTCCTGTGGACTTAGCCACATTTTCAGCCTATTTATCTTGGATTTGACTGACTCAGCCTGACTCACAGCTTTTTGTTTTATGGCATTGAATGAGTAGACTACACTCAATGCCTGTGTACTTAGCCATATTTTTGGCTATCTACCAGTTAGGCTATCATAGACTCAGCACTATTTGTTATATGGCATTGAGAGAGCTCTACTTACTCAACGCCTGTGGACTTAGGCATATTTCCAGCTAGACAATATTGATTCCTTACCTCTGGCATTGAGTGAGCTTGCTTTAGTCAACGCCTATGGACTTAGTGGATTTTTGCTATGTCCAGCAGCCAATTGTTGTTTCCACTTTTCCAATTTATGTGATATGGACTAACCTGCACTCATGACCTCAAATACACATCAAATACAGTTGATGTGTGTGATATTGACCTGTTTGACTTCTCACAAATCAAGGATATTGGAAATAATAGACCCAATAGGACTGCTATGATTCGTTGTTGCGATTGGACGGTTGTGATTAAATGTGTGGTTTCTATTCAACTGTCGTATTCTTATTCTGATACTTCTTTATAATAGATAAAGATATATATATATATATATATATATATATATATATATATATATATATATATATATATATATATATGACAGAGAATCATTTCATTATTATCACTATCTTCTAACGCCTCCAAGAATCATTTATTCCATTAAATCTTTCTTGAATAAACCTGAATTAATTCTCAGATACTTCCATTCCGAAATCTATTTGACGTATCATCAACTTCATACAGTAGTTGTATCGAAATCTGGCTTCATACTGAATATCTGTTGACCTAACATTATAGGCGATGTTACGTCGATAACATGTTGAAGTATACGTTATATGCACCTCGAAGTAGCATTAATTGTTCTTATTGTTGGGTTTCTCTATGAGGTGGGCACAACACTTGTGCACGCAGCGGAAGTAAAAAAATCAAGAACAACCCAAAAGAGATTGGGATCGGGCCATGAATGTTGAATCAAGAAGTTAAGAAAAAACTAGGAAAAATTACCTTGGTGACGTTGAGTCACAACCCAACGAAGATGCTCCAATGTATGAGTTCTTATCGGCGGAGAGTTCCACGTAGAATATCATCTACGTCTCTGAAGAAATCCACACTTGCGGAAGAACACCGATCTTCGTCGCACGAAAAACATGAAGGGAGATTGACTTCACCTTACACTTCCACGGACTGCTAGGTCCGCTCCAGGAAGACAAGCACCAACGAATGTCGTCGGGGAAGAGGCCGGCAGAGCGAGCGAATCGGCGGAAGTGAAACACTTCCGTCGGCGAAACCCTTCCATTGGCGGAACGGCGGAACACTTCCGTCGGGCCGTGAGTGGATCTCTTCTTACTTCAGCTCAAACCCAAGTTCCTATTTATACCCAAAGCATAAACAGACCTAAAAAAATCACTATCCGCAGACAACCGAAAATTAGGGTTTCTTGAAATAATTCGTCGGGAATCAGCATTCGTCGAGAGTCGAACATTTTGATTCTCGACGAATCTCGACGATCGAGACTCGGCGATTCTCGACGATCGATACTCGACGATCGATACTAGACGATTCTCGATGATCGAGACTCGACGATTCTCGACGATCGATACTGGATGATTCTCGACGATTTTCCCTTGGCAACATTTGCCGGACCCCATTCTGTATGGTGATTGGTAACCTTTACCAACACAGTCAACCTACCAACTTCTCCACATGCTCTTTTGTGCGACCCTGCAGGCTCATATCGTGTTGGCAGTGAGATTACATGTTTGACCAATTCTAGATCACCATGGTAACTCCAACAGTCTCCCACTTGATCTTGAAAGTATCAAACCAAAAACCTCACAAACAATGAGCGGCATCTAGCAATGCATCATTGCTACCCAAGCAATAAGAGTTCATAACTCATAAGCCTTTATGAACAATGTCCCAGCATTATCTTTGTCCCTTTGTCCCTTTCATCCGGAAAGAACTAGAGGCATGGACCGTGTCACCCTCATAATAGCTCAATCCAAGTTTCTTGATCTAGAACGGACTTCCAGAGAATGGTGAGTCCAATATCACATATTGACTTAACCAAGCATGACCATGCATTTCTCAGTCCAGTTCCATCAAGGGGCCCATGGATGCAACTCCTGTCATATAGGAGGACAAATCCCATATCTGCTCACACACAAACACCCAAATGATTCGTAACGTGCCCAACAACCACCCTTATCATCAACCTTTCTCAAGGAAGACTTTAGATGGCATCAAAGCACGCTCTTCCTCACTTGATGAATGTTGTGACTTCAGGTCAAAGGACCACAACACCATTGTCAATTGAGACCTACTCGTGACACGTTTAGATAACAATCCACAAAGTAGTCTCAGGTTGGGTCTATCCAATACAACTTGTTAATTAACAAGTACCCACGTGATGACTTGATATCACAATATCATGACCTGTCAGAACTGGTCATCAGTCAACACACATGCTAGTCTAAATATATCATCATCACCCTTAGCTTCTATGATGATACAACGACCAGGGATCTTTTAAGAATGAAGCTTCAAATAAATCATAGGCTCTCACATTCAATTCACGTACTTGATGTCCTATGGAAGCGAACATTCTAAGGGTATTTATTACGTTAACATTTAACTATCGCATAGAAAAACCATAATAAAAGAACTTGTCATTAATCATAAAAGAAAAATTCTGGTACACAATTCTTCATATGAATAAATGACAAATAGCCAACAGAATATATGTTTACACGCAACTCACAATACTCTCACTAGAGTTGATCATTTAGGTATCGTATACCCATTGATCTAGTATGACCATCATGCTTTCTCTACGTGAGAGGCTTTGTCAGTGGATCCGCAATATTCTCCTCAGTCGGAACTCTACAAATGTTCACATCTCCTCGTTCGACAATCTCACGAATAAGATGGAACCGCCGAAGTATGTGCTTGGAGCGCTAATGGGATCTAGGTTCCTTAGATTGTGCAATTGCACCATTGTTATCACAGTAGAGAACTACGGGACCAACAATGTTAGGAACTACATCAAGCTCGCCGATGAATTTCCTAATCCATACAGCCTCCTTCGCTACATTAGCTGCAGCGATATACTCGGCTTCTGTCGTAGAATCAGTAACTGTCTCTTGCTTGGAACTCTTCCAGCTCACAGCTCCTCCATTAAGGCAAAACACAAACCCTGACTGAGACTTTGAATCGTCCCTATTAGTTTGGAAGCTAGAATCCGTATAACCACTTACAACGAGCTCTTCCTCTCCACCATACATCAAGAACACATCCTTTGTCCTTCTCAAGTACTTCAGGATATTCTTGACTGCAATCTAGTGACACTCACCGGGGTCTGACTGATACCTGCTAGTCATGCTCAAAGCAAAGGAGACATCGGGTCAAGTACATAATATTGCATACATGATTGATCCAATTGCCGAAGCATATGGAATCAACTTCATGCGGTCCTTATCTTCACAAGATTTTGGACATTGGTCCTTAGAGAGATTCACACCATGAGACATGGGTAAAATTCCTTTCTTGGACTCAAGCATGTTGAACTGCTTCAACACCTTATCGATGTATGTACTCTGGGTCAAACCCAGCAACTTCTTCGATCTATCTATATAGATCTTAATACTGAGTATATAAGTCGCTTCACCCAGGTCCTTCATAGAAAAGCAGTTCCCTAGGTTGTTCTTAACAACTTTCAGGGTAGGAATGTCATTCCCAATCAACAGTATGTCATCTATATATAATATCAGGAAGACAACAATGCTCCCACTGATTCGCTTGTAAACACAAGACACATCCTCATTCTTGATGAAACCAAACTCTTTGATTTTCCATCAAAACGAAGATTCCAACTTCGAGAGGCCTGCTTCAGTCCATAGATGGACCTATTCAGCTTGCATATTTTAGTGGCTTCATTTGGGGATACAAAACCCTCGGGTTTTGTCATGTACACTTCCTCAAGGAGGTTTCCATTAAGGAAAGCCATTTTGACATCCATCTGCCAGATCTTGTAGTCATAATACGCAGCAGTAGCAAGCAATATCCTTATGGACTTTAGCATGACAACAGGGGAAAAGGTCTCATCATAGTCAATACAATGAATTTGCTTAAAAACCTTAGCCACTAGTCGCCCTTTGAATGTCTGTACATTCCCATCCATGTCGATCTTCTTCTTGAAGACCCATTTGTACCCTATGGGTCGTACCCCTTCAGGTGGTTCCACCAAGTTCCAAACTTGGTTTGCGTACATGGAGTCCATTTCGGATCTCATAGCCTCAAGCCATTTGTCGGAGTCCGGTCCATTCATAGCCTCTTGGTAGGTTGCTGGTTCATCATCATGATCCATAAGCAACACATTACCTATTTGAGACACAAGAAATCCATATCTCTCAGGCTCAAATCTTGGTCTACCAGATCTACGTAGGACTTGTGTTTCTTGAGCAGGTTATCTAGCTACAACATCTTATAGTCCTATCTCAGAATCCAATTCCGGTTCATTCACCACTTGTGGTTCTTGAACTTCTTCAAGTTCTACCTTTTCAATCTTTCTTGATAAGAATTCTCTCTCCAAGAAGACACCAGTCCTTGCGACAAACACTTTGCCCTCGAACGGTAGGTAAAAGTAATACCCTTTCGTTTCCTTAGGATATCCCACCAGATAACATTTATCCGATTTGGGTTTCAGCTTGTCAGGCATTTGACGTCGCACGTATGCCTCACAGCCCCAAATTTTAATGACGACATACTAGGACGCTTCCCAGTCCATATCTCATATGGTGTCTTCAGAACTGTTTTTGTTGGAGCGCGATTCAGTGTCATTGCAGCAGTCTCTAAAGCAAAACCCCAAAAGGAAACAGGCAAGTCTGCATGAATCATCATCAAACGTACCATATCTAACAGAGTACGATTTCTCCTCTCAGACACACCATTATGTTGTGGTGTTCTAGGTGGAGTGAGCTGTGATACAATACCACTCTTTTAGATAATCACGGAACTCATGACTCAGGTATTCGCCACCTCGATCAGATCGGAGTGCTTTAACCCTTTTACCCAACTAGTTTTCTACTTCATTCTTGAACTCTTTGAACTTTTCAAAGGTATCGGATTTGTACTTCATAAGAAACACATATCCGTATCTACTGAAATCATCAGTAAATATAATGAAGTAGAAATACCCACCTCTAGCCATGGAGCTCATGGGTCCGCATACATCACTATGCACAACACCAAAGAGATCCTCAGCCCTCTCAGTATAACCAGTGAAAGGGGCTTTAGTCATCTTGCCTAACAAACAAGATTCACATCGCTCAAATGATTCATAATCAAATGAGTCTAAAAGTCCATCTTTATGGAGCTTAGATATGCGCTTCTCATTTATATGGCCCAAACAACAATGCCAGAGATATGTAGGGTTTGAGTCATTTGTTCTTAGTCTTTTATTATTTTCTACATTATAGATCAGATAGTTCAAGTTCAAAGATATATACCATTAAACAATTGGGCTACAGTATAACAAACATCATTCTTAAATATAGAACAACAGTTGTTCTTAATTATAAAAGAAAATCCAATCATGTCCAAGCATGAAATGGATATAATAATTCTAGTTATGGCCAGAACGAAATAACAATTATCTAGTTCTATTACAAGCCCACTGGGCAAAGAAAGACGGTAAACCCCTATGGCTATAGCAGTAACTCTTGCTCCATTGCCGACGCGCAGGTCCACCTCCCCTTTACTCAGCAATCTTCTCCTTTCCAGTTCCTGCACATTTGTACAAATGTGTGAACCACAACCGGTATCCAATACCCAAGATGAAGGAGCAGAAAGGTTTATCTCTATAACGTAAATATTCAAAGCGGAAGTCATACCTCCCTTCATTTTCTGCAGACCCTCAATATAAGAAGGACAGTTCCTCCTCTAATGACCAGCCTTGCCACAATGGTGGCATTTCCCTTCCTTCACCGTGCTCTCCTTTTTCTTCAGTGCAGAAGACTTGGGCTCAAGATGTGACTTAGGTCCCACCCTCATCTTCTTAGAGCCCTTGGCCTTGCCCTTACCCTTATGCACCATCAGTATGGGGCTGGCAGGCTAGGCCTTCTTCATATTGATCTCGGCAGTTCTTAACATGCCTAGGAGCTCGGGCAGTGTCATGTCTATTTCATTTATGTTGTAGTTCAAGACAAACTGCTCATAACTGTCCGGCAACGATTGCAGGATCAGATCTGTGGCCAACTCTTGACCTAGAGGAAAACCCAGCCTTTCAAGGTTTTCTATATTCCCAATCATCTTGAGTACGTGAGTCCCTACTGAGTCTCGAACTTTCATCTTGCACTCAAATAACGCTTTTGTGACGTCGAACCTCTCTTGACGAGCCTTCCCTTGAAATATTTTCTTGAGATGCTCGTCAATCTCCTTGCACCCCATGTTCTCATGTTGCTTCTGAAGCTCAGAGTTCATGGTGGCAAGCATAAGGCATTTGACGTCTAAAGCGTCATCATTATACCTCTTATAAGTATCCTTATCAGCACGGGAAGAGTTCCCGGTCGGCACCTCGGGGGCTTCTTCTTCCAAGACATAGAGCTTTCGCTCTTGCCTGAGAACAATTCTCAGGTTCCTGTACCAGTCCATATAGTTGGTCCCACTGAGCTTATCCTTCTCAAGGTTGGCTCTCAGAGACAGAGTGGAGTGTGAACCACTTGCCATGGAATTCTACAAGAATTCATGTAGAATAATATCAGCACCAAAATTTCAAAATACAATTTATTTTTAATTTGGACTTCAATTAAAACTCCCACTATTTTATTCGAAATGATAGCCCTCACTATCAATTTGGAGAGTTCATGCAAGCTACTCTCATAGTGGACAAGATCCGTATTTCACCAACACAATGAGTCAGCTTTGGCTTTTCTCTCACGATGTGGTTATTTAGGTAGGCAACGCTTGCCAATTGCATCCTCATGCAATTCTTGTATGGTTGGTGAATAACTCCTTATTCACATCCATCATATGGTGCATGCCAACCCTATGCCTCTAGGCACTCAACCTTTGAGGTCACCTAGTTAAGTTAGACCCGATGTCGATAGTGGGATATCACAATTATCCGCTCACACCCTTACCAAGATAGATTAATGCACCTTGCTTTGGCAAACCCACACTTCATCGATCGAGGCAGGAAGAGTGTCATCCATCGGAAGGCATCCGAAGACTTAATATTTGATGAAGGGATTTTTGATAATAGGTTAACAATTAACTATGATCAACATTTGATCAATGTGCACATCCATAGAAAAACATTTTTCTAAAATCCACATGCATCACTTATGTGCACAATATGGTACTATGAACATTTGATAGAAGAAAGGGCTAAATCTTAACATCCGGACTCTTCCAAATCTTCAAATTTACATGCATTAGATAAAGGCAAAGGCAACTCGACTTAAAGCAGTAGACAAGCTCGTCTCTCATTGTTGGATTCAAAATCCAAAACAATACACGGCTTTATTAACCACTCGAGGGACGGTTACTGCTAAGGAGACAACAATTTATAATAATTAGAAATAACCGCGAAATCCCAGACATTCCTGGCGGGGTTCCAAGGGGTAGAGCCCTAACCTGTGGGTTATGGGCCCACCGATTTCCCTTGGAAAAATCATCAACAATTGATGATCCAGGATTAAATCTAGACATTTAAAACACTTCTAAATCCCTAAGTTTACACGTACTGGAATAACCTAACTTCCAATACAACAATCATGGTCGTGAACCTCCCTCTGATACCACTGTTGGGTTTCTCTATGAGGTGGGCACAACACTTGTGCACGCAGCGGAAGTAAAAAAATCAAGAACAACCCAAAAGAGATTGGGATCAGACCATGAATGTTGAATCAAGAAGTTAAGAAAAAATTAGGAAAAATTACCTTGGCGGCGTTGAGTCACAACCCAACAAAGATGCTCCAATATATGAGTTCTTGTCGGCGGTGAGTTCCATGTAGAATAGCGTCTACGTCTCTGCAGAAATCCACATGAGCGGAAGAACACTGATCTTCGTCGCACGAAAAATGGGAAGGGAGATTGACTGCACCTTGCACTTCCACGGACTGCTAGGTCCGCTCCAGGAAGACAAGCACCAATGACTGTCGTCGGAGAAGAGGCTGGCAGAGCGAGCGAATCGGCGGAAGAGAAACACTTCCGTCGGCGGAACCCTTCCGCCGGCGGAACGGCGGAACACTTCTGTCGGGCCGTGAGTGGATCTCTTCTTACTTCCGCTCAAACCCAAGTTCCTATTTATACCCAAAGCATAAACAGACCTAGAAAAAATCGCTATTCGCAGACCACGAAAAATTAGGATTTCTGGAAATAATTCGTCGGGAATCAGCATTCGTCGAGAGTCGAACATTTCGATTCTCGACGAATCTCGACGATCTATGATACTCGACGATCGATACTCGACGATTCTCGACGATCGAGACTCGACGATTATCGACGATCGATACTCGATGATTCTCGACGATCGATACTCGATGATTCTCGACGATCGAGACTCGACGATTCTCGACGATCGATACTCGACGATTCTCGATGATTTTCCCTTGGCAACATTTGTCGGACCCCATTCTGTAGGTGATTGGTAACCTTTACCAACACAGTCAACCTACCAACTTCTCCACACGCTCTTATGTGCGACCCTGCAGGCTCATATCGCGTTGGCAATGAGATTACATGTTTGACCACTTCTAGATCACCATGGTAACTCCAACACTTATTATATTACTTTAACTTTTAGTCAAAGTAATGTCGATATCAAGTTGATGTTACGTCGACTTCTACTTGACGCATGTTTGCTTTTCACAACTTTCCTTTAGAATTTAGTATGTCTATCTCATGTCCAAGACTCTACAATGATCCTAGGACTTCAAGATCACATTACCCTCTTTATACAACATGAGTAATAAGCTTAGGATGTAAAATCACTTAAAATATAAATTGTTAAGTTAAATCATAAGGGTTTTTCCCAACAATCTCCCCCTATTTAGCTTAATAAATTTTACAAAAATAAAACAATAAAAATGATTTGTTTACACAACTGGATGATCAATCAGTAGACAATAAACATAAGCATGATAGGTAACTTAATATGTATATACATTGAAACCCTTGTGTCTCACGTGATATTATTTTTCATTCTTGTCAGCATGTTCAGAAGTGAATAACTCAAGTAGATAACTGTATAGTTTCTTTAGCAGCTTGTCTTTTGTCATCTCTGAGTACTGCAGTAGGCTCTTATATCTCCAATAGTTAGGTTTGTCTTTAAGAAAATCTATTACAGAGATTAGCCTTTCCTAGTCTCTCTAAGCATTTCGATATACTTCATCTTGATTTACCTTTTCTTTTCTTTAACTCTCTAATATTCTTCTTGCTTTCTTCTATTTCATTTACAGAATTCACCATACCTTGTCCTTTAATAAACTTTAATGCAACAACAAGCTTTTGCTTCTTTATTTTTATATCAGCTGGATGTTTTGGTAGTGGTATTGGAGGAATATTGCATGTCATCTTGCCCATATAGACCACATCTAGGTCTTCTAGAGGGATAGGAATGATATATGACAAAAAGAATGATATGGTTCTACATCTTCCTATACATGTTTGAAAGATCTCTACAATTGACTGATTACTGGCTGCATCAGATAGCTACTTTTCTTTTATACCTCTTCAGCTGACTAAAACTGGCTACAACCGATAACTTGCTTTTATTTGATGATTATAATTACTTTTCCTTTGATGTGTATTTAACATTTATTGCTCTTTTAGAAAACACTAAAGTCTCTTCTTCCTCTTCATCATCATTCCTAATTTTCCCTGGCTCAACAACTGCCTCCCCCTGACATTTTGCATCCTTATATTCTACAACAGTAGTAATTGATTCTATGCCCCCTGGTTTGATGCATACTTTAGCTCAAACTCTATCAACACATTTTTCATTTCTAGCAATCTTGAATGGATCTGGTCTATATAAAGATGATGTAACTTCATCTAATTCTTCTTCTTTTTGATTCTCCCTCTTATTGACCTCGCAAGCAAGAGAGGTTAAGAATGATCTAGTAATAGTGGAGGAAGAAATCTTTGCTTGTAAAAATTGAACTGAAATAATAATCAAATCTAATCGAGAATGTATGTCATTCACTGTGATTTATATCTGAGAGACGTGTTCTTTGAGCAATGAGGATAGGGTACAAGAGGCTAACTGGACTTCTTGGGTTATGATGGAAGAATGAATGATTAAATGAGTGTCGGTTGCAATAGGTTGATTGATGTTAGTAGGTGATGAATATAATGTTATGGTATTTTTAGCGCCTTGAGCAAGTGAATCAGATAAAAATATGAATTGTTGTGGTATTAGTGGAGTTGGCTCATGACTAGTGGATGAATAAAATATATATTGCAGAGAAGATGGAAGAGTAGATTCCTTCTGAGATTCATGTTTGATGATTTGTCCGGTCCACTTTGAGAAAAGGGCTATAAATAACTTCTTTCTAGGATAAATTGGTAAACCTTTGGATGTGCACAGATGTTGGAAGTTATAAAACAGAACTTGACTCATTAGAGTCATGCAATCATTCTTCTTCTATTTATATTTATGTGCAATACGGTTTATTAGACACTTCCCTTAGTTAACTTTTTTTCCCTAGCACCAGAATCCCCATCAAATATAGTTAAGCTTTAGGGATTGCATCATGCGCTGAAGTTTTGTACATTAGCACCTTTCCCACAATGTCTGCTAAAAATTGATATTCTTCTGATAGATTTATCTTCTTAAGCTTGATAGTCTTGTCTTTTGAAAAGTTCATGATTTTTAGCACCTTTTTTTATCTCTTCTTTATATAGTTTTGCAGCGTTGATTCCCGACAAAAGATCGAAGGTATTCTGTATCATTCTGCAGTTATATGTACCTATTGTATAATAATAACTCCATTCAATGAACCATCATCTTTACACTGAATATTTGCTATGAATTCGATAAGCTCAGTCTCATATAATCTACATTGTGTAGAGATGAGTTCATTGAGGACCAAATTAGTGAATAGTTTGAGTATTCCTTGAAACTTTTCGGCCGTGTTACATAAAGATTCCAGATCTATGCTGAATCCCGAATTAGTCTTTGGCGTCATTAAAATACCTGCAAAAATTCTTGACAAACAAGAGAGAGGGTGAAAGCAACAATGGAGAGTGGAGAAGATGAAGAGTTTTGAATGTGTTTTTTTTCTTAAATAAAGTCTGACATATAAGTAGAAGAAACGTCGACAAATTAGGGCATAATTTTCAATGTGTGTTTCTTTAATCGACATGACGTTGACTCTTATTTGACGTATTTTAGGAGAGAAATAATCACTATGTACTTATCGAGGCTAAGTCGAATAGAACTCATTGTAGCCACAATTTTTTATATCATGCTTTTTGTTGACACATCTGTTGATTCATATCAACATTGAGTCAAGTAAATTAAAACTCTTCATGATCACTAGTCCTAAATATTACATCAAGAAGAAATTGATGTTGTGTTGACTTATATTCAACATTACATTGAATATACTCTTGAATATTTGAAGTCTTATGTAGGTTTTTCCAAGCAATTGTATCTTAGTAACAATTTGTATGCCCTAGACCCTTTCTTCAGTCAGAGTGTCTTAGAACAACCAACCCGCACAAGTAATTCAAAAGTTAATTGAGACCCAGGTTATCTTGGGCTCATTGCTTCTTTTACCATTAAAAAGAGTAATAAAGGTATATGATGGTCTATTATAATACCCTTTTGGATGAAAGAGTATTGTTTTATCAATCTAACAACTTCTAGCATCATGACTATTTCTCAAACAATTTGTACATTTATATTCATATGTATGATAATCAGAGAACATAGTTATATTAGACCTATTAGAGTTATATACTGGGAATTTACTTTGACAAGGTCTCAATGCAACTTTTTGGTTACGTTGATATGGAGTCGACGTATTAGTGAAGATGTGTTGATATGATGTTGATGCATTTGCATACTTGCGTTGAGTAGATTTCAACGCATTTACTGAGTTGAGTCGATATAAAGTTGATGCATATTCCAAGTAAGCATGGTTTTTGTATTTTAAAGATTGATTTTTTAGGTTTCTTTTTCATAATGCTCTTATTATTTTTAGGTGATATTTCTTTGTTAAACATGGTAGTTTTTTCAGGGTCATCATCTTATATAACCATGGGTTTATTATCTTTAGTTTTAACAAAGGTTATTGGGTTTTTCATGCAGGGATGCTGAAAACTTTACCTGATCTAGTTGGCTCAGCACCCAAACCCAAATGATTGACTCTCATTGTGAGATACTCTATTATGTGTTTGAACTTCTGACTTCTTCCCTTTAAAGTGTCCTCAAAGGTTTTTGTCTTTGATATCTCAACTTCTATTGTTCTATTTTCTGCAGTTAAACTTGTTATTTGTTTTTATAATCTATCTATTCCAACCCTGAGATTATAGTTTGTATAATAATGACATTCACTTCTTAATTCATCTAGTTCTTTTTTAGTGATTTGATTTTCTGCTTCTAATTGTTTTTGCAAAAATCTTTAAAACACTCCTTAAATTCATTTGAAGAAATATCTATGCTATCAAGATAGCATACATGATCTTCTTTATCTTCTGAGAATGCTTCTAAAGTCATCATGCATGCTTATTCAACAACTTCTTCACTACCTGATGAAGAGCTTTATTTTGAGCTAGTATCACTCCAGGTTTCAGCAATGAAACATTTAACCTTCTTCTTATCTCTTTTCTTAAGGAATTTATTTTTTTGATCCTTTCTATTGGATTTGTCCTTCCATTCTTCAGGGCAATTAGGTGTTACATGCCCAAGTTTTCTGCAAGTAAGGTAGATTATATCCTTGTTTGGAGTTTTGTCAAACCTAGGCTTATTCAGACTCCTGTCTCTCATTTTGGAATCTCCTGCCTTAATCCACCTTCTGAATCTCTTGGCTAAGAGATTGAATATTTCTTGTTTTGAAATTGAGGGTTCTCCATTAGTAGCTTTTAATGCAATGGACTTGTTTCTAGGGGTTGTGATATTGTCCTTTGCTTCTGACTTAGCCCTACTCTTTAGGAGAAGTTCATAAAACTTGAGTTTACCTAACATAGCATCAGTATTAATTTCCTTATGGCATCTGGACTCTCTTATATCCCAGATTCTTGAATCTCATGTACTTGAGAAGCATATGAGTAATTTATCATTGATCTCTGTGAGTGAGATTTCCTTATTCAACTCTTTGAGTTCATTAATAATAATGATGAACCTATCATACATCTCAGCCATAGATTCCTCAGCTTTCTTCTGAAAATTTTCATATTGAGATATGAAAAGAGATCTTCTATCCTTTCTCTCATTTGAACTTACATCAACAATCTATGATAAAGATTCCCATATTTTTTTGCTGACTGACATTCAGCTATCTTCTGGAATATATCATCAGACATTGATGAGAATAGGATGCTCATGGCCTTTGCATCACAATCCTTCATTTTCATTTCCTCTTATGTCCAGTCAGATCTAGGCACAAGTTCTAAGGTGATATTATCATCTACATCTTTCTTGTTTTGCATAAGTGGTCCTGTTAAAATAGAACCAAATATACCTTCATCAATATAATTCAGGTATAATTTAATTATGATCTTTCAGAGTGTAAACTTTTCAAGATTACATATTGGAGTCCTAGTGGATGCAAATCCTTTGAAAGTATTAGATAACATTTTGAAATTAGGTTTATATATATATTAGTGTAACTTTACAACTGTTCGGAACTTTATGATCAATGTGTTAACCTTTCTTGATCAACTTGGCTCTGCTATTAATTGAAAGTGTGAACAGTTGAATAAATTCTGAGTATTCTCTAGGGGTGAATAGAGATTAAAACTTATACTTATATAAATTATAATTTTCACAAAATTTGCATACACACACAGATTTCTTACCAGAATTTTAAATACAACAATATATATCACCACACAACAAAAGGAATAAACACATAAATTGAACAATCACAAAAGATACAAAATTATAATGGTTCCCTAAAATCTGGGTACGCCCACTCTTCTACAACCTTGGTAAGAATTCACTATCTCAGTATCTGAGTCCTTTGATAAGGAGATTCTCAGAACAAATCTCTAAATATTTTGATAAGGAGATCTTGAACCAATACAATCCGAGTCTTTTGACAAGGAGACTCTCAGAACCACAATATGAATCTTTTGAAGAGTGATTCTAAGAACTCTTTTCTCAATCTATAAAAGAAAAATAAAAGGGGATTGAGAATAGACAGGTAGAAGAATTGATCTTCTTGATGAGTCCTCTCAGCAAGAATTTGAGGACTAATAGACATTTAGTGAATTTGATCCTTAATCTCTGATGAATCCTTGATTGAGAAGATTCAAGGATTATTTGTCCTTTGATCCAAATGATTTCTTCTTTGATTTCATTGAATTTGTTGCACCCTTTTAAGAGTCTTGGAGAAGATGAAGAACATACTCTTTAATCTGATTCAAACACTTGATCGACTCAATCTTGGAAGAAAAATGTTCATCGGGAATTAAATGACCATCTTTCAAATCAGCTCTGTCAATTCAAATTGCTATATGACATAATTATTTCATTATTATCACTATCTTCCAACATCTGCAAGAATCATTTATTCCATTAGATCTTTCTAAAATAAGCCTGAATTAATTCTCAGATACTTCTGTTCTAAAATCTATTTGACGCATCGTCGACTTCATATAGTAGTTGCGCCGAAATCTGACTTCATACTAAATATTTGTCGACCTAACATTATAGTCAACATTACATCGATAACATGTTGAAGTATACGTCGATATGCACCTTGAAGTAGCATTGACTATTCTTATTATGTTGCTCTGACTTACAGTCGAAGTAACGTCGATATCAAGTCAATGTTGTGTCGACTTCTAGTCGACGCATGTTAGTTTTTCATGACTTTCCTCTAGAATTCAGTATGCTTATCTCATGTACAAGACTCTATAGAGATCTTAAGACTTGTAAGATCACATTACCCTCTCTATACAACATGAGTAATAAGCCTAGGGATATAAAATCACTTAAAATATAATTTGTTAAGTTAAATCATAAGGGTTTTTCCCAACAGATACCTTTCTGAATGATGAGCTCAATCTCTTCCTTCAACCAGTTGCTGCTCTCTGTCCTGTGGACGTACCCGCGATGGAATTCACAATATTGTGATTGGTCTCCTTTGCTTGGCGCAAGCGGCTCGGGCCTGCGAAGCTCATCGCTATCTTGGATGGCAAGAAACACGTTTGTTCGGGTGGTGTTCAAGGGTGGGTAGTTCTGATGTGGATGAGTTCCCCTGTCCTGACGGGGATTGTCATGATGCTCGTCGTTTCCCCTAGGATCTCGTAGTAGCTCCAGATTCTTTTTCCTCTTCGAGCTTTCTTTGAATCGTTATCGATGTGCTCTGATTGACTCGGCGGACGAGGTCGAGGTAGCTGGGCATCGTTTCACGCATTATCATGGAGTGGAATTTTCTTGGTTGGAGTCCCTAGAGGAAAATACCACGTAATAACTAGTGGTTGACCCCTGGAATTGGTCGCACCACCGTAGCGAAGCGATGAAGGAAATACTTAAGAGACTCTCACTCAATCTGCCAGATCCTTGAGAGGTGTGATGGGTCTCGAATGATTCACTGGTTGGAGATAAACTGCTTCGTGAAAAGTTGAGTTAGCTCCGCAAAGTTCTTAATTTTCCCCCTCCTTTGGGGAGTCGAACTAGGTGTGAGCCTCCCCTTTCAGAGTTGCTGGAAACACTAGACACGGGAGTGGGTTGGGGCATTGTACATGTACATGATAGTTATAAAGCGTCTGATGTGCTCTAGAGGAGCGCTTGTCCTGTCAAACATCTCGAAGTCGCAGAGCTCGATCCTGGGCAGAACGGGATTCGCTAAGATCGGTGGAGCTAGCGGCAAGATGAGGTGGAATAGGCGTTGTACGTTCTTGTCTTGGTGCCCCTCGTGCCCATACTACTCAATCATGCGTCTCACTTACTTACGAGCGAGTTTTTTATCGGTCAAAGCGACAGCTTTCTTCGTTGCATGAAAATCCCCTCCCCCCGTGTGCCTGGGGAGCCCATCAGGTGTTGCGGGGTGCGCGAAGCTGGCAGTGCAGAATGATTTGTCTGTGATGGGATCCTTAGAGTGGGCAGTGTCTTCAGGAATTGTTTGACTTGGGATCTGCAGTGGTTGATCTTTGGGTGCAATGTCCGTGTTGGGGGCGCGACGAGCCCTTACGTCACTTAGCAAGGTGAGCACCTTCGCGTGCCGCTCCCTTATCAGGCGCCCGCATTCTTCACCTGATGCTTGAGATGCACTGACAATGGATCCCCCTGAAGCGATGTGTTACCTGCGTGCGAGTTGGCGGGGGTTAGATTGTTGCGCTCTTCTAGTGTCGCGTCACTAGACATTTGTGTGCTTCTCTTCGCCATTGCTGCTGGTGTTACTATCTTGAGATTCTTTAGAGTTTTTGGGAACACCTTTCCCACAAATGACCCCAAATTATTGCGGGTCACCCGGTTTTTCTATGGTCTGGAGAATCAGATTGTCTTAGCTCGAATTCGGACTGGGTGTTCAAACAAACAACGAAAACTAGCAACAAAAGACATAAGGCTTTTATTGACGTGAAAAACCCGAAAAGGGTGAACAACTACGTGGTCGGATCTGTGTCGGGGCAAAATCCACTATTTCGTTAATTTACAAGAGTTGAGGCAATTCCTGGATGCGGCGGTTGCGGCCGCAGGCGGCGCCAATGGCTGAAGTGATGGCGGCCGCCGACGCGCGTGTTAACAGCCCGCTGCACGCGCGCGTGGCTAGCCCGTTGCGTGGGGGTGCTGCGCGGGCACACGCTGCACGGGGGCTGGCTGGGCACTCGCGGACTGGCCGCGCGAGGGTTGTTCGCGCGCGCGTGCCCGGGCTGGCCGCGCACGCCGGTGCGGGCTGGCAACGCGCGCGGGGGAGCGCCGCTCCCGCGCGCGTGCCGTTTGTGCGGATGCGTGTTTGACTTTGCCCTCTTCTCGAGTGTATTTGAGCCTTCGGGGGGAGCGCCGCTTTCTGCGCGCGCCTTGTCCGTCGGGTTGGTTTGCCCCACGTGTCCTCAGTCCATGTTTTTCCGATTTGACTCAGAAAAATCAGGGGAACCCCATCAAGTATAATATGGATACACACACACACATCTCCTCCCTTCTTTTTTTCTGCCATTCCCTTCATTTTAAAAAATTGTGCATGCAGATTTCACACCCCCATAAAAAAGATTTTAAGGGCCCCCTTCCAAATACATTGTGTCCCACTGTCCCTTAAACCCACATCAACACCAAAATTTCAAACAGCTTTCCTTTTTAGTCCTAACATGTTAGGCCGGTCCCACAACCTCAAAATAAAGTAAAACAATTGCATCCACCTCTTAATACCATACATATAGCATTGACATTCTATCCCTCCGTCCCATCAAGTCCAGACAAGATATTGATATTTCGTTTTCTTGGGAACAACCAAACAAACATCAGCCACTTTCCTCTTTCACACTCTAATGGTCGACCAACCCTCTTCTACATTTACCTTTCCATATAATTGCACCCGGTTTCTATTTCTCACGCTCAACACATGCACACTAATCAGTCATTATGAAACAAATATACAATAACACCAAAATTACATGTAACGTCCCAATTTTTTTTTGACAGGTGAAGTCCTTAATTTTAGCATGTTTGCATGAAAGTCCCTTCCCATCGACGGGCGGGGGAAGGGTGCTCTCTGACGGGTCGATGTGTAAATACTCGTTATTTAATTGCATTTAGTACCCGGAAGCGCGAGTACGGTGTTAGGCATGATGTGTGAAGCTCATCCGGACGTGTGCTCTGGTATGGTGATGTTAGGTGGGTTCCCGGAGAAGATTCCGTGGAAGTTGAATGTTTCAGAATGGGGGTCTGCCCGGAGCGGCAGTAGTGCTGAAGGTGTGCTGCAGGAAACACCCTAATGTTTGCATATGATCGATATATCGTTAGCATCAGCTCCCGGAGAGCTTTTGTTGTGCTGCGTGCGTAACTGGTCTCTCGGAGACCGTGTGCTAGCGTGTTGAGTTGCGCGCCTTGGGTGCCAAACTTTGGTGACCACGAGTGCTAACCTTGGAACATAATGTGTGTTATGTCGTGTACGGGAAAGGAGATGCAGAGCCGTGTAGTTGTCGTTAATTGGCACGATGATTTGAGCAACGGGAAAGGGATGAACTGTACCCGTTATATGTCGTTTGGCTAAATAGATCTAAAGTACGTGGCAATTGTCGTTGGCATAGGGGTGAGTCGAGGCTATAGACCTGGCTAGTAATGCTCAAGCGGTACCATCCAGTCCGGGGCAGAGAATGGTGGTGGACTAGCGGAGTTCACCGTTGGGGTGCTTTATGCACTATCGTATGTCTGTGATGGCAAAAGGTGGGGCTCGGGGAAACCCGGTACACCGTTAAGGTGCCCTGAGTGCACGAGACGTTTGGCTGGTTGCGTTAACGTCTGTGATGTATGATGCTTAAGTTGCACATTTATATTAAATATGTAAACATGTTAATTTCTTGCAGAAAAGAAGCACCACCACCCCGAGAAAGGGGCAGGGTCGTTATAATTTGGTCAGCTCTAGCTGACCGTTGCCTTGTTTGTCATTGCTTGGTGGAATGTTTTGCGTGCAGGTGCTGCGGAGTCAAGCGGGAAGTAGCGGGCTAGAGCCCAAAGCTATGCCGGCCCTCGAAGATCCAAATTTTGCTATAGTTTTTCAAGTTTTGCCGGCCTGCGTGCCAATGTATTGAATCCACTTTTGTTTGGAAGAAACTTTATTGATGTAAGACCTTAAAGCCAAAATGATATGGTGTATGTCTTTTCATTCCTGGTGTAGTGGTTAGTGGACATTCCTATTTGAGTGATTGGTTTTATAACTCTTAAATGTTTCTGTTAGAATGCAACATTATGTTAGGGTGCGTTTTCAAAATAAAAAAAAATATGGCTTTATTTCGTAACCCTTTAGTCTGTTTGTGTAATATGGCGTGGGGCTCCGACCCGACCTTCTGTTATATTATTCGTGATGGAATGAGGGTGTTATAATTTGGTATTAGTTTATAGGTGTCGGTTCGTGCCTGCTTAATTCGTGGTCGAATTCTTTTGTGAAGAGAATGTGTGTGTGCCACCTTAAAGACGTAAAATCATCGGTGAATGTCCACTTAGGAATGAAAAATACACATGAAACATGTTAAAAACATTGTTTATGGAACCTGAGTGTTGAAGTATGAGACCAGGCGGTCTGGCGGTCTGTTGGGGCTGCGGTCCAGAATCGCCCCCGCGCTGCGGTGCTATGCGGTAATGGCTTAACTGGCTGCCCCGTCCCCGATTGAAATCTTTGATATAAAGATTAGTTGCGCCGTCCTCCATCAGTCCGGGCTTTTGGTGCGAGTGGTTGCGCTAAGTCCTCTCAAGTGGTGGAGATGCGGGGTACGGGTTCGAAACCCCGGGGTCGTTTCCGGGGGGGGATTGTTGGGGCTGCGGTCCGGAATCGCCCCCGCACTGCGGTGCTATGCGGTAATGGCTTAACTGGCTGCCCCGTCCCCGATTGAAATCTTTGATATAAAGATTAGTTGCGCCGTCCTCCATCAGTCCGGGCTTTTGGTGCGAGTGGTTGCGCTAAGTCCTCTCACGGTCTGAGCCTGGCGGGTTGTAGACCACGCGGTCTAGCGGTTCTCTCCAGCGGTCTGTCAGTCTGGCGGTTTGGCGGTTGCTGTTTGTAGTCCGGCGGTCTGGCGGTTCATCTCAGGTGGCTTGGAAACCGGACGGTCTAGCGGTCTCCTACCGCATCTCGCTACCTTGCATCTGGTATGGCCGAGCGGTTAGTACATTGTCTAACCGCACGGCTTGTTCGGTCTGCTTGTTTCTAGCCGCACAGATTCTGTATATTTTTAGTCCCACATTGTTAGTTTGTACTCTCTCTTCTCTCCTCCATTCTATAAAAGGGAGGCTATACCTTTGTAAATGATATCTTTTTGGATAATAAAACTTTCAATTATTCAAAGTTCCGGCTTGTTTTTAGTTGTTTGTTCGCTACTTTCACATGGTATCAGAGGACTCGATCTTTTCCTCCTGATTCTGTGCGCTCTCTCTGACCGCGCGACCTATCTGTGCGGCTTGCTTCTTCTTCTCGCGACCTGTATTCGCGGCTTGTTTCTTCCGCCTGCTTGCGCCCTGTTCGCGTGGCTTCTTTCGCTCCTTGTCGTTGCCCTTTGTGTGCGCGACCTATTTAATTCCCCAGTCTTCTCGCCGCGACCTGTGCTTAGTCGCCGCGCCCTCCTCCTTTAGCTGCTCCTCTTCTTTAGTCGTCGCGACCTGTTTGCCTTGTTCGCCTTGTCTGCCTCCCTACGGACCTTTCTTCTGTTCGCGCGGACTGCTTCTAGCCGCTCGACTTCTTTCCCTCTGCTAAGTTCTGCGGCTTGGTCGTGGCTTTTCTGGCCGCTGGTGTCAAACATCGTGACCGTTGCAGATCTCCTTCTCCCTGTCCCCGCGGCTTGTTTCCTAACCGCACGGCTTCCTGTTGCTTTCTCCTATGGCCCTTTCTGAAACTTCCACTGCCACCACTCCTGTCACCAATCCGGAAACTTCCCACGGCTTCCCGCGGCTTCCCGTTGCTTTCTCCTTGGCACGGTTTCTAAACTAGTTGGTTCCAACTATCCGGATTGGAGCGTTTCTTTCACCTTTCACCTTCGCTCTCAGCGCAAACGTCATCACCTCATTGATGACCCTCCTCCTCCAGTCTCTGCTGAATTTGATGACTGGGATGCGAGTGATGCGCTTGTCCGCACTTGGCTGGCTAATAGCGTCTCGGATGAATGCCTTCCCGTCATACGCCATGATGAGACGGTCAAGGCCACATGGCTTCACCTTGCTGCTCTCTACTCGAAGGGGGCCTAGATGTCCCACATTTATACTCTCTATGCGGACCTCTTCGCTCGTCCTTCCATGTCTCCTGCTGCGGCTTATCAGCAGGTTCAGGCTCTTGGCGCCGAGATCCTCCAGAATCACCCCTTCTCCGCGGACTTAGCCGAGCAACACAAACGCTTCCAGGAACTCCTGGTTGTTTGTTATCTTCTGCGACTTCTCGAGTCTTTTAATATGATCCGCCAGCAAATCTTGGGCGAAGCAGAGTCTCCCACTTTGGATGCCACCGCGGCTCGCATCGCCGCTGTTACTTCGCTGCTCCAGCGTCCTATGTTGTCCTCCCCTCCTCCATAGGACTCCTATGCTCACCAAGCTCAGTGGGGGGGGGGGGGGGACACTAGTGGCCGCAACCAGTCAGGCGGGCGCAGTCCATCCAGGTTCCTCTGCTCTCACTGTGGTCGTACCGGCCATTCTGTTGACCGTTGCTGGCAGAAACATCCTCATCTTTGCCCCTCTGGTGATACATCTTCCTCAACCTCTGCCTTCTCTAGTCCATCTACCTCTATGGCCATGACCTCAGGTAGTGCTCACGTCATTACCCAAGGTAAATGGCTGATTGACTCTGGTGCTACAAATAACATGACCGACAATCCCTAATGCTTCTCTCTCCTAGAAACGCATGATCGGTTACCCCCGGTTCTTGTTGCGTATGGTTCGTCTTCCCCGGTTCATGGGATGGGCATGGTTCAAGTCACCCCATCGCTTCGCTTAGCAGACACCCTCTATGTCCCGAAGTTCCTTTGCAATTTATTATTCGTTACTACTTTATGCAAGAAACTTCAGTGCTCTGTCTTATTCACTCCTACTTCTTGTTGTTTTCAGGACCCAACGGACGATTGCTATTGGGACTGAGAGCGGCGACCTCTACTTCCTCGACAATGTTTCCGCTCTATCTGCCTTCTCTTCCTCTTCTACCGATCTGCTTCAATGGCATCTTCGCCTTGGACATCCTCCTCCTCGGATTCTACGTCAGCTTCTGCCCCACTTACCTCAGAACAGTCCTCCGCTCGACTTTGATGCGTGTCAGCTTGGCAAACATCACCGCTCCTCCTTCCCACCGAAGCAAGGATGTGGCTCCTCTCTCCCGTTTGATCTCATTCATTCTGATGTCTGGGGTCCTGCTCCTACTCTCACCGTTGGTCGGGGTAGTTCTTACTTTGTAACTTTTATTGATGATTTCTCTAGATGTACTTGGGTGTATCTATTAAAAGATCGCTCTGAACTCCTTTCTGTATGGCAATCTTTTTATTATATGATTAAAAATCAGTTTGATATTAAAGTTCTTCGCTTTGATAATGCTAAAGAGTATCTCAGTCATGAGTTTTCCTCTTTTTGTATGCAACATGGTTTTATTCATCAGACCAGCTGTGTTTACACCTCCCAGCAAAATGGGGTGGCGGAGCGTAAAAACTGACATCTCCTCGATGTCCCTCGCACTCTCATGGCGCAGATGCAGGTGCCTCGCTCCTACTGGGGCTATGTTGTTCTTCTCGCCTGCTATCTCATCAATCGCATTCCCTCTATGGTTCTCCATGGCAAGACCCCCTTCTAGATTCTCTACCCGGGCAAGGAACCTTTTTCCTCTCCCTCTCCGTATCTTTGGGTGTACGGCTTTTGTGCATGCTCCGTCCGCTACCCGTGACAAGCTTTCCCCCCGTTCCACAAAATGTGTCTTTTTGGGATACTCGACCACTCAAAAAGGCTATTGTTGCTTTGATCTCGTTCTGCACAAACAGTTTTTCTCCGCGGACGTCACATTATTCGAGAATGCATCCTACTTCTCTTCTCCATCCCCACTTCCTCCTGATGTCTCTGACTCTCCACCATCACTCTGTGTTCCTTCCACGCATATCGACGTCTCCCCTCCTATAGCATCTCCTCCTCCGTCTCCTCCACTCTCCGTTATACCCCCTCCCCCTTATCCCTCCTCTCCGCAGCCGTCTCTCTCTAGTCCCGGGCCAGCTTTCTCCGCCACGGATGCTCCGGTACCTGAGGCTCGAGTCGACCTGAATCTTCCCATTGCTCTTCGCAAAGGGGTGAGGGCGTGTACCCAACACCCGCTTGCGGCTGTTGTTTCCCATGATCGGCTTACTCCTTCTCGCAGGTGTTTTGCTTTGGCTATCTCGGCTACTACCACTCCATGCTCCTACCAGGAGGCTCTGGTTATTCCTCATTGGAAATCTGTCATGGATGAGGAAATGGCCACTCTTACTGAAAGGGGTACCTGGAACCTTGTTCCTCCACCGATGGGTACTGATGTGGTTGGCTGTCACTGGGTGTTTGTTGTGAAGTTTCCCCCAGACGGCACTGTGGATCGCTACAAGGCCCGGCTGGTGGACAAAGGATTTACTCATACTTGTGGGGTTGACTAATTTGATACTTTCTCCCCAGTTGCTCGCCTCAGCACCATCCGGGTTCTTCTCTCTGTGGCCATCAACAGGGATTGGGCTATTTCCCAGCTTGATGTCAAGAATGCCTTTCTCTATGGGGATCTTCAAGAGGACGTCTACATGGAGCAACCTCCTGGGTATGTTGCTCAGGGGGAGACGCGAGTATGCCAGTTGAAGACGGCCATCTATGGCCAAAAACAGAGCCCTCGGGCATGGTTCACAAGTTCAGTCGTATTATAGCTGCCATCGGCTTTACAAGAAGTTTGGCCGATCACTCGTTGTTTATTCGCAAAACCTCATCGGGCCTTGTGGTTTTGGCAGTGTATGTGGATGATATTCTTCTTACTGGTGATGATCAGGCTGGGGTGGACTTGACAAAGAAACACCTCCGTCAGCACCTAGTCACAAAGGATATGGGCTCCCCGAAATATTTTTTGGGGATAGAAATCTCTCGGAAGCCTGACTTGTTGGTTCTCTCCCAACGGAAGTATGCTCTTGATCTTCTACGAGAGGCAGGATTGACCGGTGCCAAACCGGCCCGGTATCCCATGGCTACTGTAGAAGACAAAACATGGACAGATGACTTACCTCTTATATCCGATGCCACGAGGTATAGACGTCTGGTGGGCAAACTCATTTATCTCACGGTGACCAGACCCGACATCGCCTATGCTGTAGGCAAGGTTAGTCAGTTCATGCAAGCTCCCAGGGAATGTCATCTTCAATCTGCCTTGAAGATATTAGAGTATGTCAAAGCAACACTGGGAAAAGGACTACTCTTTTAGAAGCATGGTCATCTGAGAGTTGAAGCCTACTCAGACTCAAGCTATGCGGATGATAAAGGTAACCGTAAATCTACATCAGGTTTTTGCACATTTGTTGGAGGTAATCTTGTGAGCTGGAAGAGCAAGAAGCAGTCTGTTGTCTCAAGGTCCAGTGCAGAAGCTGAATATCGGAGTATGACGTCAACCACGTGTGAGTTAAAATGGTTACGGGCTCTCATGCTTAACCTAGGAGAGGTCTACGACTATCTTCTTCTTATGTTATGTGACAACAAGGCTGCTATATACATATCCAAAAATCTGGTCCTCCATGAGAGAACGAAACATATAGAAGTCGACTGCCATTTCATCCGAGAAGAGGTCTTGAAGAGACAGATTTGCACTCTGTTCGTCACCTCCGACAAAGAGTTGGCGGATATCTTCACCAAGCCGGTTTTTACTTCCTTCTTCCACATTTGTGACAAGCTGGGCATGATTGATATCTATTCTCCAGCTTGAGGGGGAGTGTCGAAGTATGAGACCGGGAGATCTGGCGGTCTGAGCCTGGCGGGTTGTAGACTGCGCGGTATAGCGGTTCTCTCCAGCGGTCTGTCAGACTGGCGGTCTAGCGCTTGCTGTTTGTAGTCCGGCGGTCTGGCGGTTCATCTCAGGTGGCTTGGAAACCGGATGGTTTAGCGGTCTCCTACCGCATCTCGCTACCTTGTATCTGGTATGGCCGAGCGGTTAGTATATTATCGAACCGCACGACTTGTTCGGTCTGCTTGTTTCTAGCCGCACAGATTCTGTATATTTTTAGTCCCACATTGTTAGTTTGTACTCTCTCTTCTCTCCTCCATTCTATAAAAGGGAGGCTATACCTTTGTAAATGATATCTTTTTGGATAATAAAACTTTCAATTATTCAAAGTTCCGGCTTGTTTTTAGTCGTTTGTTCGCTACTTTCACACTGAGCATTTCTTTGTTTGATGTTTGTTATATTTATTAGTAACTAAATTGCGTCTTGCGCAATTATAGGTGATAAGGAGCGGTACAAAAAAGTCTCAAAATCAACACCATGTAGAAAGTAATGCACCATCTCAGGTGTATATATCTCCTCCTTTTGCCGAGAAAATCTGTTTAGTTATTGAAGCTGTGTTCACAATGATCAATGTGCATCCAAGATGGCAAGTACACCCTGTGGTGGCCCCGGTACAGGCTTGCGTAGTTGAGCCAGTGGCGGTGAGGCAAGTGTCTGCTGAGTCTTTGGTAGAGAGGCAAGCGATTGAGAAGCAACTAAAGCACTTTATGAGCTTCAATCCACCTACGTTTACGGGAACGAGATCCCCGACTCTAGCCGAGGATTGGCTCTCATGAGTGAAGAGAATCTTAACAGCTATGGAGACGGAGGAAAGGCAGAAAGTCACGCTAGCCACTTTCCTATTGGACGGATATGCAAGGCTATAGTGGGATGAGCTAGATTTGCACCAGCTTGCGGGCAAGCTACTATCTGAGGTCTTGATGGAGGAATTTTCGAGATTATTCCTTGTACTATATCTCCCTTCTGCGCAAAGGATTCCGATGGAAAACCAATTCTAGAGGTTAACTCAGGGCGAGAGTCTGGTGGATGACAACTTGCATGAATTCACTAGGTTGGGGCGGTATGTAGGATTCTCATTTGTTGATGAGGAGAGGAAGACCAACCAATTCTATGAAGGTCTGCGGGATGATCTGAGACTATTGTTGGCAGGTCCGATGACGCAGGGCTTTCTTATGTTGGTAAACATTGCCCAGTCTCTGGAACAGGATATGGAGAGAGTGCAGGGTAAGAAGGACCTCTCGGGAAAGAAGCAAGAGTTCAAAGCATCGAGTTCTTCGAAGTCTAGGTTCCGCAGCAGGTGGAACAAGAAGGCTAGGTTGTCTAGACCAGCTTCTTCTACTGCTTTTGGAGTTACTACGAGCCAAGGTCTGCATACGTGTTACAATTGTGGCAAGGTGGGACATTATGCTCGAGATTGTTGGAGCCATCCTGCAAAATCGGACAAAAAGGCGGGTGTGTCGTATGTTGAGAAGGGGAAAACAGCGGAGTCATTTGCGTCTCACCATACGCCAACGCAATCCAGAGTCCACAATCTTGGCCTGCAGAAGGCTATTAAACAAAGCAACGTCGTGACAGGTATATGTACTTGTAATTACTTTCATGTATATTGCTTAAAATTCTTATGTATGTTTGATTCTTGTGTACTCGTTAGGTTTCGTATTAGTATTCAATCATCAGACGAGAGCATTGTTCAACACCTGTGTGTCGCACTCCTTATCAGAAGACTTTGTGGTGCGAGTCGGAATGCCTTGTATGTTGGCAGAGGCGAAGTTGTATGTGCTCTTACCCACTGGGTGCCTAATGAGTACGGGGAGGAATAACCACATGAAGGTTCGAATTGGAGAGCAAGACATCGATTTGGAGGCCGCGCTGGTACCACTGTCAGAGTTTGACGTCATATTTGGCATGGATTGGCTGACAAAGCAGGGCGTGTGCATTGATTGCAAATCAAAAGAAGTCTAGTTAAACAAAGAATGTGAAGGCGAAACTTGTTTTACGGGTCTACGGGGTGTGACCAAAACCTTGATGATCGCCATCCAAGTGGTGAAATCGATGCAAAAAGGCGCTGAGCTATTCTTCGCTTAAGTAGAGGCTTCAGATCAGAAGCCTAAGCTATGTGACTTGGCAGTTGTAGCAAAATTTATAGACTTATTTCCAGATGAGCTTCCTAGGGCTCTACCTCAGAGGGAAATCAATTTTTGCATCACGCTTGTGCTGGGTGCCAAACCCGTATCACACTCTCCTTATCATATGACGCCAAAGGAGAAGGCAGAGCTGAAGGTATAACTGCAGGAGTTGCTTGAGCAAGGGTATATACGTCCGATCTCATCACCATGGGGTGCACCGGTCCTTTTCATGAAGAAGGACGGTGGTTTGCGCCTGTGCATATACTATAGGGAGTTGAACAAGTTGACAGAAAAGAATAAATACCTGATTCTCGCATCGATGACCTATTTGATCAGTTGGTAGGATCCACGGTGTACTCAGAGTTGGATTAGAAGTCCGAATATTATCAGTTCAGGATACGGGAGTCGGACATTCCAAAGACTGCTTTCAGCACCCGCTATGGGCATTATCAGTTCACGGATGCCCTTTGGGCTCACAAACGCGTCATCAATTTTTATGGTTTTGATGAATAGAGCGCTCCGGGAGTACCTGGATCTATTTATTATCATATTCATCAATGATATTCAGGTGCACTCGGAGTCTGAGGAAGACCATGTCGACCACCTTCGTATAGTTTTGACAGTCCTGAGGAGTCATCAGTTGTATGCAAAATTCTCCAAGTGCGAGTTTTGGATACCATCGGTGGCATTTCCAGGGCACAATGTTAGTGGAGAGGGTGTTGTGGTAGATCCGGCAAAAGTTATGGCGATCCGAGAGTGGCCTGAGCAGAGGAATGTAACGGAAGTCCGGAGCTTCTTGGGGCTTGCTGGTTGTTACGGGAGCTTCGTGGAGAATTTTTCGTGGATTTCACTTCCCCTCACTACATTGACTAGGAAGGATCAACGGTTTGTCTGGACGCCAGAGTGCATGCGAGCTTTCGAGGAGCTTAAAAGATGACTGATTTCCGCCCCGATTTTATGTTTGTCGTGTGGGACTGAAGGTTACCAGGTGTATAGTGATTCCTTGGGCAGTGGTTTGGGTTATGTGCTGTATCAATTTGGGAAAGTTATCGATTACGGTTCTCGCCAGCTGAAGGTGCATGAGAGAAATTACCCGGTCCATGTTTTAGAGTTGGCGGACGTTGTGTTTGTTCTGAAGTTGTGGAGACATTACTTGTATGGCGCGAAGGTCAAAATTTTCATGGACCATAAGAGTCTGAAGTACTTGCTAGATCAGAAAGATTTGAATATGCGTCAGAGGAGATGGATGGAGTTTCTAGGAGATTACACTTTTGACATACTCTATACCCCTTGTAAAGGGAATGTGGTGACAAACGCTTTGAGTCATCGAGCGCCGGCGCATGCAAGTTGGATTTTGGCTCACGATGACCGTTTGGCACGTGAGTTAGAGACCTTGGAAATCTCCTGTGTGGATCGAGGTTCATCTTCCACTATCATTCTTAGTTGGATGGAAGTTCATTATGATATTGTAGACGGTATGAGATTTGCCTTGGAGTTTGCAGTATTGTTAGCGACCGTGATGGACGGTTTACGCCCGACGATTGGAGGCATGTTCATCATTTACTGGGCATGAAGCTCAAGTTTAGCACCGCCTATCATTCGCATACGGATGGGCAGACCGAGAGGACAAATCGGGCGATGGAGTATATGCTGCATATGCGTGTTTTAGATTTTAGACAACGTTAGGAGGATCACCTTTTCATGGCAAAGTTCGCATATACCAAAAGTTATCGGGTAAGTACTCATATGGCTCCATTTGAAGCACTATATGATAGGAGGTGTCGTACTCCTTTAACATGGGTAGAGACCGGTGATACCAAGCTGTTGAAACACAAAGATGTTGAGGATGTAAATGAGTTTATACGAATCATTTGAGAACAGTTGTTGACTGCCGAAGATCATTAGGCGAAGTATTACAACGCCAAACGCCGAAGCGTGGAGTTCGCGGTTGGAGATTAAATGTACTTGAAGATAAAACCTTTCAAGGGAGTGTCGAGAGTTCGATGCTTGGAGAAGTCGATTCCCATGTATTTAGGGTCATTCAAGATCACCAAGCGCATCGGCGAGACAACATACCGACTTGCTTTGTCGATGGAGCTGCGTGGGTTGCACGACGTCTTCCACATTTTTATGTTGAGGAAGGCAGTGCCGGAGCCCGATTTCGTGTTGGAGGCCGATAATGTCTCGGTGGATAGTGGCCTATCAACTAAGGTGACTGTTGGTGCCCTAGTTTGGATTTGTGTTAAGTCTTCTCTTTTAGTTTCTTGACACAAGATTTATCTATGGTCAAAGGTTAGTGTTAGGTTAGATAGCTTTATCTGTGTAGTGAATTGCTTATCCAGATGTAAATCTGGCAAAGTTGTTTTTGGTTCGACTATAGTCGAACGCCGCTCGACTATCGTTGATCAGTCGATCGACGATCGTCTTTCTGTTGGTCGACTATCGTCTGTCCGCAGATCGTCAATCTCTGAGTTAGTTCAACTCTTGTTAGCTAGACGATCTGTTGTATCTGCCTCGTTGATCGTCGAACTCTGCTCGACTTCTTTTGATCAGACAGATTTCTTGATAGTTCAACTATTTGTTAGTTCGACTATCTGGTGTGGTAGTTCAACTATCTGCTTTGATAGTTCAACTCCTTTGATAGCTCGACTATCTGTTGGATAGGTCGACTATCTTTCTGATAGTTCAACTATCTGCTTTGATAGTTCAACTATCTGATAACTCGACTATCTGTTTGTGATAGTTCGACTATCTGCGTTGTTTTGATAGCTCGACTATCTATTGATAGGTCGACTATCTTTTTGATAGTTCAACTATCTGCTTTGATAGTTTAACTATCTGATAGCTCGACTATCTGTTCTGATAGTTCGACTATCTGTTCTGTTTTCGATAGTTCGACTATCTGTCTGCTTGTTGATAGCTTGACTATCTGTTTCGATAGTTCGACTATCTGTCTGCTTGTTGATAGCTCGACTATCTATTTTGATAGTTCGACTGTCTGTCTGTTTTTGATAGCTCGACTATCTTTGTGATAGTTCGACTATCTGTGTGATAGTTAGACTATCTGTGTCATTCGACTATCTGTCTGATAGGTCGACGATTTATGTGGTTCGTTCGACGATCTCTGAGGATCGGTCGATGATCTTTGTCTGCCTTTAGTAATTTTATATTCGTTCTCTTCTGAAATTAATTTCCTTTTTATCTGGCATATTTTATAAAAGATATTTCATTGATTTTATGCGTATATCTCAAAGCAATACTTGCTTCTTTCTTTATGCATAAGTCAAGCTATTTCTGACAATGTATTTTGTCTTATTAGTTGAAATATCTTTTGCTTTATCTGTCAGGCTGTCCTTTATAGCCGTTAGACTCAAAAGTATTCTATGGCCTTAAAGAGTTTAATCTGATGTGACTTTCTCTAATATTATTTATCAGATCGGTTTTCCAGCTTCTTTGAAAGCTTTATCCCGTTATAGAATATCTGTCTGCAGATTTCTGTTTGCTTTGTGTTACTTGCAGCCCAGATTGAAGATTTTAGAAGAAGATAAAGTTCAATCAAATATTAGAGCTGTTGTAAAGGCCATTATATAAAAAGTTCTTTTGAAGAAAGAAATCAGCAAGCCAAAGCTAGTTACAGCACAATACAACAGCATACAGCAGCTCTCAGATATTCACATTCAACTGAGAAGATTTATTCTCTTCAGCACTCTTCTTCAACCTGAGTCATCCTGCTTCCAGGAAGATTTACACTCAGAGCTTTTTGAAGAAGAAGAAGAAGAAGAAAGAAAGCTGATTGAAGAAGAACATCTTTTCTCTAATCAAGAGTTTTCTTCAAGCTTTTTCCTTCAGAATTTCAAGACAGTTTTCTGTCAAGAATTCTGAAGAGTTCCTGCACCCAGAAGCAAGACTTCTTCCTGGATATTCTTTAAGCCAGGGGGAGTCTTGATTCTTTAGAGCTTTATAGCTCTGTGCAAGTCCGCTTGCTTCTCTAATTTTATTTTTACAATAGAGAAGACATTCACTCTTTCCCAACCTCCTGTACAAAGGGTTATTACTCCCTTCAAAAGTAAACCTTGGTGGCAGGGCACCTGATCAAAAACCTGTGTTGGATTTTGAGTTCCTGATCAAAAACTCAAAGGGTTTCTAGATCTACCTGAAACAGATCTTGTTGGTGGCAGGGCACCTGATCAAAAACCTATAGTGGATTCCTACCGTGGTGGTAGAAGAGTGGACGTACCTGTAACACCCCTATCCGTCGCATAGCATAAAGCAGTAGGTCCGGCCGGGGCCCGACGCCATATACTACGGACAGACCGGAAGGTTAAGAATATGGACAACCATTCCAACCAATTTAACAACAACGTCCTACACAACGCATTCTAACGGAAGCATTTTAAAGTTAAACAAAGAACCCCTAAAGGCATGAATGTCCACTAGTAATAAAATACCACAAAGGAATGACGAACATGAAAATACACAAAAGAGTTCACGGCCTTAAGGCCTTACAAAAGTGTTCGCTTAACAAGATAGAGTCTTTCATACATCGGCGCGCAGGCCGGCCATACATGAATATGAAAAAGATAATAACTAAGCCTTCGAGGGCTGGCGCTGCAACTTGGGCTTTAGCCCGCTATTTGCCGCTTGGCTCCGCAGCAGCACCTGTAGAAAGCAATCCACCCAAGAGGTGGCAATACAAAAGGGCAACGGTCAGCAAAGCTGACCAAATTATAACGACCCCGTCCCGTTTCTCGGGACGGCGGTGCTCCTTCCCTGCATATAAAACTACCATAGCAATTCTATAAAGTATTCTATTCACCACAAGTGTCGGCACGCACGACCGCACACTCCGTGCTCTCAGGACACTAACCGGTGAACCCGGTCCGGACCCAGTCCGACACCGCGATTCCACCACCATCCCTCGGATGGCAACTCTCGTGAGCATTTAGCCCTTTCAGCCGAAGCCTAGGCCCGTTTCCAGCCTCCCGGGAAGTCCCATGTACTTTAGGTCGCTTCTACCGAGACCACTTGGAATGGGTAGAGTTCCACCCGCCCATTGCTCACTTCACCACGGCCATTTAGCCATCGGTGCGGGCCAAGTTTCTCCTCATTCCCACAATCGATCAAAACACGCACATAACCCCGTTATGTACCGATTTGCCCTCCAAGGCAACATCGTGGCGGCAATGCGATTCCGCCCAAGCTTTCCGGGTGCGCCTCGAGGTTAACCCCCAAGGATCCCTGTATGCAATCTACCGCGTAGAAATTTCGGAAAACTAAAACCATCGGCGCGGAGTCTTCTCCGGCCATGCAATGCAAACATCACCGATCCGGGTTAAACCCGAATAGGCTTCACACACAATGCCTACGCCCGTACTCCGATTCCGGGCTCTAACAACGGGGACTTTACATATCTACCCGAAGGGATTCCGCGCCTCAACGCTCACTCGCGAGAGGGGGATTTCCCCATGCATAGAAAGAAGGGCGACTACACATGCCCTATGAAGAGGATCGTTACCCTCGTAGATTTCCGCGTGCCCGCCATGAAGATGTAGACGGATGGAAAGCTTCGCCTCGCCCTTGCCTACGAGGATCCGGACTCGGATCGCGAGTCGGTGCTCCGGTGCTCCGCCGGCGGCCGGAACTTTGCTCCTCCTCCTCTTGGCTCTCACCTCTCTCTAAGAGTTTAGAAAGAGAAAGGTAGGGTTGAAATGAGGGAATTCAGCCCCAAACTCAACCCTAATACCCCCTTGGTTAACCCACAGCCGTTAGATCCAACATAAAAGATCCGGACGGCCCGGATTCAACCCAAAATATCAGTTACGCCGATCGACACGGGTCCTGACACGGCCGTGTGCCACGGGCCGTGTTACCTGGAGCTTCAGGAACGATCGTAGGGCTTCATGAACACGGCTTCGAACACGGCCGTGTTCGAGGCCGTGTGCCCCACACACGGCTTGAGACACGGCCGTGTGTCTCAGGCCGTGTCCTTCTCTGACTCGAGACTGCACAAAACCACAATAGACCACTGAACACGGGTAGGCACACGGCCGTGCGCCTGGCCGTGTGCCCCTGTTCAGACCTCCAAAAGTGCTGTTTGATCGCCCCGCGATCATCTCCGAGGTTGGGGTCTTACAGTACCTATTGAGAGGGAACCACTATAAATATCTTGTGTTGTCTGTGCTGCTATATTTAATTATTACACTGTGGCTGTGATTAGAAATAACTAGGATTGCTAGTTGTTGTGATAGGACCCAAGCTCAATTGTAATTACAGTTAGCTCTCTCTTGTGCACTACACTTTGTGTTAGGCTCTAGGGTTTCAAATATCTATAAACTTCATTCCGCAAATTAACTCTAAGGGAGTTGAGTAGATAGTCAAATTTTTGATTACTCTATTCACCCCCCCCCCCCTCTAGAGTTGTATCTATCCTCACTTTCAATTGGTATCAGAGGTTGACTGACTTTACAGGCTAACACCTGAGTCACAAGATCCAGATAGATACCAAGCTTATAGATATTCACCTCATGGCCCAGTCCAAGGATTATTCTAGCACCAGACCTCCAGCTTGCAACTTAGCTAAGTTTAACATCTGGAAGGCAAGAATTAAGTTATATATGAACTATATTGATGAAGACATTTTTTTCTTCTATTTTGACAGGTCTCCCAACCTCAGCAACAATAACTAAAAGGGCCAGGCTAGCTGATGCCAGAGCCATTAATATCCTAGCACAATCATTATCTGATGACTTGTTTCAGGAAGTTGTTGAATGCTCAACAGCTAAGGAGATATGGGATTCCCTTCATCAAATGGCTTCTGAACCAGTGGATAGAACAATAGAAAGAAGCCACAACATCTTATTTGAAGGAGGAGAATCAATATCCCTAGATGTTATTTGGGATGTATCAGATGATGAATCATCATTTGAAGATGAAGAGGATGAAGCAAGGGCCAAAACATTCTGCTTAATGGCCATCAATACTTCCTGCAGCAGTTTCGAGGCTGAACAAATAGAAGGAAAATCAAAACCTGAAGAGGATCAGGTATTATCTAACTTTGTTTTCAGTTCAGTTAACTTAAAACTTCAACTTTGCTGCCAAGATTTAATAAAACCTGAGGTGGAAATCACACTTCTCAGAGGAATGTTTTCAGAATATATTCAAAGGAAGAAGAAACATTTTAATCGACGAAATGAGTTCAGATCGTCGAACTCAGATCAACGATCCTATATAAAATCATCGAACTCAGTCTGCGTTTTCATAAATTTGATTTATAAATATAAGGATAAACTATTTAAAATATTTTCAAATCCTTCTCTTATTTGGAACAAATTTATTAGGAAACATCTTTTCTTAGGGCTGCTTCTATCTGTTTGATATCTTGTTCAATATTATGTTAGGACTTCTGTATGAGAATTCTCTGTCAGATAACTTTATATTTCTTATAGATCATTTTCTAAATTCATCTAGATTGAGTCCTATACTCTAGTTGCATTGGTCAGCAGTGATCATGGCACTGAGTCTGAATCTCTTCTGATGAAGAGAAATTCTATAGGAAGGAAGATATCAGACTTTGTTTTTTTCAGATCCAGAACCCTAATAAAATTTGCTGAACAAATATCATTTTTTCTGCTAACATATCCTTTTCAAGGAGAGAGCAATCTCTATCATAGCTTTCTGCAGGTACCTTCTATAAGAGTTAGCTGGATGACTCAATCAAAATCCAATTTTAAAAGTCATCCCAGCCTCCTCCAATCACAGTTACAGCATTAACACAGGGGGAGATTGTAATGTCAGCAACAGTCAGCTTTTAACAGAAGACAGCAATGCAAAGCTTTTCTTTTTATATATCTTATGCTTTGCAATATTTATTATAATTTTTTTTTGTAAATAGTATCCTCACCCAAATAGGGGGAGATTATTGGAACCTTAGGTTCTGATTTGGGTTAGGATCACTATTAGGGTGATTAGTTTGACCTTAGTTTATTTATTTATTTCCAGTAGTTTTGAGAGACTTAACCCAAATAGGGGGAGATTGTTAGTACCCTAGTTTGGATTTGTGTTAAGTCTTCTCTTTTAGTTTCTTGACCCAAGATTTATCTATGGTCAAAGGTTAGTGTTAGGTTAGATAGCTTTAGTTGTGTAGTGAATTGCTTATCTAGATGTAAATCTGGCTAAGTTGTTTTTGGTTCGACTATAGTCGAACGCCGCTCGACTATCGTCGATCAGTAGATCGACGATCGTCTTTCTGTTGGTCGACTATCGTCTGTCCGCAGATCATCAATCTCTGAGTTAGTTCAACTTTTGTTAGCTAGACGATCTGTTGTATCTGCCTCGTTGATCGTCGACCTCTGCTCGACTTCTTTTGATCAGACAGATTTCTTGATAGTTCAACTATTTGTTAGTTCGACTATCTGGTGTGGTAGTTCAACTATCTGCTTTGATAGTTCAACTCCTTTGATAGCTCGACTATCTGTTTGATAGGTCGACTATCTGCTTTGATAGTTCAACTATCTGCTTTGATAGTTCAACTATCTGATAGCTCGACTATCTGTTTGTGATAGTTCGACTATCTGCATTGTTTTGATAGCTCGACTATCTGTTGATATGTCGACTATCTCTTTGATAGTTCAACTATCTGCTTTGGTAGTTTAACTATCTGATAGCTCGACTATCTGTTCTGATAGTTCGACTATCTGTTCTGTTTTCGATAGTTCGACTATCTGTCTGCTTGTTGATAGCTCGACTATCTGTTTCGATAGTTCGACTATCTGTCTGCTTGTTGATAGCTCGACTATCTGTTTTGATAGTTCGACTGTCTGTCTGTTTTTGATAGCTCGACTGTCTTTGTGATAGTTCGACTATCTGTGTGATAGTTAGACTATCTGTGTCGTTCGACTATCTGTCTGATAGGTCGACGATTTATGTGGTTCGTTCGACGATCTCTGAGGATCGGTCGACGATCTTTGTCTGCCTTTAGTAATTTTATATTCCTTCTCTTCTGAAATTAATTTTCTTTTTATCTGGCATATTTTATAAAAGATATTTCATTGATTTTATGCTTATATCTCAAAGCAATACTTGCTTCTTTCTTTATGCATAAGTCAAGCTATTTCTGACAATGTATTTTGTCTTATTAGTTGAAATATCTTTTGCTTTATCTGCCAGGCTGTCCTTTATAGCCGTTAGACTCAAAAGTCTTCTATGGCCTTAAAGAGTTTAATCTGATGTGACTTTCTCTAGTATTCTTTATCAGATCGGTTTTCCAGCTTCTTTGAAAGCTTTATCCCGTTATAGAATATCTATCTGCAGATTTCTTTTTGCTTTGTGTTACTTGCAGCCCAGATTGATGATTTTAGATGAAGACAAAGTTCAATCAAATATTAGAGCCGTTGTAAAGGCCATTATATAAATAGTTCTTTTGAAGAAAGAAATCAGCAAGCCAAAGCTAGTTACAGCACAATACAACAACATACAATAGCTCTCAGATATTCACATTCAACTGAGAAGATTTATTCTCTTCAGCAATCTTCTTCAACCTGAGTCATCCTGCTTCCAGGAAGATTTACACTCAGAGTTTTTTGAAGAACAAGAAGAAGAAGAAAGAAAGCTGATTGAAGAAGAACATCTTTTCTCTAATCAAGAGTCTTCTTCAAGCTTTTTCCTTCAGAATTTCAAGACAGTTTTCTGTCAAGAATTCTGAAGAGTTCCTGCACCCAGAAGCAAGACTTCTTCCTGGATATTCTTTAAGCCAGGGGGAGCCTTGATTCTTTAGAGCTTTCTAGCTCTGTGCAAGTCCGCTTGCTTCTCTAATTTTATTTTTACAATAGAGAAGACATTCACTCTTTCCCAACCTCCTGTACAAAGGGTTATTACTCCCTTCAAAAGTAAACCTTGGTGACAGGGCACCTGATCAAAAACCTGTGTTGGATTTTGAGTTCCTGATCAAAAACTCAAAGGGTTTCTAGATCTACCTGAAGCAAATCTTGTTGGTGGCAGGGCACCTGATCAAAAACCTGTAGTGCATTCCTACCATGGTGGTAGAAGAGTGGACGTATCTATTGAGAGGGAACCACTATAAATATCTTGTGTCGTCTGTGCTGCTATATTTAATTATTGCACTGTGGCGATTAGAAATAACTAGGATTGCTAGTTGCTGTGATAGGACCCGAGCTCAACTGTAATTACAGTTAGCTCTCTCTTGTGCACTACACTTTGTGTTAGGCTCTAGGGTTTCAAATATCTATAAACTTCATTCCGCAAATTAACTCTAAGGGAGTTGAGTAGATAGTCAAATTTTTGATTACTCTATTCACCCCCCCCCCCCTCTAGAGTTGTATCTATCACTTTCAGTGACGTTGATTTGCATCGTCGATAACGACATACGACAGTTGCGAGAAAGGCCATTAAGATGGTGAGAGTCCGTTGGGACAATTGTGGCTGCGAGGAGCTCTATTGGGAGCCAAAAAAGGTCATGTTCGAGGAGTACCCCGGCCTATTTTACTCAGGAATTATGAAGTTCATTTTGTTATTCGTGTTTTAAATTTCGGGACGAAATTTCATTAAGGAGGAGAGAATTGTAATGCCCCAAATTTAACCAAATTAATTTTGGGGTGCGTTTAGAGGGCGTAGTCTGCAGATAGCAATTTAGGCTAGGGTTTTCTATAAAACCTAAAGTTTCCCCCTCCCCTCTCATTTCCCTTTCCCTCAACCGCCTCTCCCGATCTCTCTCTCTCTCTCTCTCTCTCTCTCTCTCAGTTTTTCTCTCACGCACAACACCCGAGCCTGACTTCCCTCTTCTGTCGTCGCTAAAAGGGTTGAGCGTCCCTCCTTCACCACTAGAAGGAGGAGGAGATCTCTCTTTCTCCTCTATGTTCCGTGCGTCGGCCCATCGCCGCCTGGAGGAAAAGGCGGAGCTCCCGTCACCTCCTAAAGGAGGACCCGAGCGCCTCCTTCCTTCCTCTATCCTAGCTGCCGCCAGTAAGGGGGAAACTTCCCTGTCTCGGCCGCTGCCAACAAAGAGAAGCCTCTTACCTTGCTGACCTTCCTCTCCTCTTTGGCGACCAAGAGGGGTTATGGTTGGGCTTATACTTGTTGGAGGAGAGGGATTGCGGCTAAGTGTTCGATTTGGAGCCCAGACCGGTGTGTGGAGACCAAATCCGTGATGATCGAGCTATTGCTTTGAAACGCGCGTCAAGGGTGACGACTTTTCTTCTTGGGTAGGTGAAGCCCTTAATTTTAGCATGTTTGCATGGAAGCCCCTCCCTACTAACGGGTGGGGGAAAGGTGCTCTCTAATGGGTCGATGTGTACATCCCCATTATTTAATTGCATTTAGTACCCGGAAGCACGAGTACGGTGTTAGGCATGTTGTGTGAAGCCCATCTGGACGTGTGGTCTAGATTGGTGATATTCTGTGGGTTCCCGGAGAAGACTCCATGAAAGTTGAATGTTTTGGAATGGGGATGTGCCCGGAGCGGTAGTTAGTACTGGAGGTTACAAGAAGGGAGAAGAAGGGATGAGCCGAGGGGGCAAGGCTTTTAGGCACCCCAGAGGGGGCACGAGCAGGAATGGGGAGAGCAAGAGTAAGGTAATCGACCAGTGTGGAGACCGGCAGGAGGACCATTCCCGAGATAAGGAAGAGGAGTAGCTCAAGGAGGGGGAAATCATTAGGCATGACAGGGACGGTTCAACCCTCCGAGGTGGAGACAGGGCCCGAGACTATTACCCCTCTAGCACGCAATGACAATAATTCAAGAAAGAGAGGGGGAGGAAGGAGGAATCAACTTGGCAGAGGAGGAAGAAGGGAGGTTGGGCCGTTGCTTTTTTGTGACTTCCATCAGGAGGGGGGCATGCGACGACCACCTGCCCCGAGTTTCTGGAGTTCCGAGGAGCGACGAGAGCCGGAGGGATACAACTAGTACCACTAAGGATTATGGAGGCAAGAGTCGTATGAGAAGGAGGAGCTGAGGTTGAGGATTGCTATGAAGATCGGACAGGTGTGGGTGCCCGAGGAGGGATCAGGGTAATCCACGGGGGTGTCGGGATTGAGGCCACCAGCAAGGGGACCTTCTGAACTATTTTCTGACTGAGTGTTGCTTCGGAATCTTTGGCTCCTCACCTGGTAGAGAAGATTACCTTCTCGTCCAAAGATATGCCAGATTATGAAGACCCGTTTTGTGATGCCTTGGTAATCCAGACGCTCGTCGAAAACTTCACAATCTCAAGGATCTTGGTGGATAACAGGAGTTCAGTAAATGCGATCTTCAAGAGGGCCTTTGATGAGATTAGGGTAAAGCCAGGAGGGTGATAGCCTCGGATGGACCTCTGTTCGAATTCTCAGGCGAGAAGAAGGAAGTAGAAGGAGGAGTGGGGATCCATGTTACCTTAGGAGGGACGTCCCAAAATTGCCGGTTCATTATCATGGATGCTCCGAGCAGCTACAATGCTATCTTCGGGCGTCCCCTTATCAGCGCTTTTCGATGTGTACCCTCTTCCTTCCACCAATGCTTGAAGTTCAACAGTGAAGGAGTGAAAATCCGAATCTGGGGAGACCTCAAGATAGCGAGTGAATGCTACATCACGGCAGTCAACACAATTTCGTGGATGGGAGAAACAGAAAAGTTCAAGAAAGAGATGGAGGAGAAGGCTAAGTTGGAGGCTGTTGAAGAAGTGGAGAAGAAGGGGATCATTGGCCTGAGCGGGAAGCCCGAGGAGGTGCAGGTGGGAGGAAAGCTGAAGGAGAAAGATCATGAGAATATTAGAAGCTGCATCCAGGACAACATCGATGTCTTTGCCTGGGATACAGCCGACGTTCAAGGGATCAAGGAAGATGTAGCTTGTCATCATCTTAATATTGATCTCAACACCTTCCCGATCCATCAGAAGAATAGGTCCGTGTCGAGCAAGCTGGCAGAACCAATTCGAGAGGAGGTAGAGAAGTTGGTGAGGGAAGGTTTTGTATCGAAGATCCAATACCTAGGCTGGGTCTCCAATGTAGTGATGGTCAAAAAATGGGACGGGAGGTGGAGAATGTGTGTTGACTTTTCTTTGATGAATAAAGCATGCCCCAAATATTGCTATCCCCTACCTCGAATCGATGCGCTGGTATATTCAGCCATCAGTTTTTTTGTAATGAGTTTCTTAGATGCATTCTTAGGTTACCACCAAATAAGGATGCACCCGCCAGATGTTAAAGATGTTTCCTTCATCACGGATAACAGGTGCTATAGTTATAGAATGATGTTGTTCAAGTTAAAAAATGCAAGGGCCACGTACCATAAGATGATGGATAGGGTCTTCAAAGAGCAAAAGGGGAGGCATCTTAAGGTCTATGTAAATTACCTGATGGTGAAAAGCAAAGACGTAGAGTCTCGCCTCCTAGACTTGGTGGAGACTTTGTCCACCTTGAGAAAGTACAAGATAAGGCTTAATCTCTGAAGTGCATCTTTGGGGTCGTGAGAGGGAAGTTTCTAGGTCACCTCATCACCCCCTTGGGGGTATAGCCCAACTCGGATAAAGTTAAGGCAATCCTAGAGCTTAAATCGCCACGAAACGCCAATGAGTTCCTTTTTCTTACAAGGAAACTAGAAGGTCTGAGCAGGTTCTTATCTCGGGCAAGGGAGAAGTGATCGTCTTTCTTCAAGGTGTTAAGGGGTAATCAATGTTTTGATTGGACCAAGGAGTGTGAGGAGTCCTTCCAAGCTCTGAAGCAACAGCTCACCAAGACTCCACTTCTTCAGGGTCCAAAGGATGACGAAGAATTAGCTTTGTTTCTCAGGGCGGGGGAAGAAGCTGTGAGATTCATTCTGGTTCGGGAAGAAGGAAGTAGGTAGCTATCCGTATACTATGTAAGCAGGGTTTTGAGGAAGGCGGAGCTCAACTAGCCCATCCCGGAGAAGTTCACCTTTTCCCAAGTCATCTTGTTCATGAAGCTTCAACCCTACTTCCAGGCGCATTCCATCAAGGCGGTTACCGACCATCCCCTTCACAGCATCATGGAGGGGGTTGAACACTCGGGAAGATTGACAAAATGGTCAGTGAAGCTGAGTGAGTTCGATATCTCATTCGTCCCACATTTGTTAATAAAGGCTCAAGCTGTGGCGAATTTCTTGGCAGAATATGTCTCGAAAGTGAAAAATCACGAGCAGTCCGACCTGATAGCCTTGGATGTGCTAGTAGCTGAGGCGTATGACAAACATTCTTTTGGAGCAGGGGTGATCTTGAGGAGTCCTCAGGGGACAATAATCGAGCATGCTATCGACATCGATCTCCCCACCACCAACAACCAGGCCGAGTATGAAGCGGTGATAACAGGACTTTATTTGGCTAGGGATCTCGGGATCCGAGATGTGAGGGTTTCCACGGACTCTATGGTGGTGTCCTCACAAGTCAGGGGAGAGTTTGAGACAAGGGAACCAACCCTCCAGAAATATCTCGCCAAGGTGAATGGCCTCATTAGGTTGTTTCACACTTTCTCGATCCGGCATATGCATTGGGAGGAAAGTCTGGTCGCAGATCACCTCGCCAAGTTTGGCCCCACAAGTAGGAGGAACTGTGATAAAACTGTTCCGACCCTCCATTGAATATGGGGAAATGATGGAGATTGGCCAGCGACCCTCATAGATGGACCCATTCATCCATTTCCTAACGTCGGGAAAGTTCCCAGAGAACATATCAGATAAAAGAAAGTTCAGGTACAAGTCAGCTTACTATTTGATGAGGGAGGGAGTGCTATATCGGAAGACTCTCTCTAGGCTCTTAGCTAGTTGCATGGCTGAGGATGAGGTCCCTCGAGTTAGAGGAGATCCACTCGGGGAAATACGACAGCCATACAGGAGGTCGAACTCGGGAAAAGAGAGAATTGCGGAAGGGATACTTTTGGCCATCTATCAAGGACACGGCTGAATTTGCAAAGAAATACCAAAAATGCCAACTCTATGCGCCACTCCAACTTCTTCCGGCGCAAAGGCTCAAGACGATCACAACCTTATGGCCCTTCGCAATATGGGAATTGGACCTAGTTGGTCCCTTCCCACAAGCAAGCGGTCAGAGGAAATTCTTCTTAGTCATGGTGGACTATTTCTCAAAGTGGATAGAGGCCAAGGCATTGGCAAAGGTAACGTCGCAAGTAATTCGCAACTTCATATGGGGGGAGATAATTTGCAGGCATGAGCTGCCCTTGGACATAGTCACTAACAACGGGCCTCAATTCGCGAGCGAGGAGTTCGTTAGCTTCTACGGACAATTGGGCATCGATCTCAGGTTTGCATCTGTCCATCACCTCAGGAGCAACAGACAAGTGGAAGCCGTGAACAAGATCATTGTCAACCTGTTGAAGAAGAATGAAAGTGAGGGGATAAATACAACTCTAGAGGGGGGGGGGGTGAATAGAGTAATCAAAAATTTGACTATCTATTCAACTCCCGTGGAGTTAATTGCGGAATTGAAGTTTATAGATATTTGAAGAACCCTAGAGCCTAACACAATGTGTAGTGCACAAGAGTTAGCTAACTGTAATTACAGTTTAGCTTCGGGTCCTACACAGCAACTAGCAAACCTAGTTAATTCTAATCACAGGAACAGTGCAATAAATTAAATAAAGTAGCACAGACGACACAAGAAATTATAGTGGTTCCCTCTCAATAGGTACGTCCACTCTTCTACCACCACGGTAGGAATACACTACAGGTTTTTGATCAGGTGCCCTGCCACCAACAAGATCTGCTTCAGGTAGATCTAGAAACCCTTTAGACTTTTGATCAGGTGTCTAAAAACCAACACAGGTTTTTGATCAGGTGCCCTGCCACCAAGGTTTACTTTTGAAGGGAGTAATAACCCTTTTACAAGAGGTTGGGAAAGAGAGGATGTCTTCTCTATTTTAAATAAAATGAGAGAAGCACGCGGACTTGCACAGAGCTAGAAAGCTCTAAAGAATCAAGGCTCTCCCTGGCTTAGAGAATATCCAGGAAGAGTCTTGCTTTAGGTGCAGGAACTCTTCAGAATTCTTGACAGAAAACTGTCTTGAAATTCTGAAGAAAAAGCTAGAAGAAGGCTATAGATTTGAGAATGATTGTTCTTCTTCAATCAACTTTCTTTCTTCTTTTTCTTCTTCTTCAAAAAAACTCTGAGTGTAGATCTTCCTGGAAGCAGGATGACTCAGGTTGAAGAAGAGAGCTGAAGAGATGCAAATCTTCTCAGTTGAATACGGAGTGCTGAGAGCTGTAAGATCTTTCTTGCTTTCTTTCTTTCTGCGAGCTGCTGTTCTGTATTGGTGCTTAACTGAACTAGTTCTTTAAAAGAACTCTTTTTATATAAGCCTTTGCAACGACTTTAATTTGAGTTTGAACTTTGTCTTCTTCCGAAATCTGTAAACTGGGCTGCAAATAACACACAGCAAAAATATACAGCAGACATATATTCTATAACGGGATAACACTTTCCAAGAAGCTGGAAAATCAATCTGAATAAAGAATGCTAGATAAAGTCACATCAGATTAAACTCTTTACAGTCAGAGAGAACTTTTGAGTCCAACGGTTATAAAGAACAGACTGGCAGATAAAGTTAAAATGATATGTCAACTAATAAGACAAACAACTTTATCAGAAAAAATAGCTTGACTTATGCATAAAGAAGGAAGCAAGTATTGCTTTGAAATATACGCATAAAATCATTTAAATAATCTCTAATAAAATATGCCAGATAATTAAGAATTAAATCACAGAAGAGAACGAATATAATATTATCTAAAGGCAGACAAAAGATAGTCGAACGATCCTCGGAGATCGTCGACCGAAGCACAGAGATCGTCGACCTATCAGACAGATAGTCGAACGACACAGACAGTCGAACTATCAAAGCAGATAGTTGAACTATCACACAGATAGTCGAACTATCACACAGATAGTCGAACTATCAAGGACAGATAGATAGTCGAACTATCAACACAAGAAGTCGAGCTATCAACAACAGACAGACAGTCGAACTATCAAGACAGATAGTTGAGCTATCAACAACAGACAGATAGTCGACCTATCGAAACAGATAGTCGAGCTATCAACAACAAATAGATAGTCGACCTATTGAAACAGATAGTCGAGCTATCAACAACAGACAGAACAGATAGTCGAACTATACACAGATAGTCGACCTATCAACAAGCAGACAGCTAAACTATCAACACGATAGTCGAGCTATCAGATAGTTGAACTATCAAGGAAGATAGTCGAACTATCGAACAGAGCAGACAGATAAACTATCAACAAGATAGTCGAGCTATCAGATAGTTGAACTATCAAAGAAGATAGTTGAACTATCAAGAAATTCTGTCTTAACAAAAGAAGTCGAGCAGAGGTCGACGATTGTCGAGGCAGATACCGCAGATCGTCGAGCTAACAAGAGTTGAACCGACTCAGAGTTAGACGATCTACTGGCAGACAAACGTCGACCAACTGACAGACGATCGTCGACCAGTCGATAGACGATAGTTGAGCGGCGTTCGACTATAGTCGAACCAAAAACAACTTAGCCAGATTTTCACTGGATAAGTGACAGCACTACAGCTAGAGGGAATCTAACCTATCAACTAACCTTTGAACATAGATAAATCTTGGGTCAAGAAACTAAAGGAGAAGACTTAACTTAAATCCAAACTAGGGTACCAACAAAGAAGGTGGAGAATCTGAAAGGTAGCTTGGTGGAGCATCTCCCCTCAGTCTTGTGGGCCTTGAGAACCTCCCCGAACACGACTATTGGAGAAACCCCTTTCAAGCTATCACATGGGTCAGAGGTTGTGCTCCCCGTAGAATTTGAGGTGAGATCTCCGTGTGTTGTGTCCATGGGAGATGGCGATGAGGAATGGAGAGTAGAGAATGAGTAAGAGCAACGACTATCTCTTGATCTGGTGGAAGAGCTCCGTGACCTAGCATCCCTCCGCCAGGAGGAGGTCAAGCGTCGGATGACAAGGTACTTTGATAAGAACATCATGATCAAACATTTTGTAAAAGGAGATCTAGTCATCAAAAAGGTTGATGCCACATGAAGGGGGGAGTCTTTGGAAAACTCCACCCTAACTGGGAAGGACCCTTTGTAATCCTTGAGCCGCTTTCCTCAGGTGGTTATTGCCTTAAAAATATTGAAGGGACTCCCTTAGCCACACTTGTAGCGGTGACGACCTGAAACACTTTTATCCATAAAATGAATGAAAGCAAGGATCCACTTCTCACCAGATACCCTTTTACTTCATAATCACCACTAATCAAGTTTAAACCAGAATACCCTCAATGGGACCCTGTTGACCGGGCTCTCACTAGCCAGTAGGGCAGGTAGGTTGCTCGAGTAGGAGGTGGAGATAGAATTAAGTCAAAACAGAATACCCCCGATAGGACCCCGCTGACCGTGCTATCACTAGCTGACAGGGCAGACATGTCACTCAGATAGGAGGTTGAGATAAAATCAAGTTCAAACCAGAATACCATCGATGAGACCCCGCTGACCGGGCTCTCACTAGCCGGCAAGGCAGACAGGTTACTTGGGTAGGAGGTTGAGATAGAATCAAGTTCAAAACATAATACCCTCTATGGGATAACGCTGACCAGGCTCTCACTAGCCGGCAAGTCGCTCGAGTAGGAGGTTGAGATATAATCAAGTTCAAAACAGAATACCCTCGATGGGACCCCGCTTACCGGTCTCTCACTAGCCGGCAAGGCAGGCAGTTCGCTCGGGTAGGAGGTTAAGATAGAATCAAGTTTAAACCAGAATACCCTTGATGGGACCCCGCTGACCGGGAACTCACTATCCAGCAGGGAAGGCAGGTCGCTCGAGTATGAGGTTGAGATAGAATCAAGTTCAAACCAGAACACCCTCGATGGGACCTTGCTGACCGGGATCTTACTAGCTGGCAGGACAGACAGGTCACTTGGGTAGGAGGTTGAGATAAAATCAAGTTTAAACCAGAATACCCTTGATGGGACCACACTGACCGGGCTCTCACTAGCCGGCAGGGCATACAGGTCGCTCGGGTTATAGGTTGAGATAGAATCAAGTTCAAACCAGAATACCCTCAATGGAAACCCGCTGACCGGGCTCTCACTAGTGGTCAGGACAGGCAGGTCGCTCGGGAAGGAAGTTGACCCATAAATAAGATGGAGTCATGTTTATATCAGTTAAATTCCAACAAGCCAGCAGAGTGCTTGGCCCCTCAAGGGAGGAGGGAATAGAGAGGTAGTCAGGGAAAAGGAGGTTGGGCTTTGTTTCTTCTCACTGCGACTGCTACCTCTTTTACGCGATCATAAAGTGAAAGCTCCGGGTTCGCGGGAACTCGGATCTTGTGATAGAGGCAATATCTTGCTCCTATGAGCCACGGGAGAAGGGGTAAGGTGCACCTCGATGAGTTGCGGAAACGTGGAGAAAACCATTCAACCATGAATCAACAAGTAATACGAAAGAAAACCACATTAAATACAAATTTGAACATAACAAAAAATAAACTTGATTCCTTATTAATCACAAAATACATGGGTGCGCACACCTTTACATTATCAAAAAGGGAAAAAAAGAAAATTACATCCCTCGGCTCGTGGGCGGGCCATCAGGGGAGTAGCCACGTCCCGAGGATTCCGGACTCACCGTTTGCGGATAGAAATCCGGGATGAAATCTCTTGTGGCTAGTCCCATCTAGTCATCCCGCAGATCATCGCGATTGTGCAACACTCTCAAGTTTGCTTCCATGGTCTGCATGATCAAAAGTTTGCCGGTGTTCCTCACTTCCTCCAGCGAGAAATGAAGGAGGTTGCACGCGCTGGAGGAGGATGCGCTAGGTGTGGCGGGAGTCTTCTCTGCGCGAATGTTGGCGAGCTCCACCTTGGTAGCCGCGAGCTCCCCCTCCAAGTTTTTGATGCGCGACCACAGACGATCGACGGTATCGATATCCTATAGGAAAATTATGAGAAACACAATGCAAAAGATAAGGGAGGTCAATAAGCACGAAGACTCACCACACTGCCATAGTGCTTTAGCGAGGAGACGCTCTGTTAGCTCAAGGCGCGTATCAAGGTCGAGGACCTTCTCCTCGGCGAGCTTCCGGGCAGCCTCAGCATTCTTGAACTTCTTGCGGAAGCTAATCCCCCTCCGCGCGACCATATGTACAAGTTCAATGGCACACAGATGGGCTCGCGAGTTCTAATAGGCGAGTTATTTCATCATTAGCCTATCGTACTCCTCGACATCTTGGTGGTTATAGAATCCATAGCTGAGGGAGTACGCGTCCTTGCTAGCACAGCCAGACTCGGTCCAGGAAGACAGGAGAGCGGAGAGGGTGATCTTGTGTGAGCGTTCATCCCAGGCGAGCAGGGGTTGTCCATAACCATCCCTAGGCTACTGCCCTATCCCGAAGTTAGGGTGCGAGGAAGGAGTTTCCAGTTCTCCCCCAGCTTGCCGACCCCCTATTGCTCACCCGCCGGGTGGGTCATCTCGCTCGCTGGAGCAGTCTTCTTTGAGAGGACGGGCTCACAGGAGGGGCAGGTCTTTTGGAGGCAATTGTCTTTTGACGCTTTGGGGGTCCGCCAGACGACGATCCCGCGTCGGGCCCTTTAGCAGGCTCTCCACTTTTCTTCTTACCGCTGTCGGAAGCGGGGACTCGCAGGTCCTCAACACACGGATGACAACAGATTGAGCGAGGGAAAAGGTGGGATCCACCCTGCCTTTTCCCACGTAAGGTGGGTGTGCATGGATATCGCGCTCACCTGCGAGAATGCCAAAAAAACAAGGCATCAAGGCGACACAAGAGGCATGATAAAGTTACGAGAGGGGTATGAAAGCTTACCGACGCCTAGAAGTATAGGTAATAGCGAGTCGACATTGCACCGCAGATGGGTGACTTTGAAGTTCTTCCCCAGGAAGAACTTGTGTAATTTGGCATCCTCGTTGACGACGCATGGGGTTCGGCAGGTGATCTCATCCTTTTGTACCGGCACGTACGGGACATTGTCGTGGTCGACCTTGACAAAGATGAACTAATTGGTCTAGTAGTGGGCCGTGTTGATGGTCTCGCAGACCTTGATTTGCGAGTCGGTGAGGAAAGCCACCAATTCGCTGGTGGCTCGGTAGGTGAATAGCTTGCGAAAAACTGTCAAGTTAAACTTTATCCTCTCTTCGCGAAGGTAGCACGTGTATGCCACTAACATCGAGATCCCGTTGGTGGTGATCTGCGAGGGCACCAGGCCAAAGTATTTGAAAATTATTTCACCTCCGGCCATAGCAGGAGGCGAAGTCCCATCTCGAAATGTATGAGAGGTATGGCGTGCTCATCCTACCTTATGGAGTTGATGGACTTGCCCTCCCTGGGCACACGAGCCTTGAACCCCACCAGTACGAACTCTGCGATAATCTCTAGCATCTCCTCCTCCGAGACCTGTCCGTCAAGGAAGAGATAGTCCAGGAAATGGGCCGCGCAGTTCTGACGCCCCTCCTCGCCATCGCCAACCATCTTGCGAGATCTTGTGTGAATGCTCGGTATGCTTTGGAAGAAAGAGGAAGGAGCATTTATGATGGTAGGTGGCGATCGGGAAGGGGTGGGGTATTTATAGAAGTAGGGGAAAGAGTGGGTCCGACCAATTGGCGTGAATCCACTCGCCGCTTCCACTCTCGCATGGCATCCTGCAATATACTTCACCTCAGTCCACTCGCAGACAACGACTTGAACACGCCCATTCACAAGACAAAACACCGCTTGACATCGCGGGTTGCACACTCGCGGCGAGACCAAAATTATATGAATACGATAATATACTTACGCATAAAGATCAAATTATTACAACATTCAAGAGCTTGCAAGCATTATCCAGTTAGTTCACGCAGCATACACGGGAATACTAAACAAATTCAGTTCAAGGGAATATTATCAAGCTTAGTGTGGAACCCATTTCCATGAACCCTGTCCTTGCATTCTCACTTGAGGACCTCCGATCCCCTCTGGGTGACTTCCTCGCAAACGATAGTGATCTTTTATTGGAGCGTCTGACGACATTCCTCCATCTTCTTCATGTGCATCTCCAGGGAAGTCGTGTTCACTCCAAGGAGCTTTTGCATCGCTCACGTAAAAGAGGCACACTCGCACTCTAATGTCTCCACTCGTTGCTATAGAGAGAGAAGGTGAGCCAGACCATCGTCCGTTGGCTGAGTCTATTTGCCCTGCATCTCGCGAAGCCTGAACTAATGTTTCCTCAAAAGGGCTGACACTCGTTCAGTTAGCTCAGCAACGGACGCTAGCTTGCTGAGATAGCCTCAGATCTAGTCAGGAGAGGATGGTAATGAGTATGTCGTGGTATCATCATGATCACCCCCTATAGAGATGTCAGTCGCGTCTAGTGAGATAAAGCGGGAGATCAGTACAGATGAGCAAGCTGAAAGGTATGAAGCGTGTAAACTGCTTACCACAAAATGCCTTGTAACACCCCTGATTTTTTCGATGATTATTTTTTAAGTTCCTTTAGTGACGTATTTTTGACGTTAGGGCGTTACGTTGATGCTAGTTAACGGGCACAATTGTCGGAGCATGATTTTGTTCTTTGGTATCTGAGACTTTGACTTGGGAAAATTAGTATGGCTAATTTTTATTGTGTTTGAGGAATTTCCCTTGCGAACCAGGTTCATTTGGAGACTCGGTGGAGCTTTTCTATGGATGTTGATGTTTTGACTTCGGGGAATTTTAACCCGAGTTTGGTTGGTCAAATCCTGATTTTGACTTCGTCGTTGAATTCGTAACATCGATATTTAGCCTCAGTGCGAATTTCGTGAAAATTCAAGATGATTTGGGTTTTCCGGTCATTTGTATGTTTAGCTAATTATAATTATAATAATAATATTATATATATATATATATATAAATACTTATATGTACGAATTGACGGAACCCTATTCATCTTCTTCCCAAAGCCGTCAGACTGAAAATGCGGAAGAATGGAGGCGACGATCATCGTGAGGTTTCTGTCCGCTGCTGTAGGAGTTCCGAAGCTCGGAATCGTCGTTGGAGGGTAGATTCGGAAAGCTCTCGCCGATATCTACGCGTGCACAGTAAGTTTTCCCTGTTTCGTGGATTTTTGGCGTTAGGGTTTTTGACCTTAACCCTTGTTTGCCCCGAAAAGTTTCAGAAATCGTTGCCTAAGAGTTCTTGCAGCCGATCCTTGGAGCGGAGCGTTCGTGAGGCCGGATTTCGGAAGCTTTGAGGCAAGTGGTGATTTAATTCCTCATGCTAGTTCTTGTTCAGTTTTTCCCCTCTTGATTTTCCTCCTTAGAATGTAGGGGTAGTGTAGAGTTCGGCCAAAACCGATTCACTGGGTAGCGTAGGATTTCTGGCTAAGGAAAATTCGTCGAATATGTAGGAGTTAGCCTGAATAAAATTCGTCGAATATGAGGGAAGAGTACTGAGTAAAATTCGCCGAGTATGGGAGTTGTTCTGAGTAGAATTAGTCAAATATCAGCGCAGGTCTAGGCATATTCGTCAAATATGATAGGCGTGGAGTGAAGGCTTTTTCGTCGAGTATGATTCGTCGAGTGGTTTTGGCGTCGAGTACGTCGAGTATTGAAAGTGTTGGCGTCGAGTGAAGTCTAATTCATCGAGTATTCTTGATGAATTCGTCGAGTGTGGTCTCGGTGTCAAAAGCATCGAGTGATCCGGTGACCAAGTCTTTTTCGTCGAATATCGTTAAGTAGTAAATTTTGCCAAGTTATTTTCGTCGAGTTTTGCCTTAAGGTAAGGGAGAATCGTCGAGTATTATTGACGAATTCCTCGAATACTTAGAGTATTATGCGCCGATTTGCCGAGTATCGAAGTAAAATCAGGCTGATTCGTCAAGTATCGCTAGGTTTAGTTTTCTTACACCAAGTAGAATTTGTCGAGTGTCTCTTGTATTTGTCGAGTATATTCGACGAATCAGCATGGACTCAGGATTTTCTCGCCGAATTAGGTCCGATTCGTCGAGTATTGACTCAGATGAATTTTCGGGATTTTCATTCCTCTTTGTCGTTGAGGAATTTTGATGATAGGCTCGGGTTTTATCGGTGTTTTGGATGTGAAGGTATGGCTAGGTTGGCAGTGGATAAATGACCACCAAATTGAAGACGGTTCGTGAATCATTACACATGGTGGTTGATGATTTTCTTTTGGACTGTTGGGTTGTGTTGTACAATGTGTCCACCACCACAGTGACTTTTTGAGATTTTTGGACTGTTGGGTTGTATTGGACAATGTGATCACCATCACAGTGCCTTGTTGAGATATTTGGTTTGATGGTTTGTTTTGGACAATGTGTCACCGACTCAGTACCGTTTTGCCAAATGTTAATGATTCACGTGTTTAGAGTTGTTCAGTCTCTTTCTTCTTATTATATAGACATATGTCATTATGTTTACTCTTGCAGATGTTATCGAAGCATGACTTCATATCGCACTTGGTGCAACTTCTCACACTTACACTTTTGAGAACTCTTCATTTCTTATTATAGTTTAACTTATTTGTTGTGGTTTGACAGCTATTCTTGTCTTGGGTTAGTAATAACCCTTTGACTCCTCTTGATCACTTTTACTGTGATCTTTCATCGCTACTTGTATATTCTTACTGAGGTATTCTTTTCTTTTGAATGCCTCAGACTCGGAGCAGTAGTCGTTCGAGCAGTTAGAGTTGGTAGTTGTTGATGTTCTGCAGTTGTTGCAGTGATTCTCCCCTCACCGTTGTGAGGTTGTTTTGTTGTTTTGTTTTTTGTTCAGACATGCATGATGTTTGGTGGGTTCGTATCAGGTTGTTGATGACCACTGGAGTTTATTGTAGGATTTTGAGTTACGTGCTAGTTGCTAAGTCATTTTCTGAATGATTTATTGTATTAACTTGGTCATTGGCAAGGATTTATGCTAGAATTGCATGTTAGTTATTTTCAAAGCATACAAGTATTATTATACTTATCTCATACTCATGATATCTTTTTAAACCCAAAATCATTATATTTTAGCGAACGTAAAAGCTCTTTCTATACATATATTAAATCTAGAGGTATACATATCATGAGTTATCCTATTAGATGTTCGTACTCATGTAGGATAATAATTGAACTAAATAAAGTATTTTTTGTAGCTTATATTTTATTTTTATCCGTGGACTAGATGATCCATCACGCCGAGGGATATGACAATTCAAATTTAATCTAAGTTTTCGCCGTAAAAAACTTAAGAATTTCACAAAGAATATTAGGAGTAGGTCCTTGCCTGAGCGTCTGCAGTTATCTCCTACACGACGTGACATCACATCGCGTGTTTTCTATTACTCTAATATAATGATCTATGTTAAGAAAATGCTGGTTGTGATAATGGGTATCCGAGGTACAGTTTTTGTGGTCTTGTTCCATTTCATACACACATTGATTTGTCATCGGTACGTCTTGGCCGAAGCATGAACACTACACTCATAAGCATAATAAGAAGTATACATGGCATATTATGTAGCATGAGATACATAATATGTGTTTATATATGGATCCTCATATGAAGCAACATGTGATTGTTATATAGTATGTGATGCATAACTATCATCACATGAATGCTTATTAGATTTTGCTTTTTCGTTACATGTGATATTATGTAGTATGAGATGCATAATATTTCATTTGTACGCCGCTCATAGCATGCATTAAAGCCTTTATTAGATTGCATAACACAACATGCATGACATAACATAGCATTAGCACACATGTCAAGCTAAGATCTACATGATGACATTTGTACACACATGAGTTTAAACTAAAGCATAAGAATTCATGCATTCATATCTTATGCATATGAGTCAATAGGATGACGGTATATCACCCTAAGTTAAAGCATAACATCATTAATGAAAAACCTAGAGCAAGTTGGCAGCTTGAGTAAGTATCTATGCATGTATGGTCTGAACTAAGTTGAGTAATTCTAGCAGTTAAGCTAGGTTTTGATTTGACGTTCGTTGTATTATTAGGATGCCGCCTAAGTGTGTTGCGACGAGGTTGACTCCCCAGTCTGAGAGCAAGTCGTCAAGTGCGCAAAGTGAAGCTGTTATTGAAAGGCTGCGACAGAGCAATGAGGCTCTGTCAAGGCAGATGGTTGAGATGCAATCACAAATTCAGGCGATGTTGACTGTTATTTCAGGGTAGCAACCTAGAGTGCAAGACCCTGCAGTGGGTCAAGCCGTTCCTATTCCTCCTTCTCCTTTGGTGCCTCCAATTCTGCTGCCACCATAGATGAATTTCATTACGTATTTTCAGCGATTAAGACCTCCTACCTATGACGGTAAAGCAGATTTCATGTCATTGGATGACTGGATCGTTGCTATCGAGGAGATGTTCTCGTATTTAGGAATTTCTGCTGACCAAAGAGTGATGGTCGTTGCTTACCAGCTGAAGGGCCTTGTGAAGAGTTAATGGTTAAGAGAGAAGGAGAACCTTACAGATGTGTGTTCATGGGGATCATTCAAGGAGTTGTTGCTGGGGAAATTTCTGCCATCGGTCGAGCAAGATTATTTGATGAACAACTTTCTACATCTGAAGCAAAGACAGCTCACAGTCAGTGAGTACGAGATAGAATTCAGCTAGTTGAGCAGCTTTGCTCCAGATTTGGTAGCCTCTGAAGCGAGCAGAGTAAACCTCTTTCTGGGTGGTCTTAGGAGCGACATCCAGCAATTGACTAGTGCGTGTGGATTTGAGAATTATGTTGAGGCGGTAGAAGCTGCTATGAAAGTTGAAGCTATCGATAACGCCAAGAATCGCGGTATGAAAATGAGAAAGGACAAGAGAAAGTCTGAGGATAATAAAAGTTCTCAAGAATCTGGTCCTGCTTTGAAGAAAGGAAGCAAGGAGGTGTACAGTTTCTGTGGCCGGCCAGGCCATCCATTCGAAAAGTGTTTCAAGAGGTTGGGAGCTCAGAAGCAGCAATAAGTGATTGTAATTCAAAGTGTACCCAAAGGAGATCATGTTTGTGCTTTGTGCAAGCAGAAGGGTCATGATGTTGCCCGTTGTTGGAGTAAAGATAAGGTATGCTTCCAGTGTGGACAGAGAGGGCATTTGAAGTCTAGATGTCCGTGGTCTCAGCCCCCATTGCAGCCAGTTCTACTCCAAGCCTTACCGCCGCCGCAGCTGGATAAAGGGAAGGGCAAGCTGAATGTGATGACTTTGGAAAAAGCGCAGACGTCCACTCAAGTGATCTTAGGTTAGATTCTAATCTAGTCCTTAGCTCGTAGCTATAGTTTCGATGTTGTTTGGCTAGTTATATATACGATTTTATAGGGAAGTTTAAGGTAAAGAACCGTTGGGACTCGTTCGTGGCTAGGACTTTCATAGAGCATCATTGTCTGACTCTTGATCAAGTTAGCAATTCGTTTCGCTTTAAGTTTCCCTCTAGCAACTCGGTGGTGTCGGACCAGGGTATCTAGAGTTGTCCTATTCTTTTAGGCGATTTCCTAGCTTTTGCCTATCTGAAGGTGTTAGACATGGAGAACTTTGATGTGATCTTGGACATGGACTGGTTGTAAAGATATGATGTTGCTATCCAATGTAAGGTTAAGCATTTGGACTTCAAGATGGACAATGGCCACCCTAGGAGTGTGTATGGTTTGCCACGCCAGTATTCCCCAATTTTTTTTGTGGTATGTGCTCGGAAACTCTTAGATTCCGGTTGTTGTGCTTATTTTATTTCTGTTTTGGAAATCATTGGTAGTTTGCCGCTTGTCGAGGATATTCCTGTGGTGCGAGAGTTTCCTGATGTTTTCCCAGTTAGTCATCATGGTATTTCGCCTGAGAGAGATGTGGAGTTTGTTATAGATCTGGAGCCGGGTACTCGCCCTATTGCTAAGGCACCGTACCATATGGCCCTGCGTAAGCTGGAAGAGTTGCGTACCCAGTTAGATGAGTTGTTGCAGTGTGGAATCATTAAGCTAAGTTCTTCGCCTTGGGTTGCTCCCGTCTTGTTTGTTAAGAAGAAGGATGGATCTATGAGACTGTGCATTGACTATAGGGAATTGAATAAGATAACTATCAAGAACATTTATCACTTGCCGCAAATAGATGATTTGTTTGATCAGTTGCGTGGTAGTATGGTGTTTTCGAAGATTGACCTTCGTTCAGGCTACAATTATTTGAGGATCCGTGAGACGGATGTTCTGCGGACCACCTTTCGTTCTCGGCATAGACATTTTGACTTCTTAGTGATGTCCTTTGGATTGACGAATGCACCATCTGTCTTCATGGACATGATGAACAGAGTGTTTAAGGATTTCTTGGATCAGTTTGTGGTTATTTTTATTGACGATATTCTGGTTTATTCCCGGAGTGCTGAGGAGCATGCCCAGCACTTGCGTTTAGTTCTGTCTGCTTTAAGAGAACATAAGTTGTATATAAAGTTGAGTAAATGCGAGTTTTGGCTACCTCAGGTGTTCTTTTTGGGTCATGTTGTGAATAAGGATGGAATTTAATTTGACCCAGAGAAGATAGCCATTGTTATGGATTGGAAAAGACCTACCACACCTAAAGAGATGAGAAGTTTCCTAGGGTTGACAAGATATTATAGAAGGTTTGTGGAAGGATTCTCTGCGTTGTCTACGCCTTTGACTAAACTTACGCAGAAGAACGCAATTTTTGTGTGGAGCGATAAGTGCGAAGGAGCCTTTCAGGAGTTGAAAAGAAGATTGTGCACTGCTCCAATGTTGTCTTTGCCTACCAAAGGATTGGAGTATGTTGTTTATATGGATGCATCGCACGTCGGACTTGGTTGTGTTTTGATGCAAAAAGGAAAAGTGATTGCGTATGGGTCGAGGAAATTAAAGATTCATGAAAGGAACTACCCTACTCATGACTTGGAGTTTGCGGCAGTGATTTATGTCTTAAATTTGTGGAGACATTTGTTGTATGGAGCGTTGTGCAAGATTTACACAGACTATACGAGCTTGAAGTATGTCTTCACTCAGAAGGAGTTGAATTTGCGCCAACATAGATGGTTGGAGTATGTCGCGGATTATGATGTTGAAATTCTATATCATCCATCCAAAGCTAATGTGGTAGTCAACACCTTGAGTAGGAAGACCGCGCAGATCTTTAAACTTTTTGTGGAATCTTTGTGGAAGAGTTTTTATTAATGAACATCTCTGTCAGAAGTAGCGGTTCACCAAACATCCTAGAAGTGGCAGAGCCTTCGTGGATTACGCTTACAAAGCTTCATCAAAAGGATGACCCTGATTTGCAGCATGTTCGTAGTAGAACCAAAAAAGGGGAATTGCCGGAATTTTCAATTGATGATGCGAGTACCTTGAAGTACCGCGGTAGATATTGTATTCCCGCTATTGAGGATATTCGAGAAAAGATATGCAGTAAAGCGCATGGTTCTAATGTTCCCTACTACCCTGGTTCTATGAAGATGTATAGAGATCTGAAGCAGATTGTTTGGTGGTATGGGATGAAGAATGATATAACCAAGTTTGTGTCTGAGTGTTTTACCTACAAGTGTGTTAAGGCAGATCATGGACGGCCTAGTGGCAAGCTGACACCTTTGTATGTTCCAAGTTGAAAGTGAGAGAGTATTTCTATGGACTTTATTACTGGTTTGCCGAGATCTCCCAGAGGACATGATTCTGTGTGGGTCATAGTTTATAGATTGACGAAGTGTGCTCACTTTGTGTCGTTCATGATTGACTACTCCATGAAGAAGATAACAGAGTTGTATTTGGAAGAGGTCATTAGACTGCATGGAGTGCCGGTAAGTATCATGTCCGATCGAGATTCCAGGTTTACGTCTCATTTTTGGAAAATTTTGCAGGAGGGGTTGGGCACTGACCTCAGGTATTCAATCGCTTATCCACCGCAGACCAATGTTCAAATGGAGAGAGTTAATTAGATTTTGGAAGATATGATCTGATGTTACATCTTGGATCACGGAGGAGCGTAGGACGAGCGGCTTAGATTGATGGAATTTGCTTATAATAATAGTTATCATGAGAGTTTGCAGATGGCCCCCTTTGAGGCTTTGTATGGGAGGCATTGTCGAACCCCCTTGTTTTGGGCTGAAGTTGGCGAAAGACCGTTGGTAGGTCCGGAAGCCTTAGAAGAGATGAGTACTTCTGTGATGCATATCCGAGAGAAGCTTCGTATAGCTCAGGAGCATTATGAGAAGAATGCTAATCGACGAAGGGTTGAACTGGAATTTGCAGTTGAGGACATGGTTTTTCTCAAAGTTTCTCTGATGTTAGGCGTTAAGAGGTTTGGAAGGAACCACAAGTTTGATCCCAGGTATGTGGGACCTTTCCGGGTTGTTGAACGCATCAGAGTGTCAGCTTATAGGCTGGATTTGCCCGCTAATTTTCCTGGTGTGCACGATGTGTTTCATGTGAGCCAGTTGCGGAAATGTGTGCTTAGTGATCGGCTTGTCCTTGACTCGGTGCCCCAGTTGTAGCCTAATCTTTCTTATGTTGAGGTGCCTGTTCGTATTCTGGAGACTCAGGATCGAGTGCTGCGAAGGAAGACAATACTTATGGTCAAGGTTCTTTGGTGAAACCAAGACGTTGAGAGCGCGACTTGGGAGTTGGAGTCAGCTATGAGAATGTCTCATCCTCATCTGTTCTCCTAGTTTCTTTTGGTAAGTGTTTCTACTCAATAACATTTGGTTATTTCCTTTTTGGTAGTAGCTTTTGTTTGCGTATCAAGTTTCGGGACGAAACTTTTTTTTGGGGGGAGGGTGGCTATAACGCCCCTAATTTTTTCGATGATTATTTTAAGTTCCTTTAGTGGCGTATTTTTGACGTTATGGTATTACGTTGACGCGTAGTTAACGGGCGCCGTTGTCGGAGCGTGATTTTGCTCTTTGGTATCCGAGGTTTTGACTTGGGAAAATTAGTATGGCTAATTTTTATTGTGTTTGAGGACTTTCCCTTGCGAATCGGGTTCATTTGGAGACACGGTGGAGCTTTTCTAGGGATGTTGATCTTTTGACTTCGGGGAATTTTAACCCAAGTTTGGTTGGTCGAATTCTGATTTCGACTTCGTCATTGGATTCGCAGCATCGATATTTAGCCTTAGTGTGAATTTCGGGGAAATCCGAGAAGATTCGGGTTTTCCGGTCGTTTGTACGTTTAGCTAATTATAATTATAATAATAATATAATATATTTATATAAATACTTATATGTATGAATTGACGAAACCCTATTCATCTTCTTCCCAAATCCCTCAGACCGAAAATGCGGAAGAAAGGAGGCAACGATCATCGTGAGGTTTCCGACCGCTGCTGTAGGAGTTCCGGTGCTTGGAATCGTCGTCGGAGGGTAGATTCGGAAAGCTCTTATCAAGATCTACGTGTGCATGGTAAGTTTTCCATGTTTTTTGGATTTTTGGCGTTAGGATTTTTGACCTTGACCCTCGTTTGCCCCGAAAAGTTTCAGGAATCATTGTCTAGGAGTTCTTGCGGTCGATCCTTGGAGGGGAGCGTTCGTGAGGCCGAATTTTGGAAGCTTTGAGGCAAGTGGTGATTTCATTCCTCTTGCTAGTTCTTGTTCAGTTTTTCCCCTCTTGATTTTCCTCCTTAGAATGTAGGGGTAGTGTAGAGTTCGGCCAAAACTGATTCACTGGGCAGCGTAGGATTTCTGGCAAAGGAAAATTTGTCTAATATGTAGGAGTTAGCCTGAGTAAAATTCGTTGAGTATGAGGGAACATGACTGAGTAAAATTTGCCGAGTATAGAAGTTGGTCCGAGTAGAATTTGTCGAATATCAGCGTAGGTCTAAGCATATTCGTCGAATAAGATAGGCGTGGAGTGAAGGCTTTTTCGTCGAGTATGATTCGTCGAGTGGTTTTGGCATCGAATTCGTCGAGTATTGAAAGTTTTGGCGTCGAGTGAAGTCTAATTCGTCGAGTATTCTCAATGAATTCGTCGAGTATGGTCTAGGCATCGAAAGCATCGAGTGATCCGGTGACCAAGTATTTTTCGTCGAATATCGTTAAGTACTAAATTTTGACAAGTTAATTTCCTCGGGTTTGTTGGGTACATTGGAAAATGTGTACCTGATTTGAAGAAGCCCAACTTAGCTCAATGATATACATCAAGGTCTATTTGATATTGTTTTGAGTTGACATGTGCAGGTGAAGAAGTGTTAAAGAATGCAGAAAAATATTCTAAGTCCACATGTCGACACCTGAAGAAATTGTGTCGACACTTCAGAATATTTGTGTCGACACTTCAGAATATCAGTGTCGACACAGAGAAAGATAGTCGACCACATTTATGTCGACACTGGGAAGCAGTGTCGACACATAAAGAAAATCGTCGACCTCAGCACTGGAAAGTTAGTCGACTAGTGAAAGATAGTCGACCAGAGAAAGATAGTCGACTAGTGGAAGATAGTCGACTAGTGAAAGATAGTCGACCAGAGAAAGATAGTCGACTCACAGAAGAAGATAGTCGACCTCAACTGTGTCGACACTGGGTGGATGTGTCGACACCTTGAGATTGAGTCGACACATATTGGCAGAAGTTGACTATGCTTGTGTCGACACCAGAAGACTGAGTCGACACATTTTGGCAGAATTGAAGATTGCTGTGTCGACACCTGAAGGCTGAGTCGACACACACTGAGTTCTGAATCTACAATAACTGTGTCGACACACAGGACTTGTGTCGACACACTGCAGAGTCTAGACCAAGTTATTTTCTGAAGAAGCTGTGTCGACTTAAAGGCAACTTAGTCGACATCATCAAAGACTGTGTCAACACCAAAGTCACTTGTGTCGACACAGATAGACAGATTGGTCTCGACACTTTCTGACAGACTGTCTCGAATTTTGCTGTCCAAGGATAAGGTACAGGAACTGTTTGAAGACTTGACAGATGTGGGTTGCCACCGTTTAACTGAAGCTGTCAGACCTGTCAGAAAACAGTTAGAAACCGGATCAGCCGGTTACCATGAAGAAAGTCTATAAATAGACACATTCAGAAGGAAATTAAAAGCTAAGAAAAATAACTGAAGAAGATCTAAGAAGAAGAAACAGAAGGATTACGATCCTGTTGTAGTTTCAATTCAAGAAAGTGCTAAGCTCTAAAGAAGATCTTCATCAGAAGATCTAAGAAGAAGAAGAAGAAGTCTGAAGTATCAGAAAAGGTGTTGGATAGAGAGGGATCCGGTCATCTTGAAGAAGAAGAAGGAAGCCATCAGTGGTTTCTCAAGAAGCTATTTGGAAATCAACTCAGCTAAGTTCAGATTCAAGAAGCTTTGAAGAAAGCTCAGATTCAGTTGATTTCATCAGCTGATCAAGAAGTGTCTTGTCCTCTTCTCTCTCAACAAAGGCAAGACATTAGAATATCTTTTCTAAATTTCTGTAGGATCTGTTTATACAGATCTGAGTTGTAAGCCTGTGTTATAAAGGCTGAGTGTAGGAGAGGTGATCTCTGAGTGGTAGGGCTATTTGCCTGAGTGTAGGAGAAGGTTATTCTCTGAGTGGTAGGGCTATTTGCCTGAGTGTAGGAGAAGGTTATTCTCTGAGTGGTAGGCCTTGAGGCAAGGCTGAGGTAGGGCTGTTGAGCCTGAGTTGTAGGAACCTATCCAGGTTCTGAGCTGTAGGATCTGAGGATCTGAGAATAGTGGAAGTTTGGCCGAATCTAGCATACTGCTAGATAGGTGAAGGGGGAAAGTGGATGTACCCAGACCTTGGGGAACCACTATAAAACATTGTGCAATCTGTGATGTTTAGTTGTTTGTGAATGCTGTGCTAGATGTTTTAATTTGTAATTGAATTCTGCCTAGAAGTATAAATAAGAAATTAGAACCTATTCACCCCCCCTCTAGGTGTTTAGGTTGTCTTGAAAGTAAAACTGTCAAGTGGTATCAGAGGGAGGTTCCTCAAAAAAAAGGACTTAACAGTCTGAGGTAGATCTGAAAGGCAGAATCAAGATTCAAAAAGATGGGTTCTGGTGAGAATCATAAGGAGCTAGGGTCTATGAAATTACCCATATGCAAGAAAGAAATTTTTGGAATTTGGAAAGAAAGAGTCAGACTGTTTATGGAGGCATCTGACCCAAGGATTTACATCACAGTACAGGAAGGCCCCTTCATTCCAATGAAGGTATCAGTTCTTGATGCAAATATCTAAACTCCAAAGAGTTATTCAGAAATGACCAAGGATGAAATCATCTTGGCAACCATGGATAAAAGAGCTCAGAACATTATTGTTAGTGCCATAGATGATTCAACATTTCAGAATCTGATTCACTGCAAGACCTCCAAAGAGATGTGGGACACATTAATTGTCTACATGGAGGGATCTGAAGAAGTAAGGCAGGACAGGAAATCTATGCTCAATCAGGAGTATGAAAGTTTTAGACAAGGAAAATCTGATAGCATAACTGAGTGCTACAAGAAATTCTATAGAATTGTGAATGAGCTTATGTCCTATGGAAGAGTCTTCAGTACTTATGAACTGAATGACAAATTCTTGAGATCTTTAACAAAGGATTGGGACACAAAGATCTGTGCCATAAGAGAAGTGGCTAAATTGGCAGAGATATCTCCTCCCACCTTGTTTGGAAAGTTGCTATCCTATGAAATGCAACTTATGGTGAGGAAGGAGGAGGAAAAGAATTCAAGAGGAGAGCATAGAGAAAAGACTGTGGCATTCAATGCAGAAGCCACTAGAATGAATAGGAGGAAATCACCATCTCCTCCTAAGGAAGTTGCAGAAGATAGTTCTGAAAATTCAGATAAGGGTTCAGAAAGCTGTGATTCAGATGCAGACTTTGCTGCATTCACAAGGCAATTCCAGAGGTTCTTGAAAAAGAAGCAATGGAAGTCTAGGCCTTTCACATCACAGCAAGTTGATGACTATTATCAGAAGAAAAGGTCATCAAGGAAAGAGAAGAGCAGATCAAAGCCCAGCAAAGCCACTACTTCAAAGATTGTCTGCTATTGTTGCAATAGGCCTAGACATGTAGTGGCTGACTGTCCTGATAAGAGAAAGGAGTCTTCAGACAAGAAGAAGACTCATCAGAAAGGCAAGAAGGAGAAATCCTTTGTTGTAAAGAAAGATAAGAGTCTAACAGACCAGTCAACTTCAGAGTCAGAATCTGAAGCTGAAGCATATATTGGACTATATGCTGCATCTGAAGAAGAGGAGTTTCTGCAGTTGCTAGACTCCATCAATGAACAAAAGGATCATCAGTGTATGGGGCTGATGGCAGGATCAGAAGAGGACATATGCCAGAATAAGTCTGGTCCTAATAAGGTACAATGTCCTTCTATTACATCTGTTTGTTGTACAAGTGAAGAATCAGCTACATCTGCATCAAGTGATGTAGATGCATCTGAATCTGAAGGAGATGTCTATCAATTGATAGACAAGTATGGGGACTTGTTGCAGGCCCTTAAGAAAAGCAAGAACCTGGTTAAATCTCAGGCTCAGGAAATTACTGAACTAAGGGTTGCTACAACTGAGTTAGAGAAAGTTATTGATCAAAAATTAAATGAAATTGCTAAGCTGAAGAATATAACTATTATTCAGATGGGCACAATTAACTATACTAATGATCAAGTGAAGAGTCTGGAGGCCAGACTAAGAATTGAAAGGGATTTAGTGGCTAGTTACTCTAAGCCAAAATCTGTCTTACCCTTGATAGATGATTTTGTCACTCAAAAGGGTAAGGCTGGATTAGGATTTAAAGGTAACTCCAGGGCTGGAAGATTCAAGAGGAAAGGCAAAGCTCCTGTTCAGCCAATAAACCTTTCAGTCCTCATAAAGTTTAGTAAGGTGGAAGTGCCTTCTAACAAATATGATCATGAAGATATTCAAGGTCATATTAAGACTAATGTTCTGAAGAACAAGGGTGTAAATGCAAGCAGGCCTACCCATGGTCATAAACCCAATGGTTTTAAGAAATCAGTAGGTGAAGTTGCTGCAGCACCAGCAATGAACAAAAATTCTTCTAACAAGGATGTATCTAGATCTAGATACAATAAGTTTGAATGTTGGTGCTGTGGCAAGAGAGGCCATTTTGCACTAGACTGCTGGTATAACCCAAGTGTTATAAAGAACAATAGTCTACCTGTTAGAAGAGGTTATGGTAGCTTTATTAATGCTAACCTGAACTAAGGACCCAAGACTTACTTGGGTTCTAAGGGTAAGTAATTCTGTGTTGCAGGTGAATCCAAGTAACCATGCCCCTATATGGTACTTGGATAGTGGTTGTTCCAGGCACATGACTGGAACAAAGGGGCTGCTGAAGGAGTATTCATCTGTCAAAGATGGACCTAAAGTGATCTTTGGTGGATCTGAAAAAGGAGTCATCAAAGGGTTTGGTAACATTTCTTCTAACCTAATTACTATCACTCAAGTGGCTTATGTAAAAGGTTTGAAACATAATCTAATAAGCATAAGCCAGCTAAGTGATTTAGGATATGACATTTCATTTGTTAAAGATGGATGTCATATCAAAAGGTCAAGTGATCAAAAAATCATATTGACTGGGTATAGGAAGAGAAATGTATATTGTCTTAATTTTGAATGTGAGAATAAGGCTTCTCCCATGTGTCTTGTAGCTGATGACAATGCTTCTCATTGTGTTAAGTGGCACAAGAGATTGGCTCATCTAAACTACAAGACAATTGGCCAACTCTTTAGCAAAGAGTTAGTGAGGAATGGACCTCAAGTTAAGTGTATAAAGGAAGGGATATGCTCAGCTTGTCAAAAGGGCAAGCAGACAAAATCCTCCTTTCAAATCCTTGAAAATAAGGATTCTGTGAGGTGCTTATACCTCTTGCATATGGATCTTTTTGGTCCTATGCCAGTTCACAGTCTAGGTAGGAAAGTCTGCACTTTTGTGGTTGTAGATGACTATTCAAGATTTACATGGGTGTTCTTTCTGAAATAAAAATCTGAAACCCCAAGTGTATTACTTAACTTTGTAAAGCAAATTCAGAATGAACTAAATAGTACAGTGGTCAAAATCAGAAGTGACCATGGTACTGAGTTTCAATCTGAAAGCATAACAAAATTGTGTAAAGACTTTGGGATTTTCCAAGAGTTCTCCTCACCTAGAACACCTCGGCAAAATGGAATTGCTGAAAGAAAGAATAGAACATTAATTGAAGCAGGTAGAACTCTGTTGAGTGACACCTCTCTCCCAGAATATTTTTGGGCTGAGGCAGTTAACACTGCTTGTCATGTAATCAATAGGGCTACTATCACCAAAAGCCACAAAATGACTCCCTATGAGATTGTGAAAGGCAGAAAACCAAATCTATCTTACTTTAGGATCTTTGGTTGCAAGTGTTATATACTTAACAATGGCAAGTCATATTTGACTAAGTTTGCTGCCAAATCCCAGGATGGGATATTTGTTGGTTACAGCATAAATAGTAAGGCCTATAGAGTCTTCAACTTGATTACTCAAGTTGTTGAAGAATCTGTGCATGTTGTGTTTGATGAAACAAGATTAATCAACTGTGAGATGTCTTGTAGATCAAATGACTCAACAGGTATAAGCAAAAGTATGGACAAGCTCTCCATTACTGAAGTATCAAAGGAAGATGGGGCATTGGAAAATGAAGGCTTCTGTCCAGGGGGAGAACAAGACACTATAGAAGCTGATGAAAACCAAGAGATTCAGCTAAATAAAGGAGCTAGAAATGTTCAACCAGAAGGGAATCTTCCTCCAGCTACAAGACATTTAAGAGATCATCCAGTTGATCAGATAATAGGTGATCCAAGACAGGGGGTGCAAACTAGAAGCAGAAATCAAAACACAGTTCTATATTCAAGTTTCCTGTCACAAATGGAGCCTAAGAAGTTTGAAGAAGCTATCCAAGACTAGCACTGGATTGATGCTATGCAAGAGGAGCTGAATCAATTCAGAAGGTGCAATGTCTGGGAGCTTGTTCCTAAACCAAGAGGCCACAACATAATTGGCACAAAATGGATCTATAGGAACAAGCTAGATGAAAGTGGAATAATAGTAAAGAATAAAGCAAGATTGGTTGCAAAAGGATACAGGCAGGAAGAAGGGATTGATTTTGATCAAACCTTTGCTCCAGTAGCAAGGCTGGAGGCAATCAGAATATTCCTTGCCTATGCAGCCTATCAAGACTTCAAAGTATACCAGATGGATGTGAAGTCAGCATTTCTGAATGGTGATCTTAAAGAAGAAGTATATGTAGAGCAGCCATCAGGTTTTGTAGATCCTCTTAAACCTGATTTTGTTTATAAGCTTAGGAAAGCTCTGTATGGGTTAAAGCAAGCTCCAAGGGCTTGGTATGAAACCCTGTCTACTTTCCTTATTGAGAATAAATTCTCAAGAGGAAAAATTGACAAAACTCTATTCCTTAGGGAATCCAAAGGCAAGATCATCTTAGTTCAGATCTATGTTGATGACATAATCTTTGGATCTACTGAAAACAACCTTTGTAAAAAGTTTGCCAAACTTATGCAAGGGAAGTTTGAGATGAGCAGTATGGGGGAACTGAAGTTCTTCTTGGGACTCCAAGTAAGACAGACTGATGATGGCTTGTCCATATCCCAGTCTAAGTTCACCAAAGAATTGATTAAGAAATATGGTATGGAGTCATCCTCCACCATGAGAACTCCTATGGGAACAAGTATGCTTATATGCAAAGATGATGCAGGTAAACCTGTTGATGAGACTTTGTATAGAGGAATAGTTGGCTCACTACTATATCTCACTGCTAGTAGACCAGATATTATGTATGTTACATGTGTCTGTGCTAGGTACCAAGCCTGCCCTAAAGAATCTCATTATACTGTAGTCAAAAGGATTCTGAGATATCTTAAGGGCACACCTAATCTAGGTCTTTGGTACCCTAGGAATAGAGATTTTCAACTAACAGGCTATTCAGATGCAGATTTTGCAGGATGTAGAGAGGATAGGAAGAGTACTACAAGTACTTGTTAATTCCTGGGAGAAAGACTAATATCATGGAGTAGTAAGAAGCAGACCAGTGTGGCAATTTCCACAGCTGAGTCTGAGTATGTTGCTGCTGGAAGCTGCTGTGCACAGTTATTATGGATGCAGCATCAGCTTAAGGATTATGGTATTCAAGTAAGTAGAACACCTCTTTTGTGTGATTCTAAGAGTGCAATTTTTATTGTTAATAATCCTGTTTCTCATAGTAGAACTAAGCATATAGAAATAAAATACCATTTTCTTAGAGAACATATAGAAAAAGAAGATATTTCATTGGAATTTGTGAAAACAGATTTTCAAATAGCAGATGTGTTTACTAAGCCCCTAGATGAGACCAAATTCAATAAATTCAAAATTGAATTAGGTATGTTAACCATTGATTAGTGTAATCACAATATCATCAACAATGAAGTTGAAGTGGTAACAAGACATTCAAGTGATATAAAGACATATTGAAGTAGTATCAAGTACTCTGTAGTACTTATAAGTTGTGATGAACAAACAGAAATTGGCTAAGTAAGATGGTGTCGACACATTCAGTAATATTGTGTCGACTTAGGGTAGTAATGTCGACAAATCAGAGATATTGTGTCGACACAGAAAATATGTGTCGACACTTAAGAATCTTATTGTCGACTTATCCAGGAATGTAGTGTCGACTTCACCAGGATAGTGGTGTCGACACTTACAGATTTTGTGTCGACACTTATACTAAGAGTCGACACAGAATTTCTGATGCTCTACTATATATCTCTGGTGTCGACATAACTGTAAATTGGTGTCGACACATAATAGACGGACTTGATGTCGAGACAATAGAAGCTTGTGTCGACACATTCCATCTGTGTCGACACTTATAGTCTGTTTTTGGCGACTTTTGATCTTCTTTAAACAGAAGGTATAAATAGGTCAAAAACTCTTTCTGTCGACACGCTTACAAGGTTTTCGAAACCCTGTGTCGACATTCTCCCTCTCTCTCTCTCTTTCTCTCATCCTTCAAGCTTTCTCGACTGATCAATGGCGCCAAAGATTGAAGATAATGTGAATGAAGGATATGAGTTGGTGCGCCAGGCCTTTGCTGCTGCCCCTCCAGATGTTCTCGGGGTTATCTCTCTCCTCTCCGACTCAGGATTAGAATTTCTGGTCTCCGAACCATCTAAGATATGGAAGAAGGAGGTGCATGAGTTCTATACTTCTGCATCTGTAGTCTCTGAAAGTCATGAGATAAAATCAACAGTTCATGGGTCACCAGTGGAAATTACACCAAGTAAGTTAAGAATAATTCTACACTTACCTATAATTGAGAATGAAGAGGATGTCCCTGCTTCTAAATCAAGGGAGGCTCTTCAATGGTGTGGATTGGATTCCACCATGAAAATTGGAGCTGCTTTCAATAGGAAAGGAATGAATCAACAGGGCAAGTTTCTGTCTGAGGTGGTTGGAAAAGTTATTCTGTGCAAGCCAGGTGGACATGATAGGATTTCCGCCTATATGTTCAGCCTAATGACCAGGATTGTCTTTACAATTCCAACGGATTGGTCAACTGTAATCTTTGAAAAGATTAAGGAAGGAATCAAGAAGCCAAATCTGGCTAGAATAATGAGTATATACCTAAGTAAGGAGATTCCTGATGTTATGCAACAACAACCTGGAACAAAAATTAATCACATGAGAAGGATGGACATGAGATTGTTCTCCAGATGGGATAGGGTGCTGACCAAAGAGATGCCTGAAGTGGAAAGGCAGGATTCACCTGAGAAATCCCCAGGTCATGCTACCAGTACTGAGCACCCACAAGAAGAACAAGTAAGATAAGAGGTTGAAGATTAGCCTGCTTCTACACAAGTTCAGGATGCCACAATACCTGCAATTCAAGAAGAAGTAAGAATACCAGCTCAGCAAGTTTATTCACCTACACAGACTGTATCTACTCATGACCAGGTACAGGTGCAGGGGGAGCTGGTGTATTTTCCTACAAAAGACACTTCTAATATTTCTATTTCTACACAGGTCCAGGGAAAGCAAGTGTCCTCACCTGCCCAGGACATCACCAATACTGAACAAGTACAGGGGGAGAAGCTGTCTGAGCAAGTGCAAGACGATGCTCAAATTGATATATCTCAAAATTTGAATACTACAGATGTTCCAGCCCAGAAGGAATATACTCTAGAAGAGTTATTTCCAGATAATGAAATAATTACTGATAGAATGGAAGTGGAGCAAGAAATTGAGGGGGAACCTATGCATGTTGAGACTGTACAACATGGCACTGAAGCTGCTGTTCCTCCTCCTCCCAAAGAAAGAGTTCAAATTGATAGTACTTCTGATTTTGAGAATGACGAAGCTAGGATGGCTAAGAAGAGAAAACTTATGGTCTTCCAGAGAAGGAGCAAGAGCTATAAGCAGGCTCTATAGTCTACAGCACATCACACTCCTTCTGACTTTGATTATAACAAGTTTTTGGTCGATTTACAAGTAAGATTGGATGAACACAGAGTAGCTATTGAAAAATATGTTGATGAGAACAACAAGTCCCTGCAATTTGACTTAGCTCAAGATATAAAATCTATTAGGTTTGAGGTCAATATGCATAAGAAGGAGATGACAGATTGCTTCCATAAGGGAGGTAATGCTGTGGTATATTTGGCAAAACAACAGCAGTCTATCATCCCTAAGGTGGATGATATTGCTTTAAAACAAAGCTATGTCTTGGAAAATCAGATAAGGATGAATGAGAATTTAACTGAATCTCATCATGAGATCATTAATGAATTGAAAAAGATTGTTCCAGGCCTGCTTGCAGCTAGAGCAAAGGAAATGAAAGAATTTGATAAGAACTTTCAAGCTGCTATTGATTCTGTTAAAACTGCTATCACTACCTCTCAAAAAGAAATATCTGACAAGCTTCTAAAGTTAAAATCATTTTTTAAAGAGGGTGTGAATTATCTAGATGGCCAAATCAGATTTCAGAAGGAAGATCTAAGAGATCATGTTACTAGAGAAGCCATAAAGGGGGAGAGGATGTTAGTTCATGCAGGCTCAGAGCACACCAAATGGGTGACCAATAGTATTCGAGCCACTTTGGGATATCCACCTTTGTGTGATGATGCTATGGTGGCTGAGTCAGGAATACAAACAAGTCTACTTGAAGGCAATCAACCTGAGGTTGCCCAAGTCATTTACCCTCCTCCAGATTATGATATGATTGATCAGCAAGTTCAAGGAATGTATAGTCCTCCAAAGGAGGTTACTAATGTTGTTATTGGGAAGGTTGATAAGCCTGAGGCTACTTTGAAAGACCAGCAAGATGCTCTACTATCTAAGAAAAGATTTAGAGAGCAGGCTGAACTTAAGCTAGACTTTAAGCAGTGGAGTCCTACTTCCAGAAATATTATACTCACTGCATGGAAGGCTGTCAAAGACCAAGTGCATGAAAGAGGCAAGTGGTTCAATGAGATGGAATGGCAGAAGTATGAAGCCAGGCAAGAGACCATAGTACAGTTTAGAAGAAAAGCCAAGCTGGGTAGGCTGCCTCCAGATGCTCAGGAGCCGAGCAAGTACTTTCCAAAGCCCTTTCATTATTTTGAAAGGCAAAAGCTCAAGGAAGAAGCAAAGAAGAAGGCTGATCTAAAAGGCAAGAAGCCAGCTGAAGATTCTGAAGCTCCTGTGAAAGCTCAAATTCTATCTGGCAAAGGGATTGTCATAAAAGAGCCTGATCAGTCTTAATTTTTAGTTCTTTCAAAGTATTTTGTAATGTTTTGATTAAATCATTAAATGTAAATCTCTGTATTCAAACATTATCAAGTTATAAACAAAATGTTGTTTGGTATCATATAATGTTCATTCTGTGATGGATTGTTTTTATTTTGTTTATATTAAGTATTCCTGTTATGTCATATATCATCAGTTTATACTTTTTATAAATGGTGTATATCATTGGCTATAGGGTTATAACTTCTCCAAATAGGGGGAGATTGTTGGGTACATTGGAAAATGTGTACCTGATTTGAAGAAGCCCAACTTAGCTCAATGATATACATCAAGGTCTATTTGATGTTGTTTTGAGTTGACATGTGCAGGTGAAGAAGTGTTAAAGAATGCAGAAAAATATTCTAAGTCCACATGTCGACACCTGAAGAAATTGTGTCGACACTTCAGAATATTTGTGTCGACACTTCAGAATATCAGTGTCGACACAGAGAAAGATAGTCGACCACATTTATGTCGACACTGGGAAGCAGTGTCGACACATAAAGAAAATCGTCGACCTCAGCACTGGAAAGTTAGTCGACTAGTGAAAGATAGTCGACCAGAGAAAGATAGTCGACTAGTGGAAGATAGTCGACTAGTGAAAGATAGTCGACCAGAGAAAGATAGTCGACTCACAGAAGAAGATAGTCGACCTCAACTGTGTCGACACTGGGTGGATGTGTCGACACCTTGAGATTGAGTCGACACATATTGGCAGAAGTCAACTATGCTTGTGTCGACACCAGAAGACTGAGTCGACACATTTTGGCAGAATTGAAGATTGCTGTGTCGACACCTGAAGGCTGAGTCGACACATACTGAGTTCTGAATCTACAACAACTGTATCAACACACAGGACTTGTGTCGACACACTGCAGAGTCTAGACCAAGTTATTTTCTGAAGAAGCTGTGTCGACTTAAAGGCAACTTAGTCGACATCATCAAAGACTGTGTCAACACCAAAGTCACTTGTGTCGACACAGATAGAGAGATTGGTCTCGACACTTTCTGACAGACTGTCTCGACATTTTACTGTCCAAGGCTAAGGTACAGGAACTGTTTGAAGACTTGACAGCTGTGGGTTACCACCGTTTAACTGAAGCTGTCAGACCTGTCAGAAAACAGTTAGAAACCGGATCAGCCGGTTACCATGAAGAAAGTCTATAAATAGACACATTTAGAAGGAAATTAAAAGCTAAGAAAAATAACTGAAGAAGATCTAAGAAGAAGAAACAGAAGGATTACGATCCTGTTGTAGTTTCAATTCAAGAAAGTGCTAAGCTCTAAAGAAGATCTTCATCAGAAGATCTAAGAAGAAGAAGAAGAAGTCTGAAGTATCAGAAAAGGTGTTGGATAGAGAGGGATCCAGTCATCTTGAAGAAGAAGAAGGAAGCCATCAGTGGTTTCTCAAGAAGCTGTTTGGAAATCAACTCAGCTAAGTTCAGATTCAAGAAGCTTTGAAGAAAGCTCAGATTCAGTTGATTTCATCAGCTGATCAAGAAGTGTCTTGTCCTCTTCTCTCTCAACAAAGGCAAGACATTAAAATATCTTTTCTAAATTTCTGTAGGATCTGTTTACACAGATCTGAGTTGTAAGCTTGTGTTATAAAGGCTGAGTGTAGGAGAGGTGATCTCTGAGTGGTAGGGCTATTTGCCTGAGTGTAGGAGAAGGTTATTCTCTGAGTGATAGGGCTATTTGCCTGAGTGTAGGAGAAGGTTATTCTCTGAGTGGTAGGCCTTGAGGCAAGGCTGAGGTAGGGCTGTTGAGCCTGAGTTGTAGGAACCTATCCAGGTTCTGAGCTGTAGGATCTGAGGATCTGAGAATAGTGGAAGTTTGGCCGAATCTAGCATACTGCTAGATAGGTGAAGGGGGAAAGTGGATGTACCTAGACCTTGGGGAACCACTATAAAACATTGTGCAATCTGTGATGCTTAGTTGTCTGTGAATGCTGTGTTAGATGTTTTAATTTGTAATTGAATTTTGCCTAGAAGTATAAACAAGAAATTAGAACCTATTCACCCCTCCCTCTAGGTGTTTAGGTTGTCTTGAAAGTAAAACTGTCAGGGTTTCGCCTTGAGGTAAGGGAGAATCGTCGAGTATTATCGACGAATTCCTCGGGTACTTAGAGTATTATGCGTCGATTCGCCGAGTATCGAAGTAAGATCATGTTGATTCGTCAAGTATCGCTAGGTTTAGTTTTATTACACCAAGTAGAATTCTTCGAGTGTCTCTTGTATTTGTCGAGTATATTTGACGAATCAACATGGACTCAGGATTTTCTCGTTGAATTAGGTCTGATTCGTTGAGTATTGACTTAGATGAATTTTCAGGGTTTTAATTCCTCTTTATCGTTGAGGAATTTTGATGATAGGCTCGGTTTTTATCGGTGTTTTGGATGTTACGATGTCGCTACGTTGGCAGTGGATAAAGGACCACCAACTTGATGCCGGTTCGTGAATCATTACATATGGTGGTTGGTGATTTTCTTTTGGACTATTTGGTTTTGTTGGACAATGTGGCCACCACCACAGTGCCTTTTTGAGATGTTTGGTATGATGGTTCGTGTTGGACAATGTGTCACCGACTCAGTACCGTTTTTACTGAGTGTTAATGATCTACGTGTTTAGAGCTGTTCAGTCTCTTTCTTCTTATTAGATAGACATATGTTAGTATGCTTACTCTTATAGATGTTATCGAAGCATGACTTTATATCGCACTTGGTGCAACTTCTCACACTTACACTTTTGAGAACTCTTCATTTCTTATTATAGTTTGACTTATTTGCTGTGGTTTGACAACTATTCTTGTCTTGGGTTGGTAACCCTTTAACTCCTCCTAATCATTTTTATTGTTGATCTTTCATCGCTACTTATATATTCTTGCTGAGGTATTCTTTTCTTTTGAATGCCTCAGGCTCAGAGCAGTAGTCGTTCGAGCAGTTAGAGTTGGTAGTTATTGTTGTTCTGTAGTTGTTGCAGTGATTCTCCCCTCACCATTGTGAGGTAGTTTTGTTGTTTTGTTTTTTGTTCAGACATGCATGATGTTTAGTGGGTTCGTGTCAGGTTGTTGACGACCACTGGAGTTTATTGTAGGATGTTGAGTTACTTGCTAGTTGCTAAATCATTTTCTGAATGATTTATTGTATTAACTTGCTCTTTGGGAAGGATTTATGTTAGGATTGCATGTTAGTTATTTTCAAAGTATACAAGTATTATTATACTTATCTCATACTCATGGTATCTTTTTAAACCCAAAATCATTATATTTTAGCGAACTAAAAAGCTTTTTCTATACTTATATTAAATCTAGAGGTATGCATACCATGAGTTATCTTATTGGATGTTCGTGCTCATGTAGGATAATAATTGAACTTAATAAAGTATTTTTCGCAGTATATATTATATTTTTATCTGTGGACTAAAGATCCACCGCGCCGAGGGATACGACCATCCAAATTTAATCTAAGTTTTTGTCGTAACAAACTTGAGAATTTCACAAAGAATATTATGAGTAGGTCCTTGCCGGAACGTTTGCAGTTATCCCCTGCACGGCGTGACATCACAACACACATTTTCTATTACTCTGATATAATGATCTATGTTAAGAAAATGCGGGTTGTGACAGGTCTCGTCGGGGCGATGTGAGGGAAAGTTGGGTTGGCAGTAGAAGGGATCGCTGAGAGGTAGCATCAACGACTTCCCGATCCAACTCGCGGGACAACAGAATTATGAGGAACTTGGACTTGTGGCGCCGAGGTCTCTACACCCCCACTTTAGGGGATATCGAGGCATTAGTGAGATATTGACTTAGATCATAGATCAAAAGACTGATTGGAGAGGGAGTCGAGGTGACATCAATAAAAGAAGGCACTACACAGACACAAGGAAGATTTAGAACCATACTCGCCAGCGAGAACAAGTGAAATCGAAAAGAAAAAACTAGCACCGACTAGGAATCTACGCGTGGGTGTCCGGTGTAACATCCCTAAAGCTTCTAGGCCCCTAGTTGGTGCTAGGATGGAGAATTTTGTGTTGATACAAGGAGATGACCCTAGGGATTCATGAACTAAGGAGAATTGCAAAGTGCACCCCAAATGTGCATAAGTCAACCTAGGTAAATTCTTGCCCAATTCAGTTCACCACCTCAATGTGGTCTCACCAATACATCCCTGACCCTTAAGGGGAGGAAATTGATCATTAGCCCTATGGGTTGGTCAATCAAATTGGCCAAATTGACTAGAGTCAACCTTAGGCCAATATAGGGCAATTCAACTAAAATTGGCTCAATTAGGGTTAAAGTGGTCAAATTGACCCCAACACAAGATTCCAAACCATAATAGGAGTGCATTAGACCAAAAAGCCCCATCACATGATCACCAAATCAGCCCAATTGACCAAAGTCAACTTTAACTCAAAATTGATCAAAATCACATATGTGAGTTCAATTAGTCAAATTGGAGCATCACCATGGCCTAACCTACATTGGGTGATGACATTAGACCTAAGACCAACACATGGGACCAGGCCACATCTCAGTTGACCAAGTCAAACCCCCAAGTCAACCTCAGTCAACATATGACCTAAAGAGGAAAATGAGAGCCCAAGTGAATTCTCAATGGGTCAAGGTCCAACCCAAGCTCATCCAGCAGGCCCATGAGTCAAATTGCATCCCATGCCCTCTAGATTTGGAGGTTAGTGACATGCATGGGGGTAAAATGGACTTTTCCCCATTTTTAAGAGAGAGAAAGGAGGGAATGACAGTCATGTGGCCCTCCTCCTCCCTTCCCAAGCTCTGTTCTGAGCTCACACGGTAATTCCCAGCAGAATTCTAGCAAGAGGTGCCACTTGGAGCTCAAGAGGAGTATCCAATGCTTGAGGTTGGCCACCCAATAATGGCAACTCACTATACAGCCTTCTCCACTCAATTCTGACCCTTCCATTAGCTTCAGTGAGCCAAAAGGAGTTGAAATCGATATTTGTATCAAGGAAAATGGTGGACAATCAAGATCGGGAGCTAGCTCGCCGGAGATGGAGATTTCCATGGACAACCGTCGCCATCCCCGCCGTCGATCCCCAATCAAGGTCTATTTCTCCTCCCCTCTCTCTGTGTTATCTATCTAGTTCATTTAGGGGTGATATCGGGCTCAACTGAGCCCAATTGGGTGAGAATTTTCCAAGAATTTACCCCGGATTTCAACCTTGAGGGATCGCCGGAAAAGGGCCCCTCTGGCCGCCACGTCGCCACCAATCGACGGCCACCACCTGAACAGAGGTGGTGGTGGCTGGCTGGGAAGTGGAGTGGGTGGCCGGGAAAATATGGTTTGAAGATGGCCTAGGTATGGCTCATCCTAGTTCTTGGTTGTAGGTAGGAGATGACCGGATGCCATCCATTCTGCATCAAGATCGTGATGATCAGCTATATGCAGACCATATAATGTTTTGATTTTTATTTAAGTCTATAATAGTAACCTGCATGCTGAAATTAGGCCCTCTAGGCGATGAATCGTGAAAAGTATCCAATATAACAATTGTAGCCCTTTGTCTTAACTTTAATTAGGCACTTGAATCAGCTAATTTGGAGCATTGTAGCTCCCTGTAGGTCATGTTTCCTAGGACTGCTCTTTGAGTATGACAGAAATTAAAATGGTATTATCTCCTAGGTGGAAACTCCAAATAGGATGAAATTTGGATCATGCATGTATGTGCCTTAGACCTCGCTTGTGCCCAAGAAATCAAATTTTTACAATAATATTTCCATATACTTTTACTCATTATTTAATTTGCCAAATTAATGTGATTTATGGAGTTTTACAACTAAAAATGACTCCAAATTTGGGTGGCATGACTATTAGATCCTTTTAGGACTTTGTTAAAAGTTTTGTGTCATTTGGGCCTCTGCATGTTGGTGGATCCAAATTACAAGTTGAAGGTATATGTGTTTTGGGGTGCCTTTAGCAAAAGGGTGGAAATGAGGATTTAAGCCCACTTGTCTCATTGCATGTTAATGAAACTTTGGCTAGGAGTTTATGGAGATGAAATGCATCATCCATGGTGAAGTTAGAATTTTTGGAATAAAAAATCCTAGGGTTTCAATTTATTTTAGAAATAACACATTTTTATGTCAAAGTAGGAACTATGAGCAATTTAACTTAGTAAATTTTAGATCTCCGACATAAGTCTTAAAATGTTACTTTATTACTCTGAAAAATTTATTAGAATTTTTGGAATTTATTTCATGTGAAAAATAGTACAAATTTTAAATATGCCCTTAGATGTTTTTGATCAAAAGGTGAACAATATGACTTGAAAAATTATAAAACTTTTACTATATCATTGTTTCAGTACCTTGGATCTCTGTATTAGAATTTTTGGATGAATAAATACGATTCTTTCATGAATAGTGCTATTTTTGTAATATCATAAATTGTGAATATCTTGAGTCAAATCTCTGTGGATGTTTATCAAAATTGGTTTTAACCACTTATATGACAGTATTATCATTTAGGAATTTTCTTTAAGTTATTGGTTGATTATTTTTGGTACTTCATTTGGAAATGGGTAATAATGTATTGTTATTCATAAATAGAAAACATGGGTCAAAACAATATGGAAAATTATGAAATTCTGTACACTGACTTTTTACATCAAGATGAACACCAGATAAATCATTTAGACCTAGAGGACCTCTGGTTTTGATAGTTCATGTCCAATGTGACTTGGTCACATAATTAAATAATTTTAATTATGGCCAAAAATAAGTAGGAAAATTGTGATCTTCTGATTTTTCACTATTTACCACTTGATGAACCTATGATAAAAATTTGGAGGTCTTTGGCCAAGAGAATTGGAAGTCACTTCATATGGACCCTGGTTAGATCCTTGGGCTGCATTTAGTAAAATTGTGATATATTATTTAGATCATCCAAATCACATTAAGATGTTAATCAGACACCTAGAGTCATGAATAAGGTCATGGTGCATCATTAGAAGTGCTTTTGGTTCATGTGGAGTACGAGTAAGTTTGCACCTCACTTAAAGGTTTACAAGTTTGCATCGCTCTATGGAACGAATGCACAAGGATAGGCTGGGTATAGTATTCACAATAGTGGACTCTAATTGATTTGGAGACATGTTTGGGAGGTCTTGGAATCCTGGTTGGAACCCTAGGTTATGTCACTACATAGTATCGGGTGCTAGTGTGTGTGGTCACTTAAAAGAATAACTAACTCAGAGTCCGACGAAAGATCGTCGCTCTCCTATAAGTACCTTAAATCATTAGGTTTGCTCAAGAGTAACAATAACAGTGGGTTGTCAGTAACGGGTAGACACTAATAAAAGTAATTGTCCTGGAAAAAGGGGATTTGTGCTTCAGCCCATCGTATTCCCTAATACCGATGCGAGTCCTTCACCGAGTAGACCTTGGGAAGTCCAAGATTAACCCTAAGTCGTTATGTGCAACTAATAGTTAGACAAGATTAGTCTAATAGGATGAATGAATAATATAATAATCTCACCCATATAAGGGTTGGAGTGATACATGACGAGTTAGTCCTGCGAGCTAGAGGCTCGAGAGGTTTTATATCAAGACGGGTTGGTCCTGCGAGCTAGAGGCTCGAGAGGTTTTATATCAGGATGGGTTGGTCCTGGGAGCTGGAGGCTCGAGAGGTTTTATATTAGGATGGGATGGTCCTGTGAGCCGGAGGCTCGGGTTGAGACAACTTGCATGTATATAGAAACAAATTAGTGGTAGGTCATCAGTACTGGGCTAGTCATCACATCGATGGCAGTACGTTGAATCTAGCAAGGTGTGAGGGTTTGAGGGGCCAGTAGGTTGTTTTATATTGCGGACTGGATGACCATCCCCGAAAACGCACACTCGACCATAAAAACTAGTGGGATGTCCAGCAATTAGTACGCAGAGACTATAAGGTGCACCTAGGACGTATACGAAAGCATACAAAGGGTCTAGGCTAGGTAGTGTATATACTCGCCTAGGAAGTGGAGGTGCCCGCCCTGATGCTGCCATAGCCACAATGGTGGTATCAGAGAGTTTAACTAACTCCAAAAATGGGGTACTAAAGGTCTATGATCACAGAGCCGTGTGGGTGAGTTACACTTGTATGAATCATATCATGCATAACATATCATAACATTCACCATTCATACTGCAGATCTTTATCATATAAATTAGCATGAGCTCTTTTATATGATAAGTTATAATTCCAAAAACCTTAACTTATAAGTTTGTATGGGCATTCATATAAGTTAAGGTACTCTTATGATGATAGTATAATAGTAGTTGTTTCTTTACCTGAGCCGCACTTACTTACTTTACTGTTTTTATACCGCTTCTACCATTTTACTGCTCAGTACCACTATTATTATACTTAATTGTTAGCGTAAATTTATGAACAATATTAGATTTTACTCATGCTAGTATAGTTCCTTTGTCACCTGCTATTTGTTAATTCTGCCCTTATTATCCTCCGTTTTCATCCTCCCGCACGATGCTTAGGGGTCACAGGGGTGAGGCGAGGATAAAATGACTTAGTCTTTATGACTAACAGTCGATTGTGACCATAGGAGCTCGAGAAGTTGGAGCGCCAGCACGACCAGCAGGACGAGGTGGTAGGACCTGAGGAGCAGATGTCGCACATCACTACTACTACTCGACGTTAGGTGATGATTATGAGAGTTTAGTTTCAGCTTCCGCTTAGGGATATGTGTGAGCGAGAGATTATATTTCTTCTGGCATGTACCAAGCATAAGCCCTTACACTCTTTTGTATTCATTGTTGGACTACTTTTCATATTTATATTATTTATCTATGATGTTGGATTTGTTATATTATTATGGTTTTACTTCTATTCTCAAATTTGTCTAAAGGTTAAAATGATCATACTAGGCGGCAGGATTGGCGTCGCGTGGTGGCGACTAACTCGATTGTTGGTGTCACCGTAAGGCGGCGGTTCTGGGCATAAGACTCGGGTACTCCCCGGTACAGGGGAGGGGTCTTACATCCGGCTCGCCCAGACTTGCAGGCATCCCTCGCGCCCCGTCAGGAAGATGCTCTGTGGTCCTAGCAGGGCATTAGCTTGCGAAAGTGTATGTCAATAACATGTTCTAGCTAGACGAGTGTTGAATTAACAATAATGAGATTTCATAGCGTACCAGGGGTTGGGAGATGGCCTCGTGGCCAGATATTAGTGGAGAGGATTTCGGTGAGCCCGACACCCCTACGGAGGGATCGACCCTCGACTTCTTAAGCGCCCGCTCCTCGAGCTTCTTCAACACGTTCCGGGAGGAATGCTCTGTGACGATGGCCAACAGGTTTGTAGTGGCCACCTTATTCTTCACCATGTTGGCAAAAATACGTGCGGGAGCAGTTTGCGAAAGTGGCATGACAATGGAGAGTAGGAGGTTTTTTGAAGGAATGAGGTAGGGAGAGGGGAGTGGAAGGAGTTCATTGGAATGACCACTCCCCCACTATATTTATAAGCTTGGGCGCGGGCCCACCATAAGATTCTCTTTTGTACCCCACTCGCCAAATAATGATGGGGTTTAATTACCTTTAATAGCCTGGGATAGATCTCATAAAGGGCTGAGATTGTATACAACCACTTATTTGCCGAGTGAGCCTAGCTAGCCCGAGGATAAGGAGCAAGCACACAGTTTCACTGTGCGATCACGGTTTACCCATCATGGTGGTGAGCGAGCAGAGTCGGCGAGTCAAAGTCTCGCCCATGGGAGAGCGACAAGATGGCGAGTGCCCAGCCTCATCAGTTGCTCGTCGGCTGGGCGAGTGGAGAATGCCCAGTACCATCGGTCACTCGCCGCCAAGGCAAGTAGGCGAAGGCGTCAACTCACCATTAGAGGATTTTCTTTCTCATTTTATGTTTTTCTATAATTCGATTCTGGTCTGTAATTAACCCCTCCAAATAGCGAAGTTGCGCTGGTGGCAGACCACTTTGGGATGCATTTAACAGTTACCAAAAGGCAGATCTCACTATTGGCAGACCATCCCTAGAAAACTATAAATAGACCCCCAAGGGAACCTTTGGAGAGGACCTCTTTCTGAGTTTTCCTCTCACATGGCTAACTTTGGTTGGCAGGAGCTTCAGCTCATCACTCACCGTGGTTTCCGGGTGGGTGGTCAGAAGCCCTTTTGGCTCTCCAAAGGTGCTCCGTCCAGCTTTGGTTTGGAAGGGGAAGCAATCTAAGATCTTCCGGGTGTGTGGCAGGACCTCTTTGTTGCGACTCGGGGTCTGTTCGAGGTTATTTTGGTGGGAAGGTTTCTGAACTCTAAGTCCACAATTGAGGCATTAACTTGAGGGAAGTAATTGCGAGTTACCCCCAAGTCTGAACTCCTCGTTGAACCGTGGTTTCCGGGTTCAAAACCCTAAACTATCCAAGTGGAAACAACTCACTCTTCATGCATACGATAATCGCCTTCTCAGACTATGAAAACTCATCACATCACATCAGATCACAAGTGGAAGCAATTTCAGAAACTAATATATATGTACATAACAATGGTCGTAGCCAAAAGTTTATGCATGAGGCCCTACTGGTCTAAATAAAACTACAACACTCTCTTTGCTTCCAATCCACTAAGGTCTCACGTCTCTAAGGTCTGAAGATGAGACTGGTGGGTTTGCTTGTGCGGGCTTTATATTGGGTACACTCACACGAGGTCGTTAGGCCTCGCGCTACTACATCTCCTATAAATGGTGTACAATAATATGTTAGTCAAAGACTAAGTGGATTCACACATCCTCCCCAAGATTCCAAAAACATGGGGATGAGAGTGAGCCTCAAAAAATCAAAAAAAGCTGAAGCACATGAGTTATTGAAATGAGCTCTACTAGCCAGCACATAATCACGCAGGTGTTCACAACCTACCACAACATACTCTATGTCGATATATTTTGACCACTTCTCTTCCAACAGGGTAGCGAGCCCCACATGCCTCACTGATATGACCATTAGTGATAGTAATCAGTCCTGCCACTTCTGGGTGTGGACGTACCACACTATCCAGGCCCCAACATACAACATGGTGTACTGATGGATGTGATCAACATCCGGCAATAACTAAATTTGGCCAACTAGCAGAGGGACCCAGCAGGGCATATAAAACATGGTCGAGCTCTCGGGGTGCACATCTCTCTATTGCCTAGAGTCGTTAACCTTCTTGTACTGGTACGTACGGTCTACGGGCATGACCGAAACACCATTTTTACCACAACAATTCACAAACATTTCAATAAATAAACGATTGGCACCTGTCTGGTCTGCGACAACTTGTCATACTTAATAAGAAATAATTCATCCAGACGACCAACTTATGTGGCACGATCGTACCGCTTAAACTTTTGAAGAGGAGTATAGCGAACGAGGGAGCCCATTATTTAGAGCTAGCCTTGGAGGAATACCTCAATTCCAAATTAACCCTAATTAATGCTCAACCAATTAAACCGCTTACCCGAGTGGAACCCATAATAAAGTGCAGAAATGAAAACATTAGTAAATTGTAGTAAGGAAAGTGCGGTAACTGAAATACTGTTGATAGTAAAGTACATGAACTGAAATACTGAAAGGAATTGAAGTAAACATAATGCTGAAACTGAATGAATCACAGTAATTAAAGGCTGAACTAAAATGAGATGTAGTAAAATACTGAACTTAAATAAAAGATGTACTAAAATGAAGTGCAGTAACTGAAATACTGATTAATTGAACATATAAGAAAAGTTCAGTTTTTTAGTTTCATCCTCAATTAAGGTGGTAAGTTTAGTTTTTCACTACGTTCATAAGAGTCTTTTCCGTTCATAGAAGGCAATATCTTCACTCCATTCATAAGAGACTTCTCCATTTATAGGAGGAAAGTTCTTCACTCCGTTCATAGGAGGCAAGTTTTTCACTCCGTTCATAGGAGGCAAATTTTTCACTCCGTTCATAGCAGCCTTCTTCGTTCATAGGAGACAAGTCCTGACGATTCTACGATGAGTTCTTCATACTTTACCGTGTTTTGGTTCGTCAGTTATTTGAGTCTGATAGTTAATTTTAGTTGCGCCTCTTAACTTATCGAACTTACATTGATAGATTAGGGCTTTATTATATATATTCAAGCCTCTCATTATATTTACTTGATTCAACCGTCAAGACTTAAAATATTTACAAGAGGTTTATCACGATCTCTTTTAACCTCAATTGTTTGCATCAGGGTATAATATGCCCGATGTTATTTCTTTCGATTTAAATATAATTTATTCAATAATTACCAGAAGGCGTCGAAAGAATTTAAAACTTGATCTCGTTGCTCAATTTGCCCTAACATGATCGCCATAAATTTCTCAATTCATTTTGAGTTCTATCTCGTCCTTCTATAATTTATTTGTCTCGAATAAACTCATACTTTATATTTTTTAAAAAAAAGACATTTCAAAAATCACCAAATAATGACAGTGGATTTAAAATGCAATATATTATCTCCTCAAAATATTTTAAAATCATTTTGAGGTCTTACATAGCTTCTAAGTTTTATTTCAGTAACATCGAATCACTTTGTTACATCGTTAAAAGAAACACTAGAATTGCCCCCAAAAATATCTCAATCAATTCAGATACAATAATTTAAGAGAATTGATATTAGCAGTCCATAAATGGCTATTCGCAGTCCACTTCTATTCGCAGTCCATAAATTATAATCGTAGTCCAAAATAAAACTTGCAGTCCAAATAAAATTCTTAGGTAGAATAAAAAAATATAAAAGTCCAATTATACAAAAATAAAATTCCAAACAACAAAATTTTTAAAATGAGCAAAAGTGTTGATTTAGAGCCCTCGTTGCGATCATCTGCAAGAGGAAACAAACACAAAATAGATGAATACTCGCATGTATTGAACCTTAGAAAATCTAAAAATTTTGGACAGGAAGAATGGAATTAGCGTGGGCCCCGTTTTAAAAAAAATAATTTTTTTTTAAAATAAATAGGCGCCTTTTTGAACTGCGTCTTTTAGGGGTATTTTCAGGAGAAGTGTTCAACATGAAAGTTGTATATCTCGACGATATCTACAACTTTCATCTTGAACATTTTTTGATTTGAAGCCGTTTACGCCCCCGATTTGGCCCCCGAAAAAAAATCACGCGAAACTTCTTTTTGAACTGCGTCTTTTAGGGGTATTTTCAGGAGAAGTGTTCAACATGAAAGTTGTATATCTCGACAATATCTACAACTTTCATGTTGAACCCTTTTTGATTTGAAGCCGTTTAGGCCCCCGATTTGGCCCCCGAAAAAAATCACGCGGAACATTTGAAAGTTCCGCGTGATTTTTTTCGGGGGCCAAATCGGGGGTCTAAACGGTTTCAAATCAAAAAGTGTTCAACATGAAAGTTGTAGATATCGTCGAGATCTACAACTTTCATGTTGAACACTTTTCCTGAAAATGCCCCTAAAAGACGCAGTTTTAAAAGGCGCATAGGAGCAGTGTAGGATCAGTGATATATCAAGGAATTTATGGACTGCGAATAGCCATTTATGGACTGCGAAGAAAGGAGGATTTTTCCTTACATTTTGGACTGCGAATAGCCATTTATGGACTGCTAATATCAATTCTCTAATTTAACCATGAAGGACCTCTCATAAAAATATAAGGCATTTTGATCGGATAATTTTGACTCTATTAACTTTAAAGCATCCTCAGACATAAATTAAAATCCCAAAATAACAGAAAAGCTTGAAAAATTCCCAAACTTCATTAGGATTTAAGATTTAGGGTTTAGAGTTTTGTGTAAATCAACTATGAAATTTTAAAAGATTTTAATCGAAGAGTTTGACCTCTATTAATTTTCAATTGTGAACGGTCACACCACATATTGCTTGAAAAAAAATATCAATGCACACCCAAAAATCTCCAAAATATTATTGAACCTATATAAGGGATCTGTTTATCATCATGAATTTCTTAAGATTTTACAATCATTTTAAGACTCTTAGATCAAAGGAAATAACTCTAATTTAATTATTAAAAATATCAAATGCCATCAGAAAATTCCCAAACATTTTATGGAGATAGATCTCAATAAAATACACAACTAATTTCGTATTTAAGACATCTCCAGCAGAGGTCCATATAAGCTTATAGCCATCATTAATGATCTTCTTTGGCTGAGATTGAGCCACATCCACGTGAGACAGAGTCCCCAAAGTGGATCGGGCACGAATCTGTTGTGGGGGTAATTAATCATTACCCATAAAATCAGGGCCGTCCGATCTCATTAGACGACACCTATAGCTTCCTGTGAGCGGGAAACTCACGGGTGTTGCCCGCCGCCGTCCAGCCACAGGATGGCCACGGCTCCTCCGCCGGCAGACTCGGTGGGGACTGACAAAACTTATGGCGGTGGTCTGATGACCTGGCACTATCGGTCATCGTCGATCACCGTCGGAGACATGCTTATAGAGCACTTCTCTGAACAAGACACTGTCAGAGCTTCATTTTTCAGCGGTGCCATCGCCTTAACTCCTCTTGGAGAGGGTCGTCGACCCCTCTCCGGTGAGGTACGACCTCCCAGCCGCTCCTAGAGAGCTGGGGAGGCTCATGGTGCTCGACCACCACTCAAGCTTGACCCTAGGCTTGGGTGGCGGTGATGGCACTTCGGCGGCTGGAAGTACCATGCAGCCCGTCAGCAAGGTAGGGAGGGGGAGAGGAAGAGTGCCCACCTGGGTTTGGGGCTTCTGGAGGCTCTCCGGATGATCCACCATTAGAGGTGGTGGAGGGTGGTGGAGCTCGGGTAGGCTTCTTCGGCAGGGTTAGGGTTCGGACAAGGGGAGGCTTGCGGTCGACTGAGCTTATGGGAGAGGTGTGAGTTTAGCTAAGGGCAGGGGTGTCCCTTTTTATAGGGTTTGGATGTGCCTCTCCCTTCCTTATTCTCAACATGGGATTAAAAATCCCTAGAGAAGCTTGGGCTTCATCCTAGCAAGTTTAGAACATATGTCAGCCTCATAATGGAGGGTTATACATCCTATAAGCCCAGCTAGGCTATTAGCCATGTGAGGGAAAGAGAGAGAGAAAGGGAGAGGGTGGGATTTGTTTTTTAGGCCCAAGCCCAACTTCTTGGCTGCCTTATTGGACATAGGAGCCCAAGAGAGGAGCCCATGATGGCTTTAGTAAATGAGCTTCAAGTGTGGGGCTTGGGTTGAGTGGAGGGTTTAGTGAGAATTTTTATAAAATTGCCCTTTTGAAGGATTTTGACCAAAGTCAACTTTGTGTAGGGTCCCCCATATGGGTCAAGGTCAGAGTAGGTCCAAGTCATCGAGGGGCGAGTCAATGTTGAGGTATTGGAGTAATATTAATGTGCGCACACTTTTCGTTGCACACAAGCTTAATTTGACCATTATTGACCAAACGACGTCGAAATCGAGCACAACAAATTTTGTTGGTCTTGTATTGACCAGACGAGTCAAATGCAACTGACTGGGGTCCATTCTGAGTTGATTTGCTTAATATTCTAAAATGGCGTTGTTGTGACGCATAACGACACTCAAAATGATCATATTTTCCACATGACCTCAGATCGAGACGAAAAAAGTTCTGTTACAGTTGTATCGACTATATGAGTCTAATGCAACAGACTAAACTCAACTCGGAGCACATATGCTCAACATTCTAAAACGTCGTCGTCGAGATACCCTACAATACTCAAAATAGTTATATTCACCATATGATCTCGGATTATAACGAAACGAGTTATGTTGTACGTATTGACTATACGAGTATGATGCAACTAACTGAACTCAATTCATAGCACATATGCTTAATATTCTAAAACGGCGTCATCGAGACGCACTACAATACTCAAAATGGTCAAATTCATCATATGAGCTAGGATTGAGACAACGAGTTCTGTCGTACCCATATCGACTATACAAGTCTAATGCAACTAACTGAACTTAATTCGGAGCACGTATGCTCAATATTCTAAAACGGGTCACCTCCTAGATTTTAAGGAATCTTATAGGTGATCAAGTTATCTTTATTGTGTCAGCTAGGGTCCTAGTGATCCAATAAAAGTCAAAATGTTACACCCGGGACATTCAGTTCATGATAATGGACTTCAACTCGGAGTACAACGTGATCTTCGGTCGATCACTCCAGACACTTTTTGAGGCAATCCCCTCTATTTCGCACCTAGCCATGAAGTTTGTCACTCAAAATGGAATATGCGTTGTGCGAGGAGACTAGGAGGCAGCACAACTCTAATACCTGCAAAAGTAACACTCTGACCAGGTTCCGAATCACGGAGATATGCACAGAGCTTGAGTTGAACCGGGGGATAGGACAAAATGTCATCCACACTTCATACTACTTTTCCCTATTTTCTCAAGAATAATCCGCGAGGAGAAACTCGTAAGTAGCACAGTTATCTTCACTTTCAACAACGCAACTGTTTTTCCTCCTGCTGCAACCAGATCTCTATAAAATGAACGGACCCCACCTCCTTCAGCTGTCAAGGAGAGATGAACGAAAATTTTTCTGCACCTCCTAATAGAACGGACCAGGTATCCTTCTACTACCAAGGAGACGCGGACAAATGACCTTTTGCACCTCTAAACCGGACGTACCCCGAGTCCTTCTGAGGCCCGAACGAACAAATGTCATTCGCCACCTCCAACCGGACAGACCATGTGTCCTCCGAAGGCCCGACCGGACAAATGTCCTTTTACACCTCCAAACCGGATGGATCCCGAATCCTCCTGAGCCCCGAACGGATAAAGGTCATTTGTCACCTCCAATCGGACGGACCCTGAGTCCACCTAAGGCCTGAACGGAAAAAAATCATTCACCACCTCCAACCGGACATACCACGAGTAGTGGGGCCCGATCAGACCCATGACATGGGCTAATTACAAGCGGGTTATTACAACTGTCACTAGTTTTGAACATAAAAGTGGATGAAGCTCCTTAGGTGAGGTTCGTCGTTCAAGAACGATGCCTCATTACGACCGCATTCACGATCTCGACTGCCACGCCAAACATACCCTAAGAATTATAATAAGCACAAAATATTCATAAGCTTTAAAAACAATTTTCTTTCTTTTCATTTTTTTTCAAATTACCCTCCTTAAGAAATAATTTGAATTCTCCACAAGAAAAATGAAAGTACATTTTTGCATTTATTAAATTGAACAATTCATTATTTTCATTAAAAAATGATGATAAAACTTTTTTTATTTATCTAATTTTTTCATTAAAAATGCCACTCAATTTTCTCCAATAACATTTTAAGCTCTGATAAAAGATGTGTGCATAGACTTGTGACATATAGGTAGGAAAATTTTGATCAAGAAAACAAAATTTAACATTTTTTAAATATTTATGGTGAATCATGAAAATAAGAAAATAAAAGCTTGAAGGGGGTTACAAATGATAATTATAAAATGTTAGCTTCAAAGGCTCAATCTATATTTCAAAAATGGCCTAGATCATTTCTTAAATCTTAATATTAATTAATAAATTTTGCTTCCAGCGTATATATAAAATAAGTTCTAGTCAAGGTTTTGAGAACCGGACCGGAGATCGAACCGGTGACTTCAAAGGTTCAAGGTCCGGCCGGTTGGACCGGTCGGACCGGGGTCGAACCGGCCTGTAAAATTATAAAATAAAATATATAATCATTAGAGCAAAAATTATGACATATTGTCAAATTATATTGCAAATCAATATATCATAAACCACAACATTAAATGCTAACATTGCGTTATATTTTCTCACACAAATACGAAATAATAATTATTATTATCTCAAAATAGTAACGAGCTACTAAATTACTAATATTTAATTTAAATCATAGTCTAATGAGTCAAATCACACGAGGAAGACGAAGAACTGGAGAAGGTATCGGCTAACGGTAGTTTCACGAAAACAATTGGATTATATGGTCAAATGCTTGTTTTGGAGAAACCAAATAAGTTAACCCAAGTCCCAGAGAACTCTAACAGTTAATCTAAATCATTGGATCTAAAATTAATGCTGGTTTTGTGAACCGCCCGGTCAGCAAAAAACCGGCCCGGTTTCCGGTTATCCGGTTCAACCGACCGGTTTTCCAGTTCCTGACCGATTCTTGGCCAGGACGGTTTTATAAGGAGCCTGATCAGACCGTCCGGAGGACCGGTTAGCGGTTCAACCGGTCGGACCGGCCGGTCCGGTCCGGTTTTTAAAACGTTGCAATTTCCAAGGTTTTGAGAACCGGACCGGAGATCGAACCGGTGAGTTCAAAGGTTCAAGGTCCGACCGGTCGGACCGGTCAGACCGGGGTCGAACCGGCCTGTAAAATTATAAAATAAAATATATAATCATTAGAGCAAAAATTATAACATATTGTCAAATTATATTGCAAATCAATATATCATAAACCACAACATTAAATTCTAACATTGTGTTATATTTTCTCACACAAATACGAAATAATAATAATAATTATCTCAAAATAGTAACGAGCTACTAAATTACTAAAATTTAATTTAAATCATAGTCTAATGAGTCAAATCACACGAGAAAGACAAAGAACTGGAGAAGATATCGGCTAACGGTAGTTTCACAAAAACAATTAGATTATATGGCTGAATGCTTGTTTTGGAGAAACCAAATAAGTTAATCCAAGTCCCAGAGAACTCTAACAGTTAATCTAAATCATTGGATCTAAAATTAATGCTGATTTTGTGAACCTCCCGGTCAGCAAAAAACCGGCCCGGTTTCCGGTTATCCGGTTCAATCGGCCGGTTTTCCGGTTCCTGACCGGTTCTTGGCCAGGACGGTTTTAGGAGCCTGACCGGACCGCCCGGAGGATCGGTTAGCGGTTCAACCGGTCGGACCGGCCGGTTCGGTCCGGTTTTTAAAACGTTGCAATTTCCAAGGTTTTGAGAACCGGACCGGAGATCGAACCGGTGAGTTCAAAGGTTCAAAGTCCGACCGGTTGGACCGATCGGACCGGGGTCGAACCGACCTGTAAAATTATAAAATAAAATATATAATCATTAGAGTAAAAATTATGACATATTGTCAAATTATATTGCAAATTAATATATCATAAACCACAACATTAAATGTTAACATTGTGTTATATTTTTTCACACAAATACGAAATAATAATAATAATTATCTCAAAAGAGTAACGAGCTACTAAATTACTAATATTTAATTTAAATCATAGTCTAATGAGTCAAATCACACGAGGAAGACGAAGAACTGGAGAAGGTATCGGCTAACGGTAGTTTCACGAAAACAATTGGATTATATGGCCAAATGCTTGTTTTGGAGAAACCAAATAAGTTAACCCAAGTCCCAGAGAACTCTAACAGTTAATCTAAATCATTGGATCTAAAATTAATGCTGATTTTGTGAACCGCCCAGTCAGCAAAAAATCGGCCCGGTTTCCGATTATCCGGTTCAACCGGCCGGTTTTCGGGTTCCTGGTCGGTTCTTGACCAGGACGGTTTTAGGAGCCTGACCGGACCGCCCGGAGGACCGGTTAGCGGTTCAACCGGTCGGACCGGCCGGTCCGATCGGGTTTTAAAAACGTTGGTTCTAGTTATTCGTTAAAACAAAATAATCTTAAAATTAAGCATAATTGTCTTTTAGATATGTTTCACAAAATTATAACATTAAAAAGGAATCTTTTAAGAGGGAATAAAAACTATGAAATTTATCAAACTTGTAAAATTATGAAGAATCTGTTATCTTTAAATCTTCTAAAATTAAATTAAACTTGAATTAAAATAAAAACAAGAAGATGAAAGGACATGAAAAGAAAATTATTTATAACAACTACATAGAAAATCTATATGTAATTTATTCACAAACTTGTAATTTTCTAGATAAAAAAATAAAAAATAGAATTATTTAAGATATTATATTTCAGTATTAAAAATTATAACTATATATAAGACTAGTTAAATTTTAATATGCATTTTTTTATAAAATTGATTAACCATGATTTATTAAATAATAAAACAAAAAATGAGTGGTTGAGAAAAATAAGGTGATTGTTATTAGCACCGCAGTTTTGGCTAGTCGCACCGCATTTTCTCCTAATTTTTTGTGTCTTTTAAAAATACGTCTTGTGTATGCATTTTTAGGAAAAGTGTTCAACACGAAAGTTATAGATCTCGAAGAAATCTACAACTTTTGTGCTGAACATTTTTCCTAAAAATGCATGTACAATGCGTACTTTGGAAATACGCTTAGATTTTGCGTCTTTTGGAAATACGTCTTGTACATGTTTTTTTAGGAAAAGTGTTCAGCACGAAAGTTTTAGATCTCGTCGAGATCTACAATTTTCGTGTTGAACATTTTTCCTAAAAATACATGTATGAGACATATTTTCAAAATAAGCGAAAAATTAGAAGAAAGTGCTGTGCGACTAGCCGAAACTGCGGTGCTAATAACAATCACCAAAAATAATGATGGAAAAGCAACATCTCATACTTAACAAAAATACTGTCTTCAATATTTAAAAATATGAGAGAAAAGAAAAAACATGTAAAGACTAGCTTTGGAGAAATAAAAGAAGGGCGTTGATATTCGCACCGTAGTTTTGTCTAGTCGTATCGCACTTTCTCATAATTTTTCGTGTCTTTTGAAAGTGTGTTTTGTACATGCATTTTTAGGAAAAGTGTTCAACACGAAAGTTGTAGATCTCGACGAGAAAGTGCGGTGCGACTAGCCAAAAATGCACTCAGGTTTCGCGCCTTTTGGAAATACGTCTTGTACATGCATTTTTAGGAAAAGTGTTCAACACAAAAGTTGAGATGTACAACTTTAGTGTTGAACACTTTTCCTAAAAATGCATGTACAAGACGTATTTCCAAAAAACGCAAAAAATTAGAAGAAAGTGCGGTGCGACTAGTCAAAAATGCAGTGCGGATATCATCGATCTAAAAGAAACATACACAAAGTTAAATAATTCAAAAATAAAAAAAAAATATCATAAGATTAAGATAAATAAAGATAAGTAAGGGTGGTCTCCCAAGAGCACTCTGTTTAATCTGTCCATGAGATTGACGTAAGTGTATTTAATTAAATGGGTATTTATAATTGAATTGCTGTAACAACTCCCTTAATTCACAAATAGGTACATTGTCATTTGGCGGTTCAGTTCCTTCTCCAAGTGGTTGATTCTTAATTTTCATTTGTCTGCTTGAAAAGATGAACCTGAATAACATATTGCAACATTTGCAAGGCTAATCTGTTGTAATCGAATTGTTGTAGATGAGTGACGAATGGATCTTCAAAGAACCGCTACTATAACGACTCATCAACTAAAATAAAAGAACCGCTACTATAACGACTCATCAACTAAAATAAAATCACTAGTGTAAGAAGAATACAAAACATAAGGGTTAGAAAAAGGTTTGCAAGAATGAGTATCTTGTGGAAATAGAAAATTAATTTTGTTTGGCACGGTGGTAGCGGTCATGAACATGAGAGTTATATTGTCATTCGTTAAAGCCTGTTTAAGAAACTTCATCCGCTTTTATGTTCAAATAAATGATATTTGTTAGGTGATTCTTAATGAATGACGATTTAATCCATTCGTTCATGACCGCAAACTCATCAACTAAAATAAAATCACTAGTGTAAGAAGAATACAAAACATAAGGGTTAGAAAAAGGTGTGCAAGAATGAGTATCTTGTGGAAATAGAATATTAATTTTGTTTGGCACGGTGGTAGCGGTCATGAACATGAGGGTTATATTGTCATTCGATAACGCATGTTTAAGAAACTTCATCCACTTTTATGTTCAAATAGATGATATTTGTTAGATGATTCTTAACGAATGACGATTTAATCCATGCGTTCATGACCGCAAACTCATCAACTAAAATAAAATCACAGTGTAAGAAGAATACAAAACATAAGGGTTAGAAAAAGGTGTGCAAGAATGAGTATCTTGTGGAAATAGAATATTAATTTTGTTTGGCACGGTGGTAGCGGTCATGAACATGAGAGTTATATTGTCATTCGTTAAAGCCTGTTTAAGAAACTTCATCCACTTTTATGTTCAAATAGATGATATTTGTTAGGTGATTCTTAACGAATGACGATTTAATCCATGCGTTCATGACCGCAACCACCATGCCAAACGCAGCCTAAGCTTGCATTGTTTATTTTCAAAACAATTATTATTATTCTTTATTCCTTCTAGTGTACCTATTTCATCAAATTCATGGGGCGCATTAATTTTTAAATCCTCATTTTGAAAATATATTATTGACGTGTGAGGATTCTTCTGAATTAAAATAAATTCGGGCAGTATAGTTTCAAAATAATTACAAGTATCATTAAATTTATGGGTGCATCCCATTTTCTTAATTATCCTCTTCAAAATATACTAGGGGGTGCATGAGAATTCATGCGCCTCCATGTATATAATTTATATATTATAATTTTGAGAAGAAGACTTGTATTTTTAATTCATACTTCTATATCTTGGAAAAAACCATTTAGTTGATGAATTTGAAAATATGAATATGAAAATCTGTGGAATCATCAAAATTAGATGTAGAACTTTGAGGATTAAAGTGCAGAAATATTTGATAAGGACCCGTCAATTTATATGAATTTTGGGCTGTAAATAGCCAAAATTCTCAAAACCGCCACTAACTTAGTGGGGAAATAGGGGCTAAGTGGGTTTGATCAAATTCAACCCCACTTGCGCATGACACCTCGCTGTGACAACGAATACCCGGTCGCACGCTCGCATGTGCGTGGCCGCCCTGCACAGCCGCGCGCATCGCCGCCACGCACCGCGGCTTGGCCGCGCGGCCCCTTGGCCTCACGACCCAATGGCCGCGGCGCTGCCAAGAGGCCGCAAGGCCGCACGCCGCACAAGCGGCCGCAAGGCCACGCGCCGCACCAAGCGGTCGCAAGGCCTCGCGCTACCGCCAAGCGACTAGCCCCCTTGGCCGTGCGGCCAGCCATGCAGCCGGCCCCCTCGGTCGCATGGACGGCCATCTGGCCGACCCTCTTTGGCCGCATGGATGAACACCCGGTTGGCCCTCAACTGGTCGGCCCCCACCGGCTGGGCTCCGCCGGCTGGCCTCCACCGGGCGGCCACCGCCCAACCTTCGTCGTCCGTCATCCACTATATCGATCATGTAACCACTGTGCCACAACATCTGCATAACCACCCATTATGGGGTTGCCTATAACCAAGTCCCTATAATGGGTGTGCGCATAGCTAGATACATTAATAAATAAATGCGCATAATAAAATATATGATGACAGATGTGCGTATAGCGAAAATCTGCATGACGGCGTTCATATAGTAAATTATATTATGATGGGTGTGTGCATAACCACCCATTATAGAGGTGTCTATAACCAAATCTCTATAATGAGTGTACACATAGCCGAACACATTAATGAATATATGTGCGCAATAAAATATAAAGTGACGGGTGTGCGTATAGTGGAAATCCACATGGCGGCGTGCGTATAATAAATTATATGATTATGGTGTGCGCATAACCATATCGTCCGTCATGGGTGTGCACATAGCCATAAAATCACTCATAATGGGTATGCACAAAGTACATTAAATGGTTACGGTATGTCGATAGCCAGATAACATAACCACTTAATTACGGAAACACAACCTACAAAACCTATAAAATGGGCTCTAGGTCCTCATATCACCCCACCTGGATTCCTACACACGAGAGGACTCCTGAAGAATCCTTCGAAGATCTCCCTGCGTGTTCGAAGGAGTTCTTGAAGGTCTTCGAAGATTCCTTGAAGATTTCCAGCAAGCATTTGAAGATCCTTTGGAGATTGCGCCAAGCACATTGCACCGTGCTCAATGCGTCAGACACATTGCACCGAGCACATTGCACTGAGCACATTGTACCAAGCACATTGTGTTGGGCACATTGAAACGAGCATATTGCACCGCGCACAATGTGTCAAACACATTGAACAGTGCACAATGCGCCAAACACCTCGTGTCAGACTTTATTGCTTGCAACCAGAACAAGCAACAAACTCCAGATCGCGCTGAGCACCCAACTCCCGCTTCCGAAGATTAATTGAAGACTTCAGGTCGCGTTGAGCACCTTGCTCCCGCTGCCAAGCACCAAATGCAGATTCCAGATTGCACTGAGCGCATTGCTCCAAACTCCAGCAGTCCAGAAGATACTTTGTTTTTTGAGCGATGGCATGTCACCCCCGAATCTTTTTCTTCTTCTCCTACTACTGTAACGAGAGGCGGTCTGTCTCTCTCGAGTTCTCAACTAAGACTTGTAACACACCAAGAAAATCATGGAAATTTTGGCCGTTATAGACCCAAACCTATAGTTTTTCCCCTTTTGGGTTTTCCATATAAAAAACTCTCTTGCAAGTCGTCAGTTATTGTTGGGGGAGGCTCTGCTCAAAGTATTCTACATAGCCCTAGCAAGTTTGGATTAAGTATTATAGTACCTCTACCATAGAGCCTAGTCCTAAAGCGATACAAACCCAATAACCCATTCCGTCAGACTCGACACATGCAGACATATACACAATATATATAACAATCTCCTATTAAGTCCGTCGTAAACCCGACGTTGGAAAAAGGGGTGGTTTGTGCAATGTTCAGCCAAACGTGAATCATTCACAACCGTGCTCATCACCTGTTTAAACATATTAGACTTAACAAGAAAAATAGTATGTATGCATAAACAGAGAGAAAGCTCAGCCACATCACATCATGTCTCAGGTACAATCAGGGCGCATGCCCTATACGCATAACGTCCCAAATCAAATAGAGAGCAACAAATAGTCCAAACAAACAGGTGAAAATAAAGAGCTAAACAGTGCTCTGAAACAGAGATACCAAAAAAGAAATCAATTAATACTCTAGCTATCACCATCCAGAAGATCATCATGATCAGGGTCCCAGTCTACCAGTGCTTCTCCTATGTCAGCAGACCCTGTAATTTCCATCAAAAAATTTCATTTTAGAATGAATTCAATCCTTTTGAAAATGTACAAATATCTAGTTCTACTGTAAGAACGTAGTATTTAACTATTATTATTAGCTGGAGGACACCTTCATGGAGTATTATAGATTGATCTCATAATATGTTATCTGTTTTCAAGTGAAACGATTTACGGACTTCTGGACACCGCAACTATATCTGTGTTCCTATATGGAATGTCACGGTTACTGTCCTTCGTTAACTGGAACTCATCAAGTTTGGAATGGAACCAATTATTAAAAGAAAAGTCAAACCAAGTCAGATCGTGTTATCAAGTTTGGAATAACACTCACTTTCAAGGCAAGATAACCAAATTCAGGTGAAGTTGTTAGCATCAGATTTGAAATGAAACAACTTACCAGATCCATACTTAACAACCAAGAGCATCAACAGAGCACAACATGCTAGCTTTGACAAAGGAAATCCGAAAAATCAAAACATTTGGACTAAGGCTGAATTGAATCGCCTAACCTTGAAATAATGCCGAGCTAAATCGCCTTTAGTCCCATTTCCCCGACTATTTTGATTAATCGGTCTTTGGCACTCCTTTCATCAATGGATCAACTAGGTTATCCTTCGAACACACATCGATCAAAGTAATAATTCTTTGTTCTTTTAGATAATTCAACAAAGCACGTCTCAGTCATACATGTCTCCTCTTAGTATTATAGATAACATTCTTAACAAGTTGAACTGCTGCTTGATTATTACCATACAAGCTCAACGAGTTGATTTGTAACTTAGACAAGGGTATGTCTAAATCAAGTTTCTGATCCAGTCTGCTTCTTCACCAGCCGAAGCTAAAGCAAACAACTCTGCTTCCATAGATAATAAAGTTATACAAGTCCGTCTTTTGGATTTCCAAGTAATTGCATCTCCACCCAACATAAATATATATCCACTGGTAGACTTGTTGTTCCCAACTTCTAAACACCATGAGACGTCAGAGAATCCATGCACAGTAGGAGGGTAACTAGTGTAGCACAAAGCATGGTCTTTAGTACCATTCAGGTATCTCATTAGCCTATCTAGGGCATCTCAATGCTTTTTGCCTGGACAATTGGTAAAACGGCTCAACATGCCGACCGAGAAGGCAATATCTAGTTTGTACAACTTGTGACGTACATGAGACTACCAATTATTTTAGAATATTTTACTTAATCAATGTTGGTCTCTTCATTAGGACTCAATTACTTAACATTGTGATCAAACGATGTCTCAACTAGCCTACAGTCTTTATATCCCTAGGTAGAAAGAAGTTGCTCTATATAATGAGTCTGACTAAGGGTAACCTGACCCTTGTCATCTTTAACTTTCATACCTAACAGGGTATCCACGGGACCAAGGTCCTTCATATCAAACGCTTCTGCGAGAGTGGATTTAATATCCCTAACTGCAGCAAAATCTTATCCCAAAATCAACATGTCATCCATATACATGCATATGATGACTGTTTTATTTGACATTGAGCGGTGATAGAGGCACTTGTCTGAGAGACTGGACTGAAATTCAACGCTCTTTACCACTTGGTCAAATTTCATGTGTCACATCTTAGGCACTTGCTTAAGCCCATAGATTGATTTGTCTAGCTTGTACACTTTCTCTTTTAGATCTTTATGCACATAACTTTCAGGTTGTGTCATGTAGATCTCTTCATCAAGCTCTTCATTTAAGAAAGTTGTATTCTCATCCATCAGATGAACTATAAAGTTCTCGATATACGCTAAGGTAAGAAGAATCCTGATAGTCGATAGGTGACACACAGGTGAATAAATATCAAAGTAGTCTATTCCCCCTACTTCTTATAACCTTTAGCTACTAGACATGTTTTATATATGGCTATAGACTCATCACTATGTAATTTTTTCTTCAAGACTCGCTTGCATCCTAGGACTTTAGCTCCTTTCGGCAGGTCAACTAGATGCCAAGTATTGTTCTATAACAGCAAGTCCATTTCATCATCAATGGTTTTTGCCCACATCAACAAATCTCTAGATCTCATTGCTTCCTGATATGAGAATGAATCATCCTCTAAGTGGTAAGTGACAAAATTCTTACCAAAATTCTTAGGGATTCTATCTCTTGTAGACGCTCTAATAGGAACAGGTTCCACTTCTAGAGGTTGGGGAGAAGTGCAAGAGTGGCCAAATTCAGGTTCTACAGTAGATTCTGTAATCACGTCAGTAGACCCAGAGATGGTTAAGTCATGATCTTTGATAATTTTTTGTTCAAAAAAATAGCATCTCTAGACTCTATCACTGTATTAGTGAATAGATCTAGAAACCTGTCAATTGCACTTTTTTTTGCATTACCTAGGTAAACACATGCTGATGTTCTAGGCCCTATCTTAGGTCTCTTAGGGTCTTGTATTCGCACGTATGCGATACAACCCCAAGTTTTTAGAGTATCATACCTACAATGATGACCGTGACATAGCTCATACGGGGTAGAAGTGAGCTGAGATTGAGACACTCTATTCAAAATGTGATTTGCAGTGATGACTACTTCTCCCCAAAAGGAATTAGGCATGCCAGCAGTTAGGAGCATAGAATTCAATATTTCTGTTAAAGTTCTATTCTTACGTTCAGCAACATTATTTGACTAGGGTGAGTAAGAAGCTGTAGTTTTAAGGATTATTCCCTCAGATGCACAAAATTCTCTAAACCCAGTAGTAGTGTATTCTCCTCCTTGATCACTTTTGAATCTCTTAACTTTAAGGTTAAGCTGATTTTCCACACGAGACTTAAAGATTTTAAATGTATCAAAGTGATCATCTTTCGATTTCAACAAATATACATGACAATATCTCGAAAAATCATCTATGAAGGTAATTAAATACTTCATTCCCCCTCTAATGACAGGACTTCGAAAATCACAGAGGTCTAAATGTATTAATTTCAGAAGTTGTGTGCTTCTCGAAACTGACTTGAAAGGTTTTCTAGTGATTTTAGTTTGAGCACACACCTCACACTTATCAAATCGAATAGACAGATCTAAGAGAATGTTATGACTCTTAGCTAGCTCTAGAATTTTACTGTTGTTCACGTGTCCAAGTCTGTTATGTAGCAACTTAGGATCAATAAGGTTTGAACTCACTTAATTAATGATATCGTAATTTAAGCTAAGTCTATACATTCTGTTGATCAAATACTCACACCCAAAGTAATGTGAATTGACTATTAATGTCATTTTACCGTTTTGAGTTGTGAAGGTCATTCCAGTCTTATCTAATAAACTTATGGAAATCAGGTTCTTAGTTAAGCTAGGAATTACTTTAACATTATTTAAAAATAAACTTTTACCTGAAGAAAGGACCAGCTCTACTGTCCCAGCATGAGATACCATAGTTTCTCCTTGACTGCTTGCGCTCGACCACTCCCGAGCTAGGACAATTTGATTTTCGACCAGTTTAAGAGCGCCTCGGGGGGAGGGGGTGAATAAGGACAAACTATAATTTTTAATTAACAAATTACTTAGCTAAATTTTTCTATAATCAAGAAATTTTAATCACAATCAAATATTTATAACAAATCACTTTTCAATTTATGATAAAAAGAAATGCAAGTTTATTTCAAAAATGATAAAAATTACAAAGAAAAGAATTCAATAAAGCTTGAAATCAAGGCTGCGATGACAATATTAAAACTCCTTTTTGAAATTACCGGTCCTTCTCCCAAAAACCGGTCGGTTAAAGCCCATCTCTCCCTAGATACAACAACTAACCTTCCCCTAGATCTCACCACGACCTAGTCGTTGCACACAAGACGACGATTTCACCCTAAACCACACACCGGCCTAGTCGTCACTCACAAGGCGGCGAATTCTCTATCGATTACAAAGAGAATGAAAAAGAAAAAATAATCTGAGAATAAAAACTCCCTCAGATCTTGAGTGCTGAAGAGGGCAGAAAATCCTAGCGATGATCGTCGGAGATGAGAAGCACGAATAGTCCCTTCTTCTCTCTTGAGATTTCACAAACACTTAGGAAGTTTTCTGGTTGCACAGAGATATTTGGCTGTAGATTCACGAAATCAAGGCTCCTGGAGGTGTGTCCCGTCAAATTCCCGAAGTTCAGCCCATTTATAGTTTTTCCACTATCACGCGGCGATAGCGCGATATCGCTTGCAATATCTCCAATGGTTGGCACGTGTCCCACACTGCAATAACCATGTCGCGGTGATGGAACTCGCGTATGGTCGTGGGACTATCGCACCGCGATAGCACGATATCGCCATGCGATATCTCTGATAATGTGCATCATGTCGATTGTTCTGAATCGTGGCCTACATTATGGCTGATGTCATCACGCTAATGCAGGGCGGTAGTGACTATCACCTATGATGACTCAACTTTATAAAAACTGATGTACGTGCTCATCCAACATTATCAAAGAAGTGTACATTTTATATCTGCACACCACAAACACACTATCATTAAATACATATGGGATTTTTGTTATTTTCAAACCAAGTAGTGCGGAACGCATGCTCCAACAATCTCCTCCTTTTGATAATAACAAATCCTCTTAGAAAGAAAAACACTATGAGTAATAGGGTGTACAAAATATGATAAACAATATAAGTATTTGAAGTGCACACGCTCCCCCTAAATGGATGATTTTAAATGTTTATTAAATCCAAAGGTAAATATTAAATATATTACTCCCCCTTAATAAATGACCTTAAATGTTAGTAAATAGATTACTCCCCCTTAATGTATGCTACCCACTATTAACAATAAAAATAGTTCTAGTTCTTTCGATATTCTCCCCCTTTTGTTATTAGCAAAAGATAGAAAAATGGAATTTTGAGAGAAAAGTATAGAAAGAATTTGAAAAAAATTTGAATAAGAAACATTAGAGGAAATATACATGACATAAATAGACATGAAAAAATTGATCTGTGATGACAAATAAAGTGAACAATGTGTATGTTATAAAATATCAAGTAATTAAAACATTATTAGATCCATGCAAAAAATATCTAAAGGAAGTATGGAATGTGATATATAAATATTGAAATTTTTTTCAATCCAATTCTCATGAGAAAAAATTTTTATAATAGATAATGATATGTACAAGTTATGCTTTAATAGATTAGAACAAGTGATGTAATTAAAAATCACGTGAATTGTGAAATGTAAACACAAAACAATGAATATACACATGACAACTTGATTGTCATGTATGAATCTGTTGCACATTAGAGAAAAGAAAATGGCCAGAAATGTGTGCACAAAATATTTTACGATTCTTTTCAAGTTGCTCAACCTCACAATGCTCATGAAGACTATCTGGGGGATGAGTAGTTGAAAGTATCTAGTTGCCTATCTAAATCATCTAGAGGGGGTGAATAGGTGAGTTCTACGTCTTTTAGCGGATTAAAAAGTTACGACAAATAAGCACACAGAACAAACACAGCACAACACAGGAATTTATAGTGGTTCCCCAATTTGGGTACATCCATTGTCCCACCTCGCCTATCTAACACAAAGGGCTAGATTCAGATACTTAACCTTTCTCATATTTAAATAAATCTTACAACTCGGAGTCAACACTCATACTTCTCGGAGAACAACCTCTCCTACACTCGGAGAACAAACTCTCCTACAACTCGATCCTTGCACTAGGATCTACACCTTGAAAGTGAAAACTTCCTACAATATTATAAAAGAGTTTTATACAAATCTTTATATTGAAAATCAAGCTACTTCTTCAGATCTGAAAATATTCAAACTTCTTCTTCCTTGGAATGAAAAACTTGAGACTCTTGTTGAAGGAGAATACTTGAGGGTAATCTTGAAAGCTCGATTTGAAAACGTTGATCCGACTAGATCTGAGGGCTTCGGTAAAACTTGAAATGAGATCTGTTGAATCACTTCTTGAAGGAATCGCTGGTCGTGAAAAGCTAGGTCGACAGTTCTTTGTTTTCCGTAGGTCGTAAGTCCAACAGAAAAGTGCGGTCTGTTCACGATTTCAAATGCGGATGAGCAATTAGGGTTGAACAAAATTAACTCTTGGTATTTATAGGATTCTTTCTTCTAACGGCTAGAAAAGTCCTTCCTAAACAAAATGTCCACGTGTACTGTACATGGACATCGAGTTGAACCAGAGACCCGTCAGAAAGAAATTCAGGAAAGAAAATCGCGTTAAGTCCATTCGTCGATTATTGTCGTATAACCAAGAGTGTACTTAACGAACTGCTTTGATACCTGATGAATTCTACTTAAACAAAACCATAAAAGTAGATCCGAGAACTCAGAGGCTTTTCTAGTGAGACTCGACGAGTATAGACTGGTATATTCGACGAATTCGACGAGTGTCAATAGGTACCCTCAACGAATTCTATGAGTATAATAAATGATACTCGGCGAATCTTACTTGACCTATTCCCAAGATCATTAAAAGGATTCTCTAAGTAAACACGACAAATTTGATGAGTGTCAATATGTATACACGACGAATTCGACGAGTATTCATAAGTATACTCAACGAATTCGGTGAGTATCCACTACTGTACTCGACGAATTTTACATGAGAAAAATTATGTTTCTTCTGAATGTAGCAATTAGTCCTCCCTTGATCGTTCTAATGCACTTGTAATAGAAGTACAATTCAATAGAGAGATTACACATGAGTTAGTACTCTGGCCTACACAATGGAGGATTACATTGCATAGTACTGTATTTCATGACTCACTATAACCTGACATTGGTTTGTGCTTAGCAATAAAGCCCTGCAAGCACATGACTAAAGAAACAATATCAAATACGAACTCAATTCATCTTAGTTCAAGGGACACTTCTTCAAATCAAGGTTATTGTGGATACAATACCCAACAATCTTCCCTTATTTGAAGAAGTCAGAACCCTATAAACCAAGGTGAATTGTACACAAGATAATCTTAAATAATGACAAGGAAGGAGCATAAAAATAATTAACAAGAAGCCTTATCTCAATCAAAACATTAATGTATGTATATAAATAGTTCTAATAGGGGAAACAGTTTTCACACATCGAACATCAGAGAACATATAGAATTCAGACAATTTTGCCCTTTTTCTTCTCATTTTGCCTGTCAAAATAGGCTTCAGGCTTCGGTAAATACTTTGGCGGAGAAGGAGGAGCATCTGGATCATCTCTTATGAACTTCCTGAAGTGTATCCTCCTCTTAGCATTGGCCACCTCATGTTTTTGTCATTCCTCCCTACTGTAATGTAACCACCTATCTTCATTGGCCACGTCTACCAGTGTGTAGGTGTCCAATATTAAGCTTTTGGAGATTGGGCTTCATACCTCAACAAGTTCCCTGTTCGAGTCAGACCTATAAGCAGAGGGACCTTCTCCATATCTTCTTTTCTTGATGGTTGGTTGAGGTATTTCTTCAACCAACTCAATATCTAGTTCAGTAGCAGCAACAGTCGTTTCTGTCCCCCATACTAATAGTATTCATGTGGAAAGTCTTGAGTGTCTGTCCAGTATTGAGAGTAATCCTGAGCAGGATGAACAACATCATGCAATGGTTCTGGCATTCTTGCTTCATCATTTCCTGGAACTCCAAATAGTTCTCCATGCAGCCACTTGAAGTTGTCATAACTGTATGTGTTGACACTTTGAAACTGTTGATTCATGGTAGCTCCAAGTGCATTCACCTTACCTTTGAGTTCTACCTCCTCCTTTCTGACTTATGCAATCACGACCTTAGCTATTTCATTATTATAATGCATCATTTGATCATCGAAGTAGTGCATCTCGGCGTTTTGAGCTTCAATAATAATTTTTGTATTGTCATTAACATTCCTAGTCACTTCAAGATTGCTTTTAAGCCCAGCCATAGTGTGAATAATTGCTTTCCCACCTTGAACTAACCAGTTATCTAAATTGGATTCTAGCTTTTCAAAATGAACTTTGACCTATACAAGTCCATTATTCACATCGCGTTCAACCTCTTTTACTTTGTTGAGAACTTTCTTCAAAGAGTGATCAAAATGAGCTTGTTGCTTGGCCAACATGGCTTCTATAGATTTCAACATGGAATTATCTGAACTAGTGTTTGGAATGTCTTCAGTTTGATGTCTGGGAGGAGAGGGGAGATCTGCAACATCCTCAGAGTCACCAGAAGAATCTGCCATGGGAGATACGTGGGCTTTAAACAGTAGAGAAGGATCTTCAGCCTCTAGGGCAGGAGGAAGCACCACTGCTTCTCCTTCCTCGTCAGAAATTTCAATGATAGCCTCCCCCTCAACTAGAGACCCACCTGAGATATGAGCAATCCTTTTCTATAGGTTACAAATAAACCTATCAATCTCCGTTTGAATCGAAACTGATGGCTGAATCTGCTCCCCCTCAGCCACAGTTGGATAAATTTCCGAGAGACTTACGATCATCTTGGCAGTAACAGCAATTTCATCAGTAGCCATAGCATTTTCTTCCTCTGGCTCACCATCATTGTCAGCATCAGTAGATCCTTCAGCATTATCATCGAAATCAGCACCAATATCAACATCCACGACATCCTCGATAGCAGCATCAAGAACTATATCAGCAACCACTGTCTCAACAACAACTGTATCTTGAACAATTGTCTCTGCAATCTCCATGGCTATTGAAACTGGCTCAGAAGAAGTGGGAACAATCGAAGGTTCTTAAACGTCAACAACCACTCGAGTAGAAACTGACTCCCCCTCAACTCCTGCACCAGAGCTCTCAGGGGCTTCATGGGGGGGGGGGGGGGGGGTAGGAGTAGTAGTCCTAACATCTGGAACAATTTCTTCCTCTTCCTCAGCCAATTCTCTGAGTCCACCCTGCTTGGGGATTCTTCTTTCCCATCTTGATAAAATGGAAGAGTCAATCCTCTTCAGGTGATGGATGGGTACATTTGACGTCATGTCGAAAGTATTTCTATCCAACTTGTTCAGATAGAGATTGAGAATCCTTCCAAAGTTTGGCGCACGCAGACTGTCTTTGATCATTCCAAAAAGAACTGCTCCCCTCTATTCTTTTTCGACAGATGATGTCAACAAGGAGCTTGAACATGTCATTTGAAAGGTAGTCGTGGGAGCCAACCTTGCAAAGAGGACTTTCCTGATAACATCGGAGAGAAACTTTCCTCCGTCATTCATGACTTTTCTTTTAATGGCAGAAGTTCCTAGCAATGCTCTTGTGAAGTCTCTATCTTCAATGAGGCCGGCCTTTCAATTTCTGGAAGTTGCAGGAATCGGGTAAGGAGGGAGGCCTTCACTTTGATGGAGAATTTTCTGACCTTGCTCTTAATGATTGTATCTTCACGACAGAGTTTAGCATGTTGAAAGAATTCTAAAACGTCGATCCAAGACTATGCACGGATGTTCCAAGACGAACGACAATCCGACGGACTCAAGCATCATGATAACATTATGAAATTCATTTGTGGCTGTGGCAAACCCATTGTGAACAAGCTCTCCCCCGACTTGAAGGTTTCCAATACCTCTCGGAGCCATGGAGAATGATCGAGAACCAGAGGAGATGAATCGACGAAGAAGACAGTTCGCGGAAGATGAATCGCCGAAATGTTCTCGACGGATCGCCGAAATGTTCTCGACGAGTGTGAAATCTATTTGCCCAATTTATTTCTATTTATATAAAATTAATATTTTGAAGAGAGAGAAGCGCACGTACCTTTGCCAAAGGTGAATTTTCAGATCCAATAAAGTGAAAAAATAGACCTAGAGTCAAGACATAATCGTCAAAAGTTCTTGAGTAAGCTCGATTAGTTCGTTGAAATAACACGGGTGAGATGTGTAATTCGTCGAAAATTGTCGAAATTACTTACCCAATCTCTACGAATTCGTTGAGATTCCACGAGTAATACTCGACGAATTTTCTTTGGAGATTTCTAAAATTTCTAAGATTAAGAATTCCCATGATCTGGGAGAAGTACTTAACCACTCTGACGTTAGTCTGAGTCCTTGACCATCTTCATGATTCCTTGTTGAGCATACTAAGTTTCATTTCGAAGAAAGAGAACTTGGCCTCATCCAGCGGCTTTGTGAAAATATCTACGACTTGCTTATCCATCGGGACATAACTGAGATTGATGTCCCCATTCTCAACATGCTCCCGGATGAAATGGTACCTTATCTCGATATGCTTTGTCCGGCTGTGAGAGATTGGATTATTAGCAATAACAATCACATTGGAGGAGTCGCAAAACATTGGAATCTCCTTTAGCTTCATGTTGTAGTCTTTGATCTAATTCCTTATCCATAGAAGTTGTGCGCAACAACTGCCTGCAGAGATGTACTCTGACTCAGTAGTTGAGAATGCCACATAATTATGTTTCTTACTGCTCCAAGAAAATTAACATTATTCTTAGTAACTGACAGGTTCCGGAAGTGTTTTTCCTGTCATCCTTGCTACCTGCAAAATCAGCATCTGAAAAGCCAATTAGCTCGCAGCCATTATTTCTTGGGTACTATAAGACAAGATTTGGTGTACCCTTAAGGTATCTCAAAATCCTCTTTGCAACGGCGTAATGAGATTTCTTATAATGCTCACATGAAATCTAGCACATATGCATGTTGAGAACATTATGTCTACTCTACTAGCAGTAAGGTAGAGCAAGGATTAAATTATGCTTCTGTACTTGTTTCATCAAATGATTTCCCTTTCTCATTCTTGTCCAGAGACATAGCTGAACCCATTAGAGTCCTCATAAATGTTGCACTCTCCATTCTGAATTTCTTAATTAACTCGTTGGTGAACTTCATCCGAGAGATGAAAATTCTATCGTCAGATTATTTCACCTGAAGTCCTAAGAAATACTTCAGCTCACGCATACTACTCATTTCACACTTCATCTACATAAGTTTAGAAAACTTCTTGTAAAGGTGGTTGTTGAAGCCAAAAAAGACCTCAACGGGAGTTCAAAAACCGGGGTGCAGCCAACACCTACTTCCCTCAAGCCTTGACTCTCGACTGGTTGCTAAGGACCTAAGACTGACCAAAAGCCTCAGCTGGGAGGTCCCACCTCACACCCGGAAGATCTCTGAGAGCTTCCCCTCCAAAGCCAGACGTTGGGCTAGGAGCTCCTCAGAAAGCACTAGAGTTGGAGAGTAAAGAAAGCATGCTTTCTAAGGAGCCCTTATGGGTCTATTTATAGTCTTTCCCTGACCTGAAATTACTGAAATATCCTTGACGGGCCTGCCAATAGCCAAATCCCGCTGTCCATATTAAATATTGCCCCCGGGAGCATATGGGTAATTTTACCCGAGGGTAATTAAGTAACTTTTCCCCGGAGCTGGGCCCCACTTGGCGAGAACTCCAGCCGAGAACCTTCTCGCCTTCAGTGGTCTTGAAGCCATTGCTGTTGGATGTGGCGTTGAGTGAGTGAATCTCACTCAACGCCTTCACTGCTGCTCACGACGTTGAGTGAGTGGAGCTCACTCAACGCCCTCTGCTGCTAAACGCGGCGTTGAGTGAGTGGAGCTCACTCAACGCCCTCTACTGCCGAATGCGGCGTTGAGTGAGTGGAGCTCACTCAATGCCCTTTGTTGCCGAACACGGCGTTGAGTGAGTGGAGCTCACTCAACGCCATCTGCTGCCGAACGCGGCGTTGAGTGAGTGGAGCTCACTCAACGCCCTTTGTTACTGAACGCGGCGTTGAGTGAGTGGAGCTCACTCAACGCCCTTTGCTGCCGAACGTGGCGTTGAGTGAGTGAAGCTCACTCAACGCCTTCAGCACTGCTGAATGCGGCGTTGAGTGAGTGAAGCTCACTCAATGCCTTCTACTGCGGAATGTGGCGTTGAGTGAAGCTCAATCAAGGCCTTCTCGCCCGCCTCCAGGCGGGAGTTTCCTTCAAGGCAGGAGCTCTCCTGTCCCGAAGCCCAAAGCTGACCTGAAGAACCGAGGCCTGGAGCAAACGATCTCGCCTACTTATGGGCGAGAGCTCCTTCAGGGCGGGAACTCTGCCAGTTTGTCCGAGGCTAGCCTGAGGCTAGCCCAACCCTGACCACTGATGTCTCTGGGTCCCCCTCAGCGAATATGGGGTTGTACACAATCCCCGCTCTTTTTGAGCTAGCTCTGCGCTCGAAAAGACACGTCCAACCCCCAAATATTCGCTGAGCACGTGTCCTCCTGTCAAGGGAATCTTTTGGTGGGCCATACTGTGGCTATATATACATGCTGACAGGCGACCATAAGTCTGCCTCTGAATTACTGTTTCTTGTTTGAGCTCTCACGTGAGATCACGATGTATTCCAAACGCGCTGACAAGCCGCTCTCGCAAGACCTCCAAGATCGGATAAACGCGGCCCAGGCGCGAGCCTTGGCTAACAGCGCCGCAGTAGCCCCCTGGTTGGCGCGAAAGTCCCCAACCGCTGGACCTTCCCAGCTAAGAAAGAAGAAGAAAAGAAAAACGGAAGGTGAAGGTGGTTCGGCGAGACCTCTCTCTCGAGTACAGCGGCTCGCCTACCTCGTCTCCCAAATGTGCGCCCGATCCTTCTCCACAGAAGGTAGGTCTCTCTGTCTTGCTGATCATCACGATTACAAGCTAACTACATGAGAGGACTGACAACTGACGTGATACTTCCCGCAAGAAGTGGCCCAAAATGACGACGCCGGGTCCCCGTTGGCGCTCCGGGACTCATCACCTCGCCATCCTAAGGGTCAACCTGGGATAACAGAGGCAGCTCCTCCGGCCGACCTCCCGAGTACTGCGGGTATACTTTCCACCCTACTTCTTCCTTGTCTTTTTAATCAGGTTTCTGAATCGCTAGACAGACTCCCCGCAGCCTCGGCTTCCGCCAACCCGGGTCTCTCCACCCGGGAAGACGAAGCTGTGACTGTAAACTTGCCTCCCCAGCGGCTAATCTCGCCTTACCGGCGAGAGGGGTGGCTGTTGAATCCTCTGCAACCCCCAAGGATGTCGACCATCCCTCGAGAGAGGACAATTCCCTCCTTGCTTCCGGCCAGGCCCGGATCATCACGTGCAAGCCCTTCCGCCCTGGGCGAGGAAAGCAACTCCACCTCCTATACGAAACTGAGGGGGGCAGGCCTTCTCGCCTATCGTCGGCCGATGGTTCTCGCCATACTACAGGTATGCGAGGTACTTATCGCAATCATTACTATACTTTTGTCATATCCCTGGATACTTTTTTTGGCAGGGGATCCGAGCTCGCGGTCGGGAGCTAATGAAGAAGAAGAAGAAGAAGAAGAAAACGAAGAAAGAGAGGGAGAGGACAGCGAGAGCTCCCCCTTCCCTTCATCTGACGAGATGGAGGAAATTCTGAACGGCGCCGGGAGCGCGAAGAAGCGAGGGAAGAAAATCGTGGCCATCTTATCGAGGCTCGTTCGGCGAGAGCGAGCCCATGCCTCCGCGGCAAAAACGTTCCGCGAGTCGGTGGAGCAAAGGCTGGAAGCTCTGGAGCGAGACTTCTTCTTAGGCGAGACAGAGCGGCCGGGAGGGCCCACTGGCGGGTCTTAGCCTGGGAGGTGCATCGCGCAAATCCGAGATCAAGCTCGTCGGATAAACCTAGGGTGTACTACCCTATCGTCCTACTTCAACCCGCTGGCGCCTCCAAGGACGAGGCGGCAAGAACGAGGACGATGGCGCTGGGAACCTTCTTAATTTTTTGAAGTTTCGCCTTCTTTCACCTCTTAGCCTTCCTTTCCCCCAATGTACTCTTGTGTTTTGGTCTGTAATGCTTAATTGCCACTATGATTAATATTATTTAGTTCTCGCCTGCGAGAGCATTTTCTGTCTGTCTCCTTTCATGATATAGCCTCAAAAATGCTTGCGTGAATTTGAACCGTCGGTCAGTCGCTGTCATCCCGGGGCGGGAAACCGAGGTGTCGCCAGCTCGGGGCGTGACAGCTGTACCCCGTCGCCCTTCTCTTTTTTTTTTCTTTCGGATGGAGCCGTAATGATCACGGTTTCCTATAAATAGAGAAGTCCACCAACCGCATTTATTTCTCCGATCCGGAACCTCAGCTCTTTCCCTTGTTGCTCTCGCGGATTGCCGAGAACCCGTACTCACTTCCGCCTCTTCTTCTCGTTCCCGCCCACCTCTCGCTTTCTCCTCTTCTCCACAGTTCTCGCCTTCAGCCTCCCAACCACGATGCCGGGCGAGAGCGAGGGTCGTGCCAATTGTGCGGAAGCTTTCCGAAAACACATGTTCCCTTCCTGCAACCTGACCTTGGAGGAGTATCAAATGATCACCTCCCGCTTCATTCCCGCCGGCTTCACGGCGAGAAACCCCGGCAATCACGACAAGGTGAACAGCCCGGGAGTGGGAGAGCTCGCCATCCCGCTCGAGCACTTCGAGGTGGGCTTCCGCCTCCCCCTCTGGTCGGAGATGCACCAGGCTCTCCGCTATTATGGAGTAGTTCCCGCGCAGCTTAACCCCAACTCGGTCGCAATCCTCGTAGCATTCATCTGCTACACGCGGTCCGAGAGGATTGAGTTCAGCCTCCCGATCTTCCGGAAGCTGTTCACTTTCCGAGCGAAAGGAGGGGTGGTCTTCTTCTCCGGGCAATTGCTTAAGACCACCGGTCTCGCCAACAAGCATCATCATTGGGCGAAAAATTTATCTTCATCTCTGGAGACTTCGGCAGCGTCCCTCTCACGCCTGTCCAATATGAAGATGCCGCCTACAAGCCGCCCACCCTGGGGTCGCGCGAGAGCGCCATTCTGGAGTTCTTTGGGACGAAGGAATTTAACGTCCAATTCCTCCGACGAGACATTGATTCTCTCCCTCCCGTGCTCCCTGGTGAAGGTACGGTCTCGCCTTTAACCTAATTCCCTAAGATTTTTTACGCTGAGTACTAGCACCCTTGCAGGAGAGCGTGAGGTTCCCCGCGTCAGCCCTTTTCTGAGACACAGGATGTCGGGAGTCAGGCTGCGAGAGATCCTCTAGATCTCGCGAAATCCGCAGCTCGCGCCTGTCGGGGTGAGCTGGCTCCGCCTCTGATGTCCGATGCTGGGAAACGGAAGGGCACCGTTCCCACCTTCCGCCGCCGAGAAGGGAAAGTCTGTGGCGATTTCGCCCATCCAACCTCCCGCCTCGGGCCGATCCTTTGAAGGGCTCCTGCAGATGGCCAGCGAGATGGATGTTGCCGCCAGGAGTCGCGCAGATACTTCTGCCGAGAATCCCCGGCTGCAAGCGAAGCTGGAGGCGAGGGGGCTGCTGCCGAGACCTCTGCCCGGGCTCTGCCCAAGGAGGTGCCGAAGGGGCACCGGAATTACGGTTTCGGAACAAAGTGTGTCGATGCGTAAGGGACGCCCCTGCTTCAATGGGACTCCGAGACCAACCGGATCGCGGTCTCGACTCTCCTTCCCAGTTGGACGGAGCGAGACGAAGTCACAGGCGAGGCCTTCTCCTTAGGCTACGCCTCTACAGCCGCGAGGACGCCAGTGTCTATGACCAGATGTCCACCCGGCTCCTGGCCTTCGATTCCACTCGGGCCCTACTGCGTGGGTTCGAGCTTGCGCACATGTGCGCATGCCGGAGCATCAGCATCGACCGCAACTTACTGGATATGCATAAGGCGAGGGAAGAAGCGGTGGCCCGGACGCGTGTCTTAGAGAAGGAGTTGGCGGATGCTCAGAAACTGCTGTCTTTGCGTCCAGCGGCAGAGGTAAGCGAGACCCTTCGAGACCCCCTGCTCTCGCTATTTTAGGTCACGCCCCCCCCCCCCCCCCTTTTTATTTTTCCACGCTGATCTCTCTTTTACACATGACTCTGCTCAGGCCATGGCGCTCCGCGTGGAGCTGGCCGAGACACGATATGAGAACGTCTTGCTGAAAGACCAGCTCCGACGCGTCGAGGCGGCTGAGGTCCCGCCTCCTCCGACGCTGGACGAGAGGTTGAGGAGCCGTCACTTCACGGAGTACGACATCGACAAGCTGCTGCAGGCCAATGCCCAGGCTACCGCCAAGCTCACCATCGAGACGCTGCGAGACGTGAAGCTGCTACGGGAGGGCGGCGAAACCATCGTTGCCCGCCAACTCCTCCCATGGCTCTTCGAGCCCGTCCCTAAGCCCCCGGGCGCCTGACTCCCCGCCCTCGGACGTCCCGAAGTCTCTCGCTGCTGCTGGCGAGACGTCCGAGGAGGGCTCTGGCGAGAGCTCCAGCGAGAGCTCGAGCGGGGGGTATAGTGCGTCTCCCTGACGGGTCTCTCTTTTTGTTTCGGTAATGCGCGAGCCGCTCTGATTTTTGTACCTAACTTTGTAACTTGACACTGAATATATTGTAATATTTATATTTCAGTTCTTTCCATTTTATTGTAAGTGCACTCGCGTTTGCATGAGTAGATTCGTTGGCCGAGTGATTCTCAAATGAGCTTCCGCCGAGACCTTTGGTCTCCCTAGGGTAGATTCCCTTAGCGATTAGTAGGCGGGAACCCGTCAAGAGAGCTCAAGTCTAAAATACGTTGTTCCCGCATCCTGCTGAGAACTATCTGTCGGTAGCGTCGTTCACAGGTATTTTAGGGGAAGGCCACCCCTCCCCACTTTGCGCGATCGATCGGGTCTCTTCGCCTAGACCCACCGGGAACTTTATTTGGCGAGATCCCCCGGACGAGACCTCCTGGCCAAGATTTTTTCTGGCCGAGACCCCTGTGGGTCTGCCTTCAGGGCGCGTCTTCAGACCTGCCAGCTAGGTGAGAGCCTGCGCAGCGGGTCTACTTGGGACCGAGCTGAGCTCGAAGTAGTGCAAAAATGACTTAAAGGATCAAGAATCGAGAACCGCGAACCAAGAACCAAACCTCTCCCCCACATGCGAGCTTTCGGACCTGCCAGCTAGATGAGAGCCTGCGCAGCGGGTCTACCTGGGGCCGAGCCGAGCTCGGGGTAGTCGATGAAGATTTCTCAAACCAAACCTCTCCCCCACAGGCGAGCCTTCGGACCTGCCAGCTAGATGGGAGCCTGCGCAGCGGGTCTACCTGGGGCCGAGCCGAGCTCGGGGTGTTGATGAAGATTTCTCAAACCAGACCTCTCCCCCACAGGTGAGCCTTCGGACCTGCCAGCTAGATGAGAGCCTGCACAGCGGGTCTGCCTGGGGCCGAGCCGAGCTCGGGGTGTTGATGAAGATTTCTCAAACCGGACCTCTCCCCCACAGGCGAGCCTTCGGACCTTCCAGCTAGATGAGAACCTGCGCAGTGGGTCTACCAAGGGCCGAGCCGAGCTCGGGGTGTTGATGAAGATTTCTCAAACCAGACCTCTCCCCCACAGGCGAGCCTTCGGACCTACCAGCTAGATGAGAGCCTGCGCAGCGGGTCTACCTGGGGCCGAGCCGAGCTCGGGGTGTTGATGAAGATTTCTCAAACATGACCTCTCCCCCACAGGCGAGCCTTCAGACCTGCCAGCTAGATGAGAGCCTGCGCAGCGGGTCTACCTGGGGCCGAGCCGAGCTCGGGGTGTTGATGAAGATTTCATAACCCAAACCTCTCCCCCACAGGCAAGCCTTCGGACCTGCCAGCTAGATGAGAGCCTGCGCAGCGGGTCTACCTGGGGCCGAGCCGAGCTCGGGGTGTTGACGAAGATTTCATAACCCAAACCTCTCTCCCACACAGGCGATCCTTCGGACCTGCCAGCTAGATGAGAGCCTTCGCAGCGGGTCTACCTGGGGCCGAGCCGAGCTCGGGGTGTTGATGAAGATTTCTCAAACCAGACCTCTCCCCCACAGGCGAGCCTTCGGACCTGCCAGCTAGATGAGAGCCTGCGCAGTGGGTCTACCTGGGGCTGAGCCGAGCTCGGGGTGTTGATGAAGATTTCTCAAACCGACCTCTCCCCCACAGGCAAGCCTTCGGACCTACCAGCTAGATGAGAGCCTGCGCAGCGGGTCTACCTGGGGCCGAGCCGAGCTCGGGGTGTTGATGAAGATTTCTCAAACCAGACCTGTCCCCCACAGGCGAGCCTTCGGACCTGCCAGCTAGATGAGAGCCTACGCAACGGGTCTACCTGGGGCTAGCCGAGCTCGGGGTGTTGATGAAGACTTCTCAAACCAAACCTATTCTATCTTTAGGATGGGAAAACAGATGACAGATCAAAGCAAGAGACAGATCATGATAGCATTTGGGAATGACAATATTTTGAAATGATAATATTTGATAATAACAGTACAGTCCCCCTCTCCCCTTACAGGTAGAAGCGCTTTAGATCATCACCACCGCTCCAGGTGTGGCTCAAGGTCCTCCCCTCCACTTCCTGGTGGTAGTATGCTCCTTTCGCCAGAACCTCCTTTACTATGTAAGGCCCTTCCCAGCTTGGGTGGAACTTGCCAACAGGGACCGACCTCCCTGCCGCGTCGACCTTTTTCAGCACTAGGTCCCCTTCGGCGAAATTCTTGATTCTAACATGTTTATCGAAGTACTTGGCCATTCGCCGCTTGACCTCTTCTTTCCTGATGGCTGCCACATCCCGCAGCTCTTCTACCATGTCTAGTGAGAGGCACAACTCTTCCTCGTTTCCCAACCTCCAAGCCTCGTCTCCTTCACCTGCGACCGCGACCCGCGGACCGAACTTCGAACTCCACTGGGAGGACAACCTCACACCCATGAGAGAGCTTGAAGGGGTCTCACCGGTGGCCGTGTTCGGGGTCGTTTTCAAGGCCCACGGGACGGAGGGGAGCTGCTCTACCCAGTTCCCCCCCCCCCAGGTTCTCCACCTTCTTCTTGAGCAAATTCACAATAATCTTGTTTGCCGCTTCCACTTGGCCATTGCTCCGGGGTGATGGACATAGGCAAACATGAGGTCTATCTCCAGCTGGGCACAGAAGCCGATGAACTCTTCACTGGCAAACTGGGGACCGTTATCTGTCACTGTTGCTTGGGGTAGCCCGTGCCTGCATATGATTTCCCCCCAATAAAGTTCTTGATGACCTGGGAGGTGACTTTGGCTAGAGCCTTGACCTCCAGCCACTTGGAGAAGTAATCGATCATTACTAGGAGGAACCTCCTCTGCCCGCTAGTTGGAGGAAAGGGTCCAACTAGATCCATCCCCCAGATGGCGAAAGATCATGGTGTCATGATGCTTCAAAGCCTTTGAGCAGGCAAGAGCTGGAGGGGTGCGTATACTTGACACTTTAGGCATCTCTTCGCAAACTCAACCGCATCCTTCCTCAGGGTCTGCCAGAAATACCTTGTCTTACCACCCTTGCCTCCAACGTCCTTCCCCCCGAGTGACTGCTGCACTCTCCCGAATGTACCTCTTCCAGAATCCTCGGGATTTCCTCCTCGGTCACACATCTCGCAAGGAGCCCCGACAACATCTTACGATGCAAACCCCCTTCCAGCATCAGATAGTGAGCTGTCTTTCTCCTGAAGCTCTTTGCGTCTTTAACCTCCTCTGACAGCTCGCCAGTGGTCAGGAAGGTCACCAATGGGTCTACCCATAAGGATCGCCGTCCCACCTCCATCAACTCCCCTTCCTCAATTGCCGGTCGGAACAGTTCAGTTAAGGTTCCTCCTCCCCGAGGCCCAAACTTCGTCAGTCGATCAACCGCTGCACTTTCTTCCCTGGGAACATGCTGGATGGAGAAAGACTGGAATCCTCCGATGATTGCCCTTACCTTGGATAGATACTTCACGAGAGTAGGCTCCCGAGCCTCAAACTCCCTCGGATCTGCGATGCCACTACCATCGAATCGGTGAAGGCCTCCACATCCTGGATCTCAAGCTCCTTTGCCAACCGAAGGCCGGCTATCACGGACTCATATTCCGCTTGGTTGTTGGTCACTGGGAAGTGGTAGGCCACTTCCTGCTCTATAGCAACCCCTTGGGGACTTACCAACACTACTTCCCCTCCCAGGGAATGCCTTCCCGAGGCCCATCGACCATCATCTTCCATGCTTCCTGCGGCTGCGGCTCCTCTCCCTCGACTTCAATAACATAGTCTGCCAGAAAGTCCGCTACTGCCTGGGCCTTGATGGAGAGTCTCGGAACAAAAGAGATGTTGAACTCACTTAGTTTGATGGACCATTTGGCAAGCCTTCCTGAGTGCTCTACCACTTCAAAGATTTTACGAAGAGCATGGTCGGTTACCACCCTAATCGAGTGCGCTTGAAAGTATGGACGAAGCTTCCTTGCCGAAACGATCAGAGCATACATCAGCTTCTCCAAGATGGGGTAGCGGAGCTCTGCCTTTTTCAAGATTCAGCTTACGTAGTAGACGGGTAGCTGCTGCTTCCCCTCTTCCCTGACCAGGACGGAACTCACGGCCTCCACCCCCACCCCGAGATACAAGGCTAGATCTTCCCCCTCCTTCGGGCTTTGAAGTAGTGGAGCTTGGGAGAGCTGCCTCTTCAGCCCTTGGAAGGCTTCTTCACATTCGGAAGTCCACTCGAACGTCTGATTACCCCGCAGTACTCTAAAGAACGAAGAACACCTGTCCCCGGACCGGGAAAGAAACCAGCTTAGCCCGACCAGTTTACCTGTCAAGCGTTGGACCTCTTTGGCGTTACGAGGTGATTCCAAATCTAGGATGGCCTTCACCTTATCAGGATTAGGCTCTACCCCTGCCGGAGTCAAGAGGTTTCCCAAGGAACTTCCCGCGACTGGCCCCGAAGACACACTTCAAGGGGTTCAGCCTCATCTTGAACCTCCGCAGGGTGGCGAACATTTCTTCTAAGTCCTGCAGGTGTGAACCCACACACTTGCTTTTGATCATCAGGTCATCAACGTAGACCTCAAAATTCCTCCCCCTTTGGTCTCGGAAGACCCGATCCATCATGCGCTGATATATTGCCCCTGCGTTTTTCAACCCAAAGGGCATCATTTTATAGCTGAAGCATCCCTCTCTTGTGATGAAGGAGACGTCCTTGACATCGGGAGGGTGCATTCGGATCTGGTGATAACCTGAAAAAGCATCCAAAAAACTCATAATAGGAAAACCGACGGCTGAATCAACCAGCGTGTCGATCCGAGGCAGGGGGTAGCAATCTTTAGGACATGATTTATTTAATAATGAGAAGTCAATACACATTCGCATTCGCCATCCCCCCCCCCCCCTTTCTTCACCATTACCACATTGGAGATCCAGCATGGATACTGGATATTTGAGATAAAGCCGGCCTCCAGGAGCTTCTTGACCTCCTCTCGAATGGGCTCCTCCAACTTGGCGGCGATGACCCTCATCTTCTGGCGTATGGGGCGAGTCCTGGGGTCCAAGTTCAGGTGGTGACAAGCTACTTCCGCGTCGATACCCGACATGTCTGTCGCGCTCCAAACAAAGATGTCGATGTTGCTCTGGATGCAGATCCTCATCCGCTCCTGGTCTTCAGGGCTCAAGCCTCCGCTGACTCGCACCCTCTGCACCTGCCCTGCATTGGTGAACACCTCCATCTCCACCACTTCCTCAGCCGGCTCCAGGCCCGACCGCTCCCAACCTACCCTTGCCTCCTCCTCTTGCTCCAACTCTTCTTCTCTTCCCACTTCTTCAACCTCCATAGCCTCCCCCAAGCTCTTATCCTGCTGCTGCTCTTCCTCCCTCTCCACTTCTATTGCCTCTTCCAGGCTCACCTCCTCTACTCCTACTACTCGCTCCTCCACTACCTCCATTGCCTCCTCCAGGCTCACCCCCTTCCTCTCCGACACTTTCTTCGTGCCCTGCCATCTCTCTCTCTAACTCTTCCGCCACGGCCATCCACGACACAGTGTTGACTGCTGTCACATAGCACTGCCTCGCCACCTTCGGGTCTCCCCTGATCCAAACCTGCACCCCTCCGTTGTTGAACTTGAGGCATTGATGAAATGAGGAGGGGACGCAGCGAAAGGCGCTGATGAGGGGACGCCCAAAGATGCCGTTGTAACTACTTGGGAGTCCACTATAACGAACCTACAGTTCTGTGACACGCCCCCCAGTTTTACATGCAAGCCTACCCCTCCTTCTACCTCCTTCCTCTCTCCAGAAAATCCGAAAAGCCGTCCATCCGAAGCCAAGACCCTTTTTCCCTCCACCCTCATCTCATCGAAGGCCTTCTTGAAGATAACATTCACCAAGCTCCCATTGTCCACCAGTATCCTTGAGACTGTGAAGTTCTCCACTGCTGTCTGGATCACCAGGGCATCGCAGAACAGATCTTCATAGTCCGGCATATCTGCGGATGAGAAGGTGATCTTTTCTTCTGGGGGGAGCTAAGGAGGTCGAGGCGACCCCTCTCCGGAACATGGTTTAAAGGCTCCCCTTGCGGGTTGCCTCGATCCCAACTCCCCCATGGATCACTCTGATCCATCCTCGAGTCCCCACGTCGACTCTGTCCTCGCATCTGTCCTCCCCCTCTCCATGCTGCACCTCCACGATCCTCACCGGCGGATCCTGCCTCCCAACTCCTATGGCTTCCCTCATCTCCAAAAACTCCTTGCAGGTGGCTGTCGCGTGACCTTCCTCCTGATGGAAGTCACAAAAGGGCAATGCCACCCTACCCCCCCCCCCCGCCTTACTTCTCCTCCTCCCCTTCTCCCTGCTCCTCGAACTCCTCTTCTTCCTCCCTCTTCTCTACCAACCAACATCGCTTCTTGCGGTGGCGGGAAGTGACCCCTCGGTCCCTGCCTCCACGCCTGCTGGTCGTACCTCCTCGGCTCCCAAAGATTATCTCTTCCATGAAAACCTCCTCCTTGGCCCTGGGGGCGACCCTCCTGAGGCCTCCAACCCAATCGGTTGTTCGGCTCCCGGGCCCCCCATCCCTGCTGCTGCCCCTGCCCTCGGGCTCTTCTCTCCTTCTTTCTTCCATTTGCTCCCTCTGCTCTCTTAGCTCTCTCTGTCTTCCTGCTGCCGGTTCCTTATCATCCTCTGCCAACCTGGCCAGCTTCCTGGCAAACGCCGGGTTCGCCCTCTCGAAGTCTATCTCTTTTGCCGCCCTCTCCATGAGCTCCTCAAAAGAGAGGGGGCACTCTCTTCAACTCCATGCTAAAAAACCCGGCCTCAGCCCCAGGGTAAAGGCAAGCATCAATGCATACCCCCGAGACCTCCTGGACCAGGAGAATCTCCTCTTGGAACCAGTCAACAAAGTGACCCAACGTCTCGTCTTGCTTCTGCCTCACCGCGAACAGGCACTCCGCTTCCTTCTTCCGCTTCTTCGATGTTGAGAACCTCAATAAGAAACCCCGACGTAGATCCTCGAAGCTGTAGATTGAGCTCGCCGGCAACTGGTGGAACCAGTCCCTGGCCTTCTCCTTCAACGTGACGACAAACAGTTGACACTTGAAGGCATCAGACATCTGCCTAATCGACACCACATCCTCAAACCATTGCACATGCTGTACTAGGTCATCCTTCCCCGAGTAGTAGGACATGTCCGCTCCCGGAACCCCTCTGGCACCGGAGCTGAGACGATGAGCTCGCTAAAAGGGTCTCGCCTCCTGCTTGGCGAGAGGGCACGTCTCGCGACCTCGGCTGGCTGGATCGACCTCGGCTGCAAGATTGGTCATTTTGTCGTAGATTGTTGGTTTTATCCAGTTAATTAATATGAAACTCCACGAGTTAACGTTGCGAGACTGATCACTCGAAATGTTACCGAGAGAAGGAAAATAACTCTCATTAAAGCATGCACAACTATGTTGAATGACTCTTCACTTCCAGGGTACTTCTGTGCTGAAGCAGTCAACACAGTTTATCACGTGTAAAACAGAGCGTTAATCAACAAAAGCCATCGTAAGACACCTTATAAACTTTTGAAGGGCAGAAAACCGACTATGTCATACTTTAGGATATTTGGCAGCAAATATTGGATATAACCTCTCCTCCCAGATAACCTCTCTCTCTCCCAGATAAGACCTCAAGTCGCCCTCTAGATCACAAGATTGGATACACGATTTAGCACATCACAAGATTTCTAGGACGCCTTTGAAAAAATTTATCATTGCATCTAGGCTTTAAAGTTTCCAAATTTTAAAGAAGTTGAAGAGCTTCTTATTCCTGTAGAGGTACATGCTTTGCAGAAGAGTCAAAGAAAAAAACAAAGAAAAGAGTTTTGTAACATTTAATGGATGAAAACAATTAAAATAAAATTGATACCTAGGAATGGCTTCACTCAGTCACCAACTAATTTTCAAAACATCCAAGCAAGAGAGATGACTTAGCACCCACCACAAGTTTTGTACAAGCTAGAGGATCCCAAAAATTCCAGCTCAAGGATGCGGTGCACGGACAACGGGGATTCAGAAGACAATGGCTCCGTTTGGGGAGACTTATTTTCACCGGTCAAGCGGTTACGACGGCATGAATCTAACCGTAATTAAGATCCGGTTCATGTGGTCGTAACCGCTTGACCGATGAAAATAAGTCCCTCCAAACGGAGCCAATGTTTTCTATGATTTGGATCACAAAAATGCTGTAGGAAATTCTACCAAAAGTCGTCGCATGAACATCGACTGTCTTTGAAATGATGAAAGCGGTTCAAATCCCTAACAATGATCTCCCTTCCAACAACCTTTGAAATAAACTTCATAGCAGTGTGGCAGTCGACGCAAACACGAATATTCTTTGTCAGCCGGATAGTGGTTCCTGGAGGAGTGCTTATAATCCCAAACACTAATGCAAGCCTCTCGCTATGACCGCACAAATTAGCAATCTTTTGCTCTTCTTCTATATCGTGTAGCACATCGTCCGTGTTTGGGACATATCCTTCTCTTCTTATCTGATCTTTCAATGCTTCCCAAGCCTCAATTATCTTAAAATAACAAGGATGGGATGTATCATGAGCAACAATCCATGAACCTTGTTCTTTATTTCAATCCAACTGCAAGCCGGTTGCTTCTTTAATCCTTTCCTTCTCATAATCGTCCTGATTTCCGCCGCATCCTTCCATTTTCCGGCGGCTGAATAGATATTTGACATAATAAGATGAGGCCCTGCATCCATGGGCTCGAGCTCAAAGATCTTCTTAGCCGCCTTCTCTGCTAACTTTGCATTCTTGTGGACGCTGCAAGCTCCCAGCAGTATGGACCAAACAACAGCAGTGGGCTTTATGTGCATTTTGGAGATGAATTCATAGGCTTCCTCTAGTTTCCCCGCACGACCAAGGGCATCGGCAACCGCAGCATAATGCTCTAAACAAGGAGTGATGCCATAATCTCTAGTCATGCTGTTGAAAAAATTCTTAGCATCATCCACCAATTTGGCATGGCTGCATGCAGTTAGAACCGCGAGAAAGGCAACATAATTTGGCTTGCCATTCTCCATCTCCATTCTTCGAAATAAACGGAGAGCCTCATGCGCGGGTCCGTGTAAGGCATAACCCATAATCATGGCCGTCCACGAAACCATATCAAGTGACGGCATAGCATCAAAGATCCTTCGGGCGACACAAATATTTCCGCATTTAGCATACATGTCAACAAGTGCACTTTCCACAAATACATTGCCATCAAACCCTCCTCTGATGATATAACCATGCAGTTGCTTACCAAGATGCAGACTTGTCAGGTGCGCACAAGCAGGCATCAGACACGAAAAGGTTACCGCCATGGGCTTTAGTTTCAACCCTAACATCTCTCTGAAAAATCTAAATCCTTCGTCGAACCGGCCATTTTGAACAGAAGCGGCAATTATGGAATTCCAAGAAACAGCATCCGGGTTTGCGAGGAGGCTCATTACACGGTAGGAGTACTCCACCATAGTGCATTTTGCATACATATCAATCAAACTACTACCCATAAACACTTCTCTATCCAGCCCATTCCTTACTGAGTAACAATGGATCTCCTTTCCTTTTTTAACATCAACAACCTCCGCAAAGATCGGTAGCACGGTCGACAAAGTAAATGAGTCGGGCCTCAATCCAGCGCCGGTCATCTCCTTAACCATTGACAAAGCCTCTTCATACAACCCATTCTCCACATTCCCACCTATCACCGTGTTCCAAGACACCACATCTCGTTCAGTCATTTCATCGAACAGCTTCCTGACACTATCCATGGAGGCAGAAGCTCCCACAAAACCCCCCGTGGTGGATTGGTATAAAGAGACTCTCTTTGGCATTTCCTCAAAAGGTTGAGCTGCTTCTGCCATCCGCCCAGTTTACAGTACAAGTTCATGAGAGCGTTAGTGGTATAGAGGTCGGAATCAAGGCAAAAGAAATGGCGCAGGCGTGCAGGGATTCGCCAAACTTGTAGTTTCTAAGAGAAGCGCAGGACTTGAGAACATTAGGGAGAAGCCTGCGATTCGGGGGAAACCCGAAGGCGCGCATGCGATGGAAGAGAGAAAGTGAGAGGGGGAAAAGACCGGAAGACACAGAGCAGCTGATGAGGGAAGACCATGAAGAGCGGGATGGGGAAGGAATGGTGGAGAAAGCACGGAAGGATTCATGGAGGAGGCGAAGGCGGCAGTAAATAATGAGGATGGAGGAAGAAGAAGATGGAAAGGATAGCATTTCAGGAGCTGGGCATGGAATTGCTTCGCTCGGATTGCGAATTGATCAAGCAAGGATTTTGGAGTAAGGATTTGGTAATGGATTTGTGGCCGCGGTTGAATTTGCTTGAACAGGGGAAACCACCATCAGAATTTGAGGGCAAACCACATTTAACCTAAACCTTAATGAAACGAACTGGCTTCTCTTCGATTCTTCCGGCTAAACCATTTTTCCGCTCGACGCCTGGTGCGAAAACAGCGGCATTTTCAATCTTCTTTCCGGCGCCTGGTGCGAAAACTGCGGCTCGTGCAACGACTCGGCATCATGGAACGACGTTCCGCCATCCTATTGCGCGCGGTGACTGTAACGATTGTAAGTGGTTACGTGTGATGCGAGATAATAGAAATAGGGAAGGGAATGGGGGCGTGGGGAGACGAGAAAGAAGAGGAACGGCAGGAGATAAGAGAGGGAGGGTCCGGAGGGAGCCGAGAGGCAAAGTAGAACTGCAGAACTGACTTTTTGGCATTTTGCACCCTCAATGTTTAAAATTGGCGACGCATTGGACTGAAATCCCACAGATCACTCCTACGTGACATAGGCCGACCGGCCGAAGAAAACCAGATCCGGGATGTAGAGATCGAAGGAGCGCGAGAGGGTTCCAATCTGATCGTGAAATTGCCACTTAGAATTTCCGCCGAATCCGTGGATGAGAACAAGGGCTGGTTTTCCCTACCTCCGGCGGCGTGGGACCCAGATTTGGAAGGAAGGGGCGGCGCCGCCGCGGTGAAGGATACGGTACGGATGGAGAGGCCGCATAGGAGGAAGAATGGGGAGAGCTGGAAGTCCTTAAGAGCGACGAGGCTGGGGTGGTGGTTGTAGAGGGGAGGGAAGTGGGTGATGAGGACAACGGCGAGGCGGTGGAGGAGAAGGGAAAGACGGAGGTGGCGGTGGGAGAGGGTGGTAGTGAGGGACGGACCTAAATACCCCCTGAAATTTCAGCCTTTGGGGTGCAAAGTGCCAAAAATTAGAAATTCTAGGTGCAAACTGCCAATTTTAAACTTTGGGGGTGCAAGGTGCCATAACCCCCTAATTCGAGGATGCAAAGTGCAAAAAAACCCTGCAGAACTTTATTAAACTTCTCATAATCTCATTACAACACATTAGGCATATCTACACCTCTAATTACAAACATACCATCCACTATTCCACTCCCTACAGTGACTCCGTCAGCCTCATGCAGCGGCGACTACGTCGGCTGGTGCAGTGGCGCTTCATCCTCCCTATCATAACTAATGTCTAGACGGGCCAAAATTTTTGTGTCCTTGCTTGGGTTAGAGATCGAGATCTGAGATTAAGCTCTGTTTGGCAGGGTGGTGTGTATGGGTTAAACCGTCATTCATTAAGTATCACCTAACAAATATCAAGATGAAGTTCATTAGGTGGACGTTAACGAATGACATTTAACCCTATGTTCATTACGCCACCACCGTGCCAAAGGAGCCTTTTTAAAAGGGAACTGAAGGTACTCCAGTCAAGTTCAAAGAGAGCTACTTTTTCTTTTCGTTTGG